>JAQQZT010000003.1:2458947-2485088 GCA_030068275.1 Clarias platycephalus | reverse complement strand
ACTTCCTGTTTCAGCCTTTGTTTGTATTTTGGCATGAGGAAGATGGCGGCGTGGTCGGATTTTCCAAACGCTGGACGAGACTGCGCCTTGTAGCCATCCTTGACCATTGTATAACAATGATCTAGTGTCCTTTCGCCCCTGGTGGGGCAGGTGATGTGTTGATGAAAGCTCGGCGCTGCGCGATTCATCGGTCACTTTGAGGCTTAACAAACAAAAAACATTCGTCTGAAACTGATCAGCTACAGGAACTGAACTGCAGACTATTTCTCAAGACTAGATTATAAATACAAGAAACTCGGACTATTTGGAAGCAAAATAGGACGAAGTAAGCGGGGTGGGGGTGGGGGGGGGGGGTGAAGACTTTTGCACAGTACTGTAAATCCTCAGAGTTTCATACAAACTTTAAAAATTCTTTTGATTGCGTAAAGCTGCTTTGCGACAATGTCAATTGTTAAAAGCGCTATACAAATAACATTGAATTGAATTGAATTGAATTGAATTGAGTTGAGTTGAGTTGAGGCCGAAAGTTATGTTAGTGTTTATAAATTAAAAGTTTCTTTTGGTCCTAGACCTGCCTTTAAACTCAAATAAAATCATGGATAGAAAATACGGACCTGAAAACGGAAGGAGACTGAAGAAGGTGGTTTTGATGTAAAACGTGATTTAATGTGAATGTTGTCAAATGCAATACTGTGTCCATGCAACATAAAAGCAATATATTTTAAATGAAAAATAGAATGATATACGTAAGTAATATGAATGAAAGTAGACTGTATACTGTAGAAAATAAATAAATAAATAAAGTTATTGTGTGAAACATTCAGAGTCGAGTTAAATGCATTTGATAACATATCCACATCCAGGTTGCTATGGTAACATCTCACATATTTGTACGTTGAATAGGGTGGGGTGGTGAAGGTTAGTAAACCAGCAACAAGTATATTTTATTTCATTTAAGGGAAATATTTCAGGCACCAAACGGAAAATGTTTACAGTAAAACATGACAGAAATAAAAAAGGTTTAAAAAAAAAAAAAAATTAAGTCACTTATTTGTTAAATAAACACAGAGTCAAAAGTCCAGGGATCTGAATTCTTTTTACTTTCCTTATCAAATATTGTCTTCACTTCCCATCTAAAGGAAAAACATCTTGTAGAGCTCTGCTTAAATCCTTGTGTTATGTTCAAGTCAAACCGGGACTAGAATGCCTGATCTTTGAAAATAGATGGAGAACTTTCCCGGCAACTTGCAAAGTAGAGACGCATCTGTCTGTGTGAACTGTACACACGATCGTTCACCAGCACCACTTGAACGTTAAAGGAGCTCGGCTGGGAGTTACTGCCACATCCCAGTACAGTCCTGAACTCGCTCCAAGCCATTTCCACATGTTTGGGACATTAAAGGAGTTCCTGGGAGGCCAGCGTTTCAGACATGAAGCAGGAAGTCTGATCATGACTTTCTACCTTGATGGTGTCCAAGCACTTGTGAAACACTGGGATAAGTGCATTAGTGTAGCAGGAGATTAAAATAGAGAAATAAAGAGAGTTTTTACTCTCATAACTGTGTTCTGTTATTTTGCACAATCAAAAGTCTCGCTTCGACTTGAACAACCCTCGTAGTATAATAATAAAATGTTCGTGTTACACACACAGTGTAAAAACGAGGACACCCCGGAGTCGTAAATTACTGCAAAATGAACTTCAAGGACTTTCTGATCTGCTGTTTGACCCCCTGAAGTTCATTCCTGCACGTGAACTTTTCACCTCAGCTCCCCAGAGTGGCCTGAAAGACCTCGCTTTTTTTTTCTTTTCTTTTTTAAATATACCGCTCATACCATGTAATTTATGGAAGGTGCTTCATCCATGCCGTCCACCTGTTTTTCTACTCCAACTCTAAAAACGAAAAAAAAAAAAAAAAAAGGGGGGAAAGTTTTGACTTTTATTCCATAATTCATAACCCGCTGACTCCGAGGACACATTTCTTACAGCGAGGAGCCGTTGAATGAAAAATGCATCTGGGTTTTCGAAGCCTGCCTTAGATTTAACTGACAAAAGTATCAGACACTTTTGATGCACTGTGCCAAATGTGGTGCAAAGAAAAGGAAAAAAAAAGGTTTATTCAAACACAAAAAAAAGAAAGAAAGAAAGAAAGAAAAAAACTGCTATAAGGTTTAGACGCTGCTCCCGTTTCCAGGATCTCACCTCTCTTGTCCTTTGCTTGAGCTCTGACCTTGCCGGAAATACAGTAATTGAGATTCACAGCTCATTGTTATCTAATTACAGAGGCTTCGGATCTCCTGGAGGCGCATGTGAATGAGAGAAAGAGACAGAGAGAGAGAGAGAGAGAGAGAGAGAGAGAGAGAGAGAGAGAGAGTGGAGTGACCTCCAAACACATCAGGTCTTTATTTTAATCAGCAGTGGTAGCGCTGTATTAGAGTCGCTGCCTCTTAAAACCCTTATTTATAGTGCTCCGTGCTTCATCAAGTTTCTTTTCACAACGTAAAATAATAATTATAATGGAACGGATCTTAAATAAGAGTCTGAGTCGGCCCCGAGACCCCGAGATTCTAAACATTAAATGAGTTTTGAAAGAAACACCGCGTTCGCATCGACAGCCTTGAGGGTAGCATGAAATGATGATGAGCTTTGTGTTCAGAGTGAAGATGCAGCGCTGCATCTAAGCATTTCTCATAAAGATTTCAATAAAGAACACAAAGAATATGCCGAAGATTAGCATCCTTTCAGGAGACTAGACTAAACAAACCGATACGAGCCCTGAGCAAGCAAAGAAACAAAACAACAACAAAATGCTAGAATTCTGATTTATTTTTCATTAGCTGCCTCCGTTGCAAAGACAATATTTCTTCAATCTGATTACATTTTTTTCGATTAACAGTCCCATCATAACTGATGCTAATCTGACCATTTAATCATCAGTTCTGCCCGCTGTCAACCGTTTAACCCCGCCCTAAATATAAAACAAGAAGGACAAGGTTGAGTTGCTGCTCTTGTTTGAATATTTGCACGTGGACTTTATGTTTTCTTTTGTATAGGATGGTGTCAATTTGGTTTGTATCAGTTAGCTAGTTACTTTAGTTTCAGTTAATTTATGTTATTTGTATGTACTGTAGCTTACTTGCCTCGACTTGACTTGAAGTTAGGCTTCCCTTTGTTCCGGACAAATCCTGGTTCTGCGTTATGATTCGCTACAAAAATTCTGTCTCATCTATGATTGGTTAGATGCTTTACGTGAGCCAATCAGAGCTCCTACCTCAGCCAGAGACCCGGTGGATGACAGTGTGAACTTATAGAGTTTACTGATCAGGAACAGAAGCTAGATTTCCCTCCAGGAAACTCGTCTTGGGGCAAACGTGCAAAAAGAAGACACACTATACTGTATGTACAAAAGTACTTGGCCAAACCTCTTAATTATTGAATTCAGATGTTTCAATCAGGACCCAATGCTTAATTCTTCAGCAAACCAAGGCATCTTGGACAATGCTATGCTTCTATGCAACTTTGTGGTAACAGTTTGTTGAAGGCCCTTTTCTATTCCAACATGACAAAGTGTACAAAGCAAGGACATGGTTTGATGAGTTCGGTGTAGAAAACTTAACCGGCCCTAACACAGAGCCCTGACCTCAACCCTATCCAGCACCTTTGGGATGAACTGAAACGGAGATTGTGAGCCAGACCTTTTTGTCCAACATCAGTGCCTGACCTCATAAATGCTCTACAGAACGAATGGACAGGAATTCCCACAGAAACACTACAAAATCTTGTGAACAGCCGTCCAAGAAGAGTAGAAGCTGTTATAGCTGCAAAAGGGGGAGCGACTCCATATTGAAGTATATGTTTTTGGATACAACGTCATTTCAGGTTTCACGGAATACTTTTGTCCTTATAGTGTATTTTTTTCCGACAAGAGAGAAACCATCGGCTCATAAGTTTATTTTTACCTACTGATCAGATTCTGATTATTTACACCCCCTCTCATTCCCACTGGGTCAGATGTTCTGTATATAAAAACATCAGTATGTGGTTACATCATGCATTTTTATTTTTATTTTAAAAAAAATCCAGTCACAGTTTTTATAATTTTTTTTATGTGTAAATTGTTTTTTTTATGTTTAGACTGAAGTAAACTTTGGTGCTTTTCAGTTGCAGCATGCGCATGTATCATATCGCTGCTGACACCTGCTTCTGGAGCGCTTGTGTGTAAGCTGCGTGATATACTGTAGAGGTATAAAATATAGCTAGATAAAATCATCTGTTTCAATAAAAACGGGACAATACATGTCAGAGGGAAATGTGATATATTCTCTGGGAAAAATTCATAAAAGGGGCAATGCTGGGACAATCAGTACAGGTGGCAACCCTACAGCGGGCAGCTACAGGAACCGGGTCGTATCCTGAGATCTCAGCTCAAGTGTGTGATATAAAAAAAAATGTAAACAAATTCCATGATATTTCCTCTGCATAGTTAAACAGTTTTTACAGCAACATGCCAGCGGTCAACACACACAATCCATAACAAAACTGATGCTAATAAAATGAGTGCTTGGTAGGGATGCTAAAGCATGCTATAGTTTCTATGGTGACGACTAATTCACAGGGGCTTGCACAGTGCCTGCGGTACATAATCCAAGGCAATAAATGTTTCTGGTTGTTAGAACATGAACGTTGAACATCGAACCAATGAATGTCAGCTACTATAAACAGAAAGAAATTCAGCAAACGTTCTTCATTTGAGAATCTTACCAGGCTCCGCCCATTTTATACCAGACCTATAAAATTATTATTTTGTGGTTATGATGAGGTCATGATTTTTTAGCTAGAAAGCTACAGGAATATAGCCTGTGCTTTATGTTAATAAAATAATCTACGAGCACACTCTAGTTGAACACCACCACTCCACTCACTCCCTCAGTCATTCTCTATAGCTCTTATTCTGTACAGGGTCAGCCTATTCCAGGATACCCAGGGCACAAGGATGGAGTACCCCTAGATGGGGGTACCAATCCATCACAAGGCACAAATACGCACACATGAAAACCCCAGTTAGTCTAATTCAGAAATTGGAGTACCTGGAGGAAACCAACCAAAGCATGGGCAGAACAATGCAAACTCTACACATAGGCGCGAAGCAGGAATTGAACCTCAACCCTGGAGGTGTGAGGCGACAAGGCTAACCACTACGCCATTGTGCCACCTTCAGAGACTGGTTACCGTAATACTATTTAAGAGCTCCAGGATAGTAAATTTAATTGCCATGAAGCAGCAGGATATCACTTGACCACTTCAGTCATGGCACACAAAATGATATTCATGAATTTGCTTTCATATTCGCTTTAGTTAAGGACCCTGTCAAGGATTCACCAAAGGATCATAATGCGCACTAGTTGGATGCATTAATGCTTAAGATGGGACCAATATTCTGAGAACCTACAATAATTGCTTCACAATCCTTGTTCTTATTTTTTAGAACTCGATTACACACAACAACGAAACGCAGTTTGTCATTCCAGGAGGAGAACATCTTCAGTTGCGAAAAGCCATTAAGGTTTAATTTATCTGCAGGTTATGATGACTAGAGCTTGTACACCTTTATCACTTATATAGAAAAGGTGCTCATGCATATAATTAGTGTTGCCGGTGTGTGTGTGTTTAAGTCTTTTATGAGTACGAATCATTATTGAGCTCCTCAGATCTTACTTCTGGAATGCAGATAGGCTTTTTGTACAGCTCTCTGCATGACAAAGAGATAGGTAAGAAAGATCTCAGATGTAGAGGACAGGAAAGCAAAATAGTGGTAGCGAAATGAAAACGGTCTGATGACAGAGCCCTGTGGGACACCTGGGCGTATGTTCTATAAGTTAAAGTGAAATATATGTGGTTGAAACTGTGCACCAGTCTTCTTTTCTGTAATTTCATTGAGTTAAATTAAAATGAAGTTCATTATCTACAGTAGCTGCATCACTTAGCTTCAAAATAACAAGGTAAAATTAAAAGTAGGCTTTTGTTTTAATTGTCTTAAAATTATTTCCTGTTGAAGATACAGTAAGGCTAAAGCGGTCAAGACCGGTACTGTCAAATCCCAGACCAGGATTAGCTACAATCAAAGCTACAATCAAAACTGGGTCCGATGAGAGACATACAAAACAAATTTTTAGACATTGAGATCATTCTCTAGTTGTCATAAAAACACACAAAAAAACATGCTTTGGGTCTTTGGTTTTTTTTTTTTTTTTTTCATTTTTGAATTGGATGGAGCTTAAACAAGCCTGTTAGGTTTTCCATCTAATGTGACCTCATATAAGAAGAGCCCCTTCCCCAGCTTGTTGCTCAGTTCTGGAGTTCTCTGGAGGGGGCATGATCCAACAGTAGGCCATTTACATAGACACTGAAACTGTGTGTTCAGAGGAGGAGTGAAAAGAGGGAGTATGAGGTATAAAAAAGCATTATCTGCGGGATATTTCAGCACAAGCATTAATACACACCCTTTACCGGAGCTCTGAGCTCTGTGTTAAATAAATTTAAAGAAATAGTCAAATATTGGACCTTTAATGTAGTCAAGGTCAAGTCAAGATCAAGACCAAATAAAAAGTCACAATCAGGAGGAAAAAAAATCAAGCAATTGTTGAGGCTAACTTTACTTCACTTCAGCAACCATCATGTTTAGTTTTATTATTATTATTATTATTATTATTATTATTAATAATAATTTCTCACCTTTCTCATTTCTCACCTATTATTCATTTCTATTTCTTATTTCTCACCTTATTGTGCTTTTCTGACAGTGATTATCTCCTTGTTCTGAGTTTTACACTTGAGATGTTTTATCGTGCATGATGTCCTCCATACATCCATCTGGGACCTTCTGTAGTCCAACTAGGGACCATGGAGGCCAATGGTGACCACCACTGTTTTTTTGTTGTTTTTTTTTGTCTGTGGTAGGACTTCCGGTCAACATTCACAGGCGCATTTATACACTACAGGCAATTTGGGAACACCCATTAGCATAATCTGCATATCTTTGGACTGTGGGAGGAAACCAGAGTACCTGGAGGAAACCCACCAAACACGTGGAGAACATGCAAACCCCATGTACACAGACCCCAAGGTGGGAATCGAACCAGGACCCTGTGATGCAAATCGAGCTTTAATTCCTCTTCTTATGTCTGGTCTATAGTCTGGCTGATTTGTTATGATTACTCATGAAATACGACCTTTTCTGTTCTGTTTATCAGTGTGTAAACCCACACATCCATAGTATCGCCTTCTACTGTGGTCATTTTTATGAGTCCTAGCATAAGTGCCCGGTTCCTAATAACACTATGAGTCACTGATACATCCCGAGCATGAGGTATCAGTATTGCGCACCTGTGTGTAGATTAAAGCCTATCCGGATCTCGGTTCATGGAGAGGTCAGGTCACGCTACAGATGGCTGTAAGATCTCACGAAACCACAACTCATAAATTTCCAAGATGAAAAAATAATGCCACTGACCCAGACAGACAGCTAACAATGCATGGGTTCGGTGAAGCGGTTTGCGTGTTTCAGAAGGTCAGTGACACGACAAGAAACGCGGGTCGAGATTTAATGTGCTCCAGAGTTAGAAAGCGAGCTCAAGGATATCAGGCAAGTGGAATATCTGACCAGAAGGCTGGGGTGTTTGTGGTGAAAATATAGGAGAGTATTAAAAAAATAATAATAAATTAAAGGAAGCGGAACATCAGCTTTTACAGCAACATAACACTCATCCACTTGGCAATCAATCAAGTTCAAGGAAAAAAAAAAAAAGGTCTTGTCAACAATGGAGGCAGTAAACAGCAGTGTGTGTGTGTGTGTGTGTGTGTGATTGTGTGTATATACACTGTGGTAAGTGCATGCTTTCTGTCCCACTGCACTAACATTACTAATGGATGTTTGGAGAAGGGTTTACTTTTAAAGCTTTTTTAAAGCTTTAAAAAAAAAACAAAAAAAAAAAACACAGCTCATCAAAATCAACTTGTGCGCCCTCGATCACATCTCAGCAGCACTGTAGAGTGTAGAGCGCCGTAAAGCAGCACAGGAGAAGAGAACGGATAAACACAAGCCTGGGAAGCTCTACAGGAGAAGCCGCTCTGTCAGTCACTTCTGCTGCGGAGTAATAACGACCCACTCCTGAACTCCAGAACTGACAATCACACTGCTGCTGACACACACATCACGTCGTTCCATACATCATGCTTCAATCTTACTGCTGCTGTTATATATACAGTACACACACCACATTTCGACAATTCGATATTTTTTATACTTCGCCGTTTACAATTACACTCATCGTCTATACCGCTTTATCCTGTATTCACGGCCGCGGGTGGAGCCTATCCCAGGAGACTTAGGGTACGAGGCGGAGTACACCCTGGACAGGATGTCAATCCATCACGGGGCACACACACACACACTGAAACACTCCAGGCAATTTGGGAACGCCAATTAGTCTAATCTGCATGTCTTTGGATTGTGGGAGGAAACCAGAGTACCCTGAGGAAAACCTACCAAGAAGGGGGAGAACCTGCAAACTCCATGCACACAGAGACCTGAGGTGGGTATCGAACCCGGACCCTGGAGGTCCAAGACAGCAGTGCTAACCACATCTATTTGTTCCATTTTATTTTGTAACTTTTGTTGACTTATACATTTTTATATTACAAACTAACAGTTTTCAATTACTATTAAAATTTTCTTAAATTGGAAATTCTATCTTTAGTTAAATTGTACTTTCTAATGTCATTTTCCTTTATTGTACTGAAATATTTCCAATCTATTCTATCTTTCCATTTTATGTCACGGACAGTTTAATATAAACGTTTCACCGCTTATCATACAAATCTGACTTTGAATTTCGAACTCAAAACATCAACATCAGAGATTTTCTCTAGGAAATACAAATAAATGCTCGATTTGATGATTGAGGCATTATTTTTTACATTTACTGTATGTAAGGAGTCTCCAGTGTCAGAACTATCTAACAGTCTTTTGAAAGGTTTTGCAATCATGGGAAAGTCTCCAGGAAAGTCAGGTTTAGCAAACATGATCTTTTTCATTTGCCTTATTGCTGAGATTTAATGTGATCATAGACATTTGCTTCATGGATGTTTCTCGATATTAAATGCGATTATTAACAAATACAAATATGATGTATCTTGTTAGAATCATTTAAGAACTTAACTTAATCACAATTAAAAGGAATAAAATACTTTAGGATGTAATGTTACAGGAAATGAAATAAATACCGTTGTGTAAAAGTGGAGAACTATTCCTCGAGACTACATTAAAATACAACAAAGTCTGGATCTTCGGAAGCAAAACTCATATTTAAACTTAGCAGCATGAGTTTGTTCTACCTCCAGAAACACTGGAAAGGGTTAGATGGAGATGGAGGTGTAGGTGTAGATGCATGCATCTACAACATTATTATGTATTTTTGGTTATATCCTCTTGCAAATTATCAAATCACCATTACACTGCATGTCTTTGTACCAGAACCAGAGTATATGAGAAAACCCACAACGCACTGGGAGAATGTGAAACTCCATGCCCTCAGACATGAGGTGAGATTCAGACGTGAGCTGTGAGGCGATAGCACTGACCCCTAAACCACCCATAAACCACCCTGATGGTTATTACGGATGTATGAAGGAATAATTTAAATGCCTCACACAGTACCACTCACTCACTCACTCACTCACTCACTCACTCACTCACTCATTCTCTATAGCACTTATTCTGAACAGGGTCATGGGAGTGCTGGATCCTATCCTTGGGGACTCAGGGTACAAGACATGGGGGACCATCGCAGGGCACAAGCACACTCTCACTCACACGCTATGGGAAGTTTGGAAACGTGAGTTAGCCTTCTCTGCATGTCTTCAGATTGTGGGAGGAAACCGGAGAACCCAGAGGAAGCCCATCAAGAAGAGGCGAGAATTGAACCCTCGACCTTGGAAGTTCAAGGCTACAGTTCTAACCACTATGCCACCATGCCGTCTATACAGCACCTCTCACTCCCGTTAATCCTAATGGTCTTTATTTGCCGTGCATCGGAACAAAAACTCCAAGATTCTGTAATTGTTTTATGTTGGATGCGATCTCAGTCATGTGATCGCTGCACACCTCTAGTCGCAACCTGACGCCCTGGGAAGCTTTGGCCAGTTCTCTGGCCAAAGAAGAAAGAAAAAAACAACAACAAAAGAAAAGTAGCGCAGCCCATACTCATATCTGGTATTTGTATCTGTTTAGAACACATGATCTGTACTTTGAAAGAAAAACCTTTGTGCGAAAGACAGAAACGAGTAAGCGACAAAGAAAGGGAAAGCTGTAACCAGAGAAAGAACTTTCTGCTTGAGAAAGTTGCCCAGGATGCTGGTGGAGAAAGGGGGTGGATTACTTACGAGACCTGTCCCCTTTCCATCTCCACCCACCCTTGTTCCTCCCCGGCTTGTCCCCGTCCCAGCACAGTCCTCGCGTCATCCAGGTGCTCAGGAGCAACAAGGTGAGGAGGAGGAGCCGTCGCCCGGGCATCGTTCAGTACGGTGTATCCGCTTCCCTCACACCACACGCAGCTGGGAGAGATGAAGCGCTGCTCCTCTCACACACACAGATGCTATCATATTCCCACCATCACAAGTTCTTTAATGGACTTCAGGACAAGTGGTGAAAGATTTCCGAGACTCACTTGCTTTTCAGTGCTACCAGTTCTACCGGTCGGTCCAGAATTAACGCCATTCCGGATGATGGTGCGGGTGGAGACACGGTTCCCGAGGAGCGTTATCACATGATGAGGAGAAAGTGAGCTACATGTTCGTCAGTCTGGAGACGACTCGGCGGCTATCAGCATCACGGACAGGTGTGAGGGAGATAGTCACACATCAGTGCTCCTCCAGCGAGTGCCTGCAGTCCCACGGAGCCGCGCTCTCTCCTCCTCCTCCTCCCCGCTTTAACGGCAGTTCATCGGAAGTGCAGCCGATGTTGATATGAAAACAGGAGATAAATCAGAGGCAGGGTTTTAATCCTGCAACCTTGACAGCACTGAGAGTGTGAGGGAAGTGCGTGGTGGGTAGGGGCAGAGCGAGAGGCAGGGAGGAGGGAGGACAAAGTGTGATCGAGTGTCAAGTGTTCAGGTCAGATATCTCGAGCTGAGAGGATTTCTTTCTCCGTTACAGAGAAGCTGCTCTAATGCACAGTTTCAGAAACTACACCACACAGCACCTTCTCTTTTCAATCACCGCCTTATCATTGATATCTCTCTCTCACACACACACACACACACATGTTCATTCTAACGTGTTATCATCACATCAAAGTTTAGTATTATTACAAAAAAAAAAAAATTGTTAAAATAATTATTGATACGATGAAGTGCTCTCGGAAGGAGTCTCCAGTTTCATTGCAACAACTTCAGCATTAATGGTTCGACTCATACCAGAGAACTTCATGCCTTCAGGTCCAGCCATATTAACTACAAGAAGTGAGGTTAGTGAAGGAAGGTCTGTTTATATCTGCTATAACGTGAGTCAGATCTGTTTCCAGGAAGTTCCACACGAATAAACATAAACAGATAGAAAGTATGGCGTGTCGTTCGTTAATAAATTACACATTGTCACTCGTGTGAAGTTGCTGTCGGGCAGGAGGAATAAAACGCTCCAGGATGTGAATTTGAAGGACAAATAAGCAAGTGGTATCACCAGTATCATCATCACACCATGCCGTCGTTGATTATTTTCCCGAAACAGCATGACACCAAGCGCGTCTACAGTCTGCTCCATCAGCGTTATGTCCTGTGGCTGTCACTGTGCAGTCACTCAGTCAGACACATTCCCCAAATAAAGTGAGAGCTCAACGCTGTTTCTCGTTATTTAAGTGTGATGTGTTGCAGTACTAGATCATTATCGTTATATGAAATTCATATATTATTCCTGCTTTATGGTACTAAGATATATGAACTAATAACAAAACAATTTTATACTTTTATGAAAACAAATATGTTCAGTTTAGAATAATTATGGCTTATTAATGCTGGAATGATACATACATGTTATTTTTATTATTAAAGGTCACCTATACTGTAAAATTAGCTTTTTTGTCATGTTTAGACATTTAGATGGGTCTCTTATTGTCTTTGTTTTTTTGTATTGGTCAGGGTTTAAACAAGCACATTAGATTTAACCCCTATTGTGACCTCATATAAGAAGAGCCCCTTCACCAGGTCGTTGCTCAGCTCTGCTGTTCACTAAAGGAGGCGTGGCTCAGCAGGGGCTCATTTACATAGACACCGAAACAGCATGTTCGGAGGAGGAGTGAAACACATTTTGAGGGATTAAGTAATGCGTTATCTGAAGGATATTTATTTCAGCTAAAGTGTTGAAATACACACACACTATGGGGGAGATCTGAGACTTAAGTTGTTAAAGAAATAGTCAAATATGGGATCTTTAAATGGTGAATAGAGCGTGGACCTGGGCTGCTGAGTGGTGCAGCAGAAAAGCGCTTGCCCTACTGGTCTATGAGGTAAATAGTGGGAGGGGCATACAAGTGAGGGGCAGATAGTGATTTCCTCTGAATGTGTTACGCTGCGCATGAGCGGTCGTTCACAAAGAATCACTGGCAAAAAAGAAAAGAAAAGATGAAAAAGCGAAAACTGTCAAAATTCTCATCATCAGTTTAATATTTTGGTGTAAATTTCATAAGAATAAAGCACTTTTAAAACTCTACACCTAACCTACTGAACATCGTAGCTTAGCCTAGCTTAGCTTAAACATGCTCAGAACACTTACGTTAGCACGGTGGCCCTAAAGTGCAAAACGCTAACAAATTGCAAATCCAACAGCAGAAGTGAAAACACAACAGCAGCCACTCCCAAACTTTTGAAGGCCGTGACCCGATTTGAAATTGTACTGCGGCCCAAATAATATGAAGTGCATCTTTTTTTTTGTTATGTTTGTATTCTGATTGTTTGATGCTGGACAATTTGTTGATGAAGATAATTCTCCATTAACAGCCTTTCTTTTTTAATTATTATAATTATAATTTATGATTCCTCGCTAATAATGACATACGCTCTGGTTTAAAGGCAGGTCAGATAAATAGAAAATATGACACAATTTGAACCTTATAGTTTGGTTTTCTTTGTTTGGGTTCATTTTTATAAATATGATAAATACAAAGTAAATATTTTAAATGTACAAACCAAATGAAAAACATAAAAAATTATTTTACTTAAAACTTTATAAAAAACTAATTTTTTTACTTTATTGCACTACCCTAACGGCCCACCAGGGGGACACAAAGGTAGGTTATTATCGAATATCCATGTGACGTTCCTAAATCGTTCAAGGACTGCTCTTTCCGATTTGAGTTAACGAGTGCGTGTTTTTGGTTTCGTTGTTGTGTTTTTGATTTGTCTGTACATTAGCTTACTGGTAACAAACTACACCATTGAGTGAACGTATGGAATAGAGGGAGCTGTGACTCACTTCTGCCACCTAGCAACAAGAGAGAATATTATACCCCATATCACTAGCATGGTAAAGGATCAAAAGTCAAAAGTCAAAATATGGTTTTGGATCATGGTGAATTGCGTTCACACCAATGGAAAGCAGAAGAAATTGAAAAACGAACCCTCACAATTTGGAAACCAGGTTTAGTTTCATTGGACTTGGAACCAATGACAGATTAGCTTATTATTTATAATTTAAAAAATAATGGACAATTTGTTTGATTATAATTTCTTTTGCTATTTTCATAGTTATTATTTGCTTGTTCCCACAAAGCATGCATAATCCGATTGCTGCTTTCTGCATACCCCCCCCCCCCCACCCACCCCCCCCTTTTTTTTTACTACTACATTCTTCTGCCATCTTTTCTTCTATTTTTATCCTCATTTAGAATTTTAAATGTCCTGGTGTTGGCAGAAATAATTAAAATGAAAAGAAAAAAAAGGGAAGAAAGAAAACAAACCTGATGTGTAATTAGTTTTCTTCATCCAATAATTTAAGGCAGTGTTTGGGACCTTATCCAGATCAGGTCGTTTCTAATATAAGAGCCGTGAATGGTCTTTAATTATCCGCTAATTAAAGTCTGACTCTGTGATAAGCGCTATTAGCCGACATTGGATTTGCACTTTACACACCACCTACTGATCGTGCATAATTAGCTAATTAACAGGAAAGGTGAACGCTAGGTGAAGGTTGTATAAAGCAGACGCAGAGATCAGATTACATTGTTATGACAACTTTGATTAGATAATCAGGTTAATTAAGTCAGGTAATTACTGACTTCCACCAACAATATCGAGAGTAATTAATGGGAGAGTAAAAATCACTGTATTGAGGATCAGTGACTATTAATGTGCATGGCCTCTTTTTTAAGATTACTCGACATTATTATTATTATTATTATAATACAAAATATTGCCTGAATTCTGTCATGGTCATTGTTCTTTAATTATCTGTTGAAATTAAGAAAATTAATAAGTTCTACTGATGTCATCAATCACGTAATCATTCTTCAGAGTGAACGTTGATGCATTATAAAGATTATTCTCCTATTTAGTTTTAGTGTTAAGTTTTGTTGTTGTTGCTAATTCCGTATTTGTATCAGTTTCATGTGGTTTGCCATTTTGGCGCCCCCTGTTGGTGGCTTTTCATCGCAGCAAAGCTCAGAATCAGATTTAAATATTAAAAAAAAAAAAAAAAAAACACTTCTCACAGTGACAGAACTGTGTATCCGGCCATCTTGGAATATCACTACGGTGTTCAGATGACCAGAGAATTCTTTTACGATGAGTGCAAAATCTAACGTCCAGGTTTACGTCCTGTAAAAACTCAAAGCCATGAATCTTCAGGATCACAGGAACACAGCTTTCAGATGGAAGCGCTATCTCAGAGAAAAAGGTCGCATCAAATAAGCCATAAAACAAACTAAAGCACGTCACGCTGACGTCCCTCTACAACCCACCGAGAGCCATTCTTCAGCTAACCTTGTCTGAAGCACATGTGATTTAAAGCATTCCTAAAAGCAGCATGCAGTAAAACACCGCGCTCCATCTCTCCATCTCTCCACCTCTCCCTCCGTCCCGTCTCCTTTCCTCACCTCTCTCCTTTCATCATCCATTACTTGAGTTTGTTCTGACCTTCTCATAACGGCACTGAGCAGCTCGCTGGATTTCACGCGCTGGAATATTAACAGTTCAGGTTCCTAACGAGCCATAATCAGTGTGCGTAACATGAAGGTTAACAGGAACCATCCTGAACCCTCACACTAATGGGGCGATGATGACACTGTGGGGTCACGAAGGACGACTTTCAAACGTCCACTGATTGCAGTATAAGCAACAGAGCTAAACACTCAGAAGGGTGAAATACACGGAGTTGTGTAGGACGCGTCAGAGGAGCCATTATAGACAAGTTATGGTCATGTGACCTACTTATAATCAAGCACGAAAGGTGTGTGTAGTTTGCATGAAGACACTCGCATCGGTTATCGCCTATCCTGCCAGAAAGTCATTCAAAATCATCAGAAGACTGGGTTCTGTAACGGTAACGGCTGTAGAAGATGCACAGTTTCTTTCATTCTGAAAAACTATTGGCACCCTTCAATAAAATGCCTATACACCACATTAAGAGGATACATGCTTTTTTTCAAATGTGATAATAATTTTTCTATCAAGAAGCGATTTTTTTCCTGCGAAGCTCAGGTTTCAGAATGATCAGCACACCAGAATCAAACTTTCTATATCCTATTATAGGATAAATTATACTACATCCTACTATCTAATATCCAATGAGGCTTAAGAGAACACTTAGTCTTTCCTTCTTTATGCAGAACAGTTAAAGTTGTTGTTTTTTAAACTATCCTTTACGATTAAGTTCACGTCTTTCTAATAGAGTTTAGATCGGAATACTGATAAATCACGAAACATTGATTTCGTATTGATTTGTGTGTACGTTTAGGAGTCATTATCATGTCCGAATCTCCATCAACTAAGTCTGAACCTCCTTGCAGAGGAAACCAAATTTTGATTAAAAAATATATATATAAATTTTTTTTGTAGGATACACACTTTAGCAGAGGAATAAATTCAACATAGCTGTTCATGGAGACACAAATTAAAGAGTTAAACAGTAAGTAAATGGAATTTCCGGTTTAACTAAATATAAAGGCGTAGGTACAGTTCTGTGCAAAAGTCTTGACCCCCCCTTTCATGTCTTCATTTGATATTTAATGATGTAGATTAAATTAAAACAACTGTTTTCCTGTGACAGGCTGCAAAGTGCCAAAATATACAATTTAAAAATTGGTTGTTTACGTATCAACCTCAGCAGCGGCCTCATTTCCCCTCTCGTCTGTTCCAACCAAAAGAAAAGTAAATTTAAAGCCTAAAGGTTTTAAGCCTAACCAGGTCTTAGAATTCTGTTTCTAATAAATCTTCATGTACGGAAACTGTTTCTGTTAACAGTGATGTCTAATTCAACCTACTGGAACAGAACATTTTCCCAAAATTTTATTGAGGAATGCTCATGGATCAGTCAGAGACGGATCAGTCGTGCCGAGCGCCTTTTAGTCTGTATCATCAATAGATCAATCAGTCAGCTCGGCTTCCTTCTGTCCTTTCAAGCATCAATCCAGAAAACCTCGAATCAATGAAGAAGCGAGACGTCTGAAGGTTAATGAGTGCAAAATCAAGCTCGCCTCACACACATGCACACCTCACCCGTGTAGGGTGACTAGAATTACAAAGAAACTTACAAGATCTTCTTTTGTTTCATCGATTTATATTTCAAATGAATAGAAACTTTAATGCTGTCGGTTCTAGACACTTCTTGAGGACTAACTAGGACTGCAAATCTCTCACCTTTTATCTTAACCCATAGTCGAGCAGGTTAATCAATAACCAATTATACTGTTGTTAACAGTTATATTAAGTTCAACATTCCAACATTATGAGGTCCTTTCAAGTCAAAAGCAGGAAATGTGATGAATGAAGGTGAATGAAGGTGATTGACATTTGCAGGAGACTTCAAGCACAACACAATGATGAGACTTGAGTAGTTAAAACGAACAGAATAACAGACAAACAATGAGACAGTCAAAATTACTGCTCGTTGATGCTGTAACCTCTCGCAGCCGGAGGTCTAGAGGGAGCTGATTGGCCGAGCTCTCTCAGAGGGGAGGGATGAGAGGTACTTAGTGCTCCCACGTTAATCACGGCTCTACAGCCAATCAGGGACGTCTGTGAGCTCGCGCACGCGGAAGGTGCGGCTAGCGCTGTCCTCCGAGTGTGTTACGCCGCCACCAACGGTGCGTGAGCGAGCAGGTCGAAAAGATGCGGTCGGCTGGATTTTTTTGAAAAAAATTTAAATAAATAAAAATTACTGCTCGTGTCTCTGTCCTCATTAAAACAAGGCTGCTAGCAAGACAGTGTCCACGAGCACACATTGCTTGAACTTGAACACATGCGCGCTCTTGTGTCCCAACTGTCCTTTCTTTCTTTCTTTACGATGCACAGATGGAAGTTGTGACTAACCACATTACAATAATCCTGTTAAAATAAATAAAGTGTGTTCAGGTCTTTGAATAACAGATGATGTGTAAAAGTGTGTTTGGGAGAGTCCCTGTGATGCCTCACTTAATGATGACACGTCTGACTTTAAACACAACAAAGCGAAGGATCGTCACCTACAGCTGGGCAATTTATCAACGATTGACACTGTTTGTTTATTATTAATTATTTATGATAATAGGGATGCTATAATTCCTTTATATTTTTACTGTGAGTAAATTTTTAAAAAGTTTTTTATGTTCTGATTTATTCTAAAGCAGCTGAAATATTGCCTTGATGTCAATGAAAGAAAAATCACAGCTTGTTAACCACAAATCATAAAACTCCTGGAGATAAAAGGTAGAGCTTTTCCTCTGACTCTCAGGTGAGGTGAAGAGGAATAAAGTGATGACCTCGTCTAGACCTCGGTGATTAGACAGCAGACGTCTGGATGGACGGCGCTGTAATGGAGCTACAGAACAAACACCAGCACTTTAACTCTCGCACTCAGCTCCAGGTTTACTCCTTAACGCGTCACGTCCCACACTCAGGCCGATCTCGTTCTCATGAGCAGAGATTCGCTCCAGCTACACTGAGCTGCGGATGATCAGACCAACACAACAGGTTTCTCCAGGAGCCGCAGAACACAGAACTGCTTTCAGCTATTGTTTTATTCCAAATTTGGTTTAATGATTAAAAAAAAAACAGCAGTGGAAAGTTTTCAGTTGGCCTACTGCACATTTGTAGCATCTGGACCATAAATATTGGCACCCTTTGTTGGGAGCACACACACATACCCTTATTAGGCAAATGTCAGAGACGACCACCTTGCCGCCAGTTCAGTACATTCAGGACTCGTTACTAAGCAGCGAGCAACTGTGATGTGAATATTTATTATAAATATATTTATTTTTACAGATTTCACACTCTTTTTTTTTTTACTGTATATATTCGACAATTCTAATGATAATTAGCTCTAATAATTATTAATAACAACATTATACTACTAATAAAGCAATCTAACATGAACCTAAAACCCAACATAATTTTTAATAATTTTTTTTTTTTAATATTCTAACAATTTACAGAAGTAAACATAAACTTAGCTCACTGAGAAACTAAGAACATTTTAAGAAAATTTTAAGAAAAGTTGTTTTTATGACAATGTAAAGGCTGTGCGGAATTTTATTATTGTTATTATTATTATTATTATTGTTGTTATTATTATTATTATTGTTGTTATTAGAGATAAATACACTAAAAATGCTGTGTTATGAGTAAAAGGCCCATAAATGCCTTTCACTAGAACAACCTGCTTTCCATTCCAACACATGTACAGAAATGTTCCTTTTAGCAGCATGTAATATCAAGATCCACCACTAGATGGAACACTTTTAAAAGTCTGAGTTAAAGACATGAAGCACCAGTGAAGCCCTGAGAGTCACAGAGACAGGGTGGGGTCTTCAAAAGTGGTTAGTGTTAATTTGTTTTCCCCATGAAGAATTATTCACAATATTTCCTCACAGTGTGAACTTAGAGACTGTATGTTTGATGTGCTGGTGAAAAGCAAGTGAAAAATATAAAACATTTATTCACTTATTTGGTTGGTTGTTTCTGTCAATATATTTGTATTCATGTTTTATGTGTTACTATTTTTGTTATTGTTTTATATTTATAGGCTACATTAAAAAACTACATTAACATAATAATAAAAAGCAGTGATTTAAGCACAGTCACTGATATAAAGTGTCATTACTCTGGTTTATACATACAGTAATACTAATCTGCAGCTTTTTCCTCTCAACCCAGGCAGTTTCCTTATAGACCACCAGAGGGCAGTGTTGCCCTACAGTCCCACTGAATCACAGCCTCACATGCCAGCCACTGGAAGCATACACACACACACACACACACGCTAGGAACTTTTCACTGGGACTAATTACTGAGTGTTTCATTAAAAATAAAACCTAAATGTTGATGACTGATGCAGTTTGTTCCTAAAAAAAAATGTCGACCAGGGGTTCATCCTCAGCCCACATTTATTTTAACTCCAATCACTCAATTAAACATTTATCTTTATCAAATATTCTGAAGAAAATGACATGACGTGCATCATGCTGCACACACTGTACTGTATATTACAGCACTTTATAATTACAGGGCATTTAGGGACTGTTAAACTGTTCCGTCTACACACTACATAAATCATTCAAACTAAATGATGTTTTATTTAAAGAATATTATTATTACAACAGAGGAGTAAATGATTATAAACTATTTGGTGACAGAATTTAATTGTATTTTCTATTCTTTGATGTGAATAAGTTCACAAAGTGTTTATTAGGATTGTTATATGAGTTAATCATCAGCATTTAATAATAATAATTATAATAATAATAACAACAAAATAATAATAATAGTAAGATGAAGAATTGTTATTATACTATTACTATTATTATGAATTATTATTCATCTATATCACTTATATTAATAATAATGATGTACATAAATAATAATAATTATTATTATTATTATTATTAATAATGTATTATTATTATTATTATTTTGTCAACGTATTTTGTAGACTATAAATATAAATGAAATAAACAAAATAATAAACAAAATAAAACAATAAATAAGCAAATTCATAAAAACTAAAAAAATATTTTAAAATATTGTTGTCATTGTTAAATATGTCATAAAATAAACATGCATTATTATTATTAATAATAATAATAATAATAATAATAATTAAAACAGTTCAATAATAAGAAATACTATTATCAAATTTTATTGATCATTAATTTTATTGTTGTTAAATATATAATAAACAAATAAATTATTATTATTATTATTATTATTATTATTATTATTATTATTATTATTAATAATAATAATAATCATAATCATACATTGCATTACCAAAGCTCTTGACTGTTAACTGTTCAACTGTTTTATTATTGTATTATAATAGAGCCCAGACCGGTGGAGTGGCGTGGAGTGACGTGATGTGACGAGGCCTGGCAGTCTGCGCCGCGTGCCTCTATGCAAATCTGCTGCTAAATTTCATTTTTCTAATCCCTTTAATCAGAGGCTGGGGAATAGGAGCCAGCTGCTAGGAGCCCATGTTAAGATGTAATTAAGCAACTGATTGAATTTCAGTGCAGACAAAAAGACATGTTCGTGCCAAAAACACAGCCAGAAAGTAGTGAGGGTGTGAAGTGTGTGTTTTAACACCTCGCTCTGAAGGACGATCCGGGGAGCGACAATAAATACGGCGGGAGGCTTTGTCTCAGCTTTACCCGACTTGTTAAAGGAAACACCTTCTCTAGCGTATGTTCCTGGCAGGACGTGTAGAGGATCTGTGTAGAGCTGTTCCTCAAAACAAGAACAAACCCAGGAACCCTTCAGAGGTCTAGATTTAACCTTATTAGCGAATACTTAGTGTATAGATTAAGTTTTAGAGGCTTTGTATGATAATCATCTACAGTAGGTGAAAAGGCTTCACGTGGGTTCTAACGCAGTTCTACTGTACCTGGAACCTCTCCTGAAAGAGAAAAAACTTTTTAAAGGATAGCTTTAGCTTTTAGCCTAAGTATTTAGCTGTTCCTAAGTCCCCTGCCAAAAAAAAGAACATAAAAAATGTAATAAAAGGTTCTTGTTAAATTGTTTTCTCAGAGATTATTTATTGAATGGATTATTGGCCTTCAAACAGAACCCATTCTTTTGATAGTGAAGTGTTTCTGCTTCCTTAAGGTGGTCTACCTGAAGCCTTCCGTGAAGATTCTAGATTTAAAACTAGGGAAAAAGTTTAGATTTAGATTTAAGTCTATAACAACTGATCCTAAAGGTGGTCTGCTTGAAGCCTTTTGTGTAAGGTAGTTCTAGATTTAATCCTAGGAAACGAGAGGTTTAGGTTTAACAATCGGAAAAAAAACAACTATAGATTGAACACTAGAGGAACTCTGCTCCAGCTTCATAAATGTGGTCTACCAGAATCCTTCTGTTCTAGACTTACCACTACAAAAGAGTTTTAGATTTAACACTAAAGGATATTTAGTGTGTTTCCTTTTTTTTAAGGAAAAAGTTCTATATTGAACAAAGCTAAGTATAGTTTAACACCAGGAAAGAAGAGAGATTGCAATAAAGAAACCGTGTTCTAGCTTCCTACAGGTGGTCTATCTAGAACACTCTATAAAAGAAAGTTAGTTCTAGGTTTAGTACTAGGAAAAACATTTTAGATTCAACATTAAAGAAACTAGGTCTAGCTTCGTAATGGTGGTCTAGCTAGAAAAGGTCTAGATTTACTACTAGAAGAGAGTTTTAGACTAGATTTTTCTATATTTCTACAGAAAATAATTTCCCCCCATATTTGTACAGCTAGGGTTTCTTATATTTTTCTTATATATTATATTTTATCTTATCTTCTATAGATATATTTTTCTTTTCTTAGATAAAGTTATTTTCTATATTCTATTTTATTCCATATTTATTTCCTATTAATAATCTTTTTATTTTTTAAGGTCACGGGCGGTCGTTTAATCATTTCACTGCATAGCGTACTGTGTATGACTGTGTATGTGACTACTAAAATTTGAATTTGAGATTTAAGGAAGTTTTAGATCTAACTCCTAAAGGTGGACTACATGGAACCTTTAGAAAGATATTAACACTGTGATTTAACACTGTAAAAAACAAAGAAAGGGAGTTCTAGATTCAACACTAACAGAATTGTGTTCCTCATAGAGGTCGTCTACCAACTGTAGAACCTTCTATTAAAGATCTAAACTCAACACTAAGGAGACACTAAGATTTTAGGTTCCTTAAGGTGGTCTACCTTAACCTTTGTATAAAACAGAAACCCTTTGTTGTAGGGTTTAGAATATACGACCATTAAGATGCCAGAAAGATGAATTCTTCACAGTTCTTGACCTCCACCTGAAGTGTTGAACAATGTTATGGTGGTTAAAGTGGTGGTTAATAGTTAATGGTAAGCTTTTAAAATACTAATTACAATTTCAGGGATCAGGATGAAACAAAGGAATGAGACACACACACACACACACTTTAATAAAATTCCTTAGAGGCATTAGCAGATGAATTTCTGGGGTCAAAAAGGGGGGGGGGGGGGTTGGGTTAGTGGATGGTCGGGGGCAGTGATAGGAGCGGCGGAGGTGGGGGTGGGGTGTGTGTGGGGGGGTTGGTATGTGTGTGGCAGATTGTCCCAGGTGAGCTGTGGGGTTAAAGGAAGGATGAAGGAGATATCCATATCCATAATCCTAACTCTCTCCGTGTCACCCAGTGAGATCAGAAGGGGTTCCTCCACCACGAGATGGAGCTGACAGAAGCAGACAGGTCGCCCACCCGCTGCGGCCCAGCAGCTTCGCGTCGACCATCTCAGCTGAGACAGCGATCATCCCACACCTTCCCTTATCGCCTCCATCATCCCCAACCTCCCCTTCCTTTGTTCCATCCCTCCGTCCTCCTGCGTGCGGGAGGTAATGAATGTCTCCACGTTGAGTAAAGTCACATTCACGCCTGGACGGTGGACAACAGCCGTCTTACGCTCCTATTATACTGGCTCACAATGATGTCATGGGGTTTATGGTTTAGGAGGACTGAAAAGAAAGCACGTGATGTCTTATACATAAAAAGAAATAAGAAATAAAAATGGAAAGTGTTCAACAATAAAAAAAATATGTCTGTAAATATGAATGTATATTCTAGCCTTGTGAGGTCGACATTTCCTTTAAACTACATGCAGAGAAGGTAAAACTGTCTGCAAGCCGCGAGAAATAAACAAGCTCTAGCGTGCTGAACGATCTCCATCTCCATCTGAGTTTAGATTGGTCTGATAGATGATCAGATGTGAAAGCTGAATTGATTTTTTTTCCCCCTCGATCGCGCTTGCTCTGTTCTCCTGCGCCGCGTCCAGCGCGACACTCTCGTCAAACTGACGCTCCCTCAATAAAGCTGTCAGAGTCTTTTCAGCTGCGAAACCCATCCGTGACAAAGACGCGGCGCGACTCGATGACACCACAAGGGAACGTCTTGCCTGTGATGACCGGACAAATGCCGCTAACCCCTAACACACAGCGTCCCCGGGAAACACGTCTCGACTCGTCTCGGTAAGTGATAAACCCTAGAAATGTCCTCACAAGCTAAAAGTCTTCTGTCCTCCTGTCCTCTATCCACAAACACCGTTAGAAATTCTGTTCACACTCCTATTAAACCTCCAGATATCTCACACAACGTTTAAAGCCACTAAAAAACGAAAACGGTTTCCCTCCAGGATAAACTGGGAGCAGAAATTAATATTTATTAAGTAATGCTTTTTAATCCATCACCATGAGACTGATTATAAATATTTTTTCCCAGACGTTGTGTCCTCCGGGCCAGGAAACGTCACCGAGATGCTCATGCTCCACTTTCTGCCAAGTTCTTTTAAGGTCAGAGCTTCTGAACGAGATCGCTGGACGCCGGCCACAGAGCAAAAAGGGGCCAGAATTTTAAACTTGGTTTGAGTTTGTGAGGCAGCGCGAGGACGAGCTGGTCAAACCGCATAGGTGAGATAGGGTTATGACAGCAGGAATAACAGGGTTATCGGGGGCGGGGCTTGAAGGACGACTTTCACAAACACACCAACGAATTGAGAATGACTGCTGTCTGGCTCACGGATTACATAAATTGTCTAAATAACGGTTTACATTTTTGAAAAAGTAACTAAATAACTGAGTACTTACGGTAAATGGCGGACCTATAGATTACTCGTTACATCAAAAACATAATCCAAGTACTCTAACGCATTACACCCAATACTGCTGTGCAATCTGTTGAAATAGTGATAAACTGGGAATGTGAAGGAAAGGTCGGAGTAAAAAAGGAAAGGAATGAATTAAGGAAGGAAGGGGTAAAAAAGAAAAGGTAAAGGGAATGAAGAACAAAGAATGAAAAAGGAGAAGGAACAAAGAGGCTAAAAGAAAGAAAGAAAGAAAGAAAGAAAGAAAGAAAGGAATGTAAGGGAATATGACAATAAAAAGTAAAGGAGTGAAAGGAGAAAGGAAGAGAGGAAGGAGGAAGGAAGGAAAATAAAGAAGAAGTGAATAGCAGGAAGGGAAAGGGAAAAGGAAGCCAGAAACAGGAAGGAACACAAAGAGGAAAAGAAGGAAAGACAGAAGAAAGGAAGGAGGGAGGGAGAACAGAAAAAAGAAAAAAATAGAGAAAGAAAGGAAGAAAAAGGAAGGAGAATGAACAAAGAGGACAAAAGAAAGACAGAAAGTAAGATATGTGAATGAAAGGTAGGAGTAAAAAAGGAAAGGAAAGGAAGGCAGGAAGAGAGGAAAGAAAAGGAAAAGAAGAAAGAAGGAAACAGATAAGGGAAGGAATGAGATTGGAAAAAAAGAAAAAGAAGAAGGAAAGAAGAATGGCAGGAAGGGAAAGGATAAAGACGTGCAGAAAAAAAATGAAACAGGAGAAGAAAGAACAACGAGAGGAAAAGCAGAAAGGATGGAAGGAAAGAAAGAGAACAGAAAAAGAAAAGGAATAAAACATAAAAATAGAAGGGCTAAAGAAAGAAAGGAAGGAGAAGGAAAGGAGTAAAAAGAAAAGAAGAATGAAAAAGGTAGAAAAAAGAACAAAGAGGAAAAGAAGGAGGAACAGAAGAAAGGAAGGAAAGAAAACAGAATGAAAGAACAGAAGAAAAAGAAAAATAGAAGAAGAGAGAAATGCAAAAAAGAAGTAACAAAGAGGACAAAAAACATACTGTAAAGGAAGGAATGTGAAAAAGTAAAAAAGAAAAGGGAGGAAAGTAGAAACGAAGAGAGGAAGAAAAAAAAGGAAGGAAGGAAAATAAAGAAGGAAGGGGTAAAAAGAAAAGGAATGGCAGGAAGGGAAAGGAAAAGGGAAGGCAGAGGAGAATGAAAAGGGAGAACAAGGAACAAAAAGAGGAAAAGAAGGAACAAATGACCAAACAAAGAAACAGAAGAAAGGAAAAGAAAGTTATAATTGATGAAAGTAAGGAAAAGGAAAAAGAAGGAGCAAAGAAAGAAAGACAGCAATCAAAAAAGATGAAAGGAAGGACGAGAGGATGGAAGGAAAGCTGATTCAGATCTCCATCTGTTTAAGCACTTAAACTCCACTATATTATATATTATACCTTGCGATTATAGTGCATGACTGAGGGTGACACACACACACACACACACACACTCCTGTGGGAGCCCATGCATGGCCAAACCGGGACATTATCCATGGCGAGTCGGAGCTCATTAAATCCAGTGGGGTGACATTTGGACCCCCAGGAGGGCATCAGAGAATTAATCTCCATCCTCGTCACTGCAGCTTCCTCCAGACCTAATGACGGTTTTATCAGAACTCTTTATTACCCTTCCTAACCTCCAACTCGAAATTATGTAAATGCCGCAGCAATTCACACCCCGAAGACACTTTATGTTTTTTTTTTTTCTTGTTTTTTTTTCGAATGCTGCGAGCTCAAGCGTGAATCCAATTCCTCTCCGCTCGGTCCTTAATGAATTGCTTGGTTACGGGTCGAGTTA
>JAQQZT010000003.1:2423358-2441065 GCA_030068275.1 Clarias platycephalus | reverse complement strand
CAGAGGTCAGTTTTGGTCTTGCTTTCCTGGGAAGGTCTTCATGAGAGACAGTTTCATCATGGAGCTCGATGGGTTTTGTGTTAGGATCAAAATTTTCTGAAATAATAAATAAATAACCTTTTGTATCATTCCATATAAATTCTGATATGCGTCATTATTTTTTTAATCTACCTTAAGTTATAAGTTTTTTTTTTCTTCTGCTTGTTGTGTTGCTGCTCATCATTTCCATTAAGGTTTTGTTATTGTTCCTTCTAAATGAATTCCTCCCGGCCAATTCTTTTCTCCAGGTGCATATAGACAGGTTACATTTCAGTTTAGCCTTGCTAATTCCGAATTCATGCCATGTTCTCATCCAGGTACTTGGCAGCTCCTTTGGCGTTTGACCCCCGAGTGAATGTGAATGAAGACAGAGAGGATGAAGAGGCTGTAAGTTTCTCATCATCGGCTGCAGCTTTGGCAGACACAAACACAAACCCAGTCTCTTTGTATCAATACGGAGACCAAAAAGGCAAGTGTCACTCATTTCAGAGTTTCCTCATTCTCATGCAAAGTGCCGGGCCGCGCCGGGGGGAGCGCCGGAGCGCTGATGAGTCCGGACTCGCTGCAGCGGTGATTGACAAATGAAAGGATTGAAATCACCTCTCTTTCTGAGAGAGGCAGAGAGTTAGCTGGAGGATCATTTCCATTATCGTGCGTTGGTGAAAAGCAGGGGTAATTCAGCCCGTTTGAAAAGCTTCGCTAAATGCCACGTTTCAAGGGCCTTTATCATCCCGCTTTGAAGAGATTCCACCTATTCAATCCGTAAAAAAGATCCACGCAGTAACCCAAACTGGAATCTTTGCACAGCAATCAGGATGAGATGATGATGATGATGATGATGTTGATGATGATTAAGAAACTTGTACTGCAATGATCCTGATCGCTAAATGATGCAAGAAACTCACCCGGAAAGAGTTGTGTGTATCAGAATGAATATGACATCTGTAGCAGGAATGAAATTAAAATAAATGTGTGTGTCTCTCCGTAAGAAATGACAAAGTACAGCACAAAGCCAAGAGGGATGAAGCCAGATTTTCCCAGCACTATCTGGAAAATGAGCACGGGAAGATAAATGGTTGTGGAAGCGCGTCTTGACAAATGTAGTGTGGTCGGCGAAAGTAGCAGAGACCGGTCCTGCTCATTTTCCTCCTCGGCACGTACAGGCATGGATTTCTGATCATGAACCTGTTTGGTCTGACTAACACAGCTGTCTGCTCGCTGTTTGCACAAGGAAACACCTGGATCACATGTAGAAAACCTCAGAAAAGGAGAGAACACCAGGCTTGGTCTCAAACAGACTCTAAGGTCAGCCTTACAAACACTGAGCATCAGCCGAAGGACTCGATCTTTGGTCTTGAGGTGAGAGCACTACATTAGTGTATGTGTGCATACCACTGGACCACTAGGGGGCATGATGCTGATGAGCGTACATGAGAATGAGCACTACAATAAATAACGGACAACAGCAGTTGAAATAGGAATGGGAGAAAAAAGTACAAAAAAACAGCTTAGTGTGTGAGGTGTGTTCTGTCAAAGCGGACGTAATGCAGTTTGGACGCTGCGCAAACATCACATTACAGTGGAGTGATTTTGGAACTATTGTCTTAATATGAAATCTGTCTGAAAGAAAACGAAGCAGAGGGGTAACATTACAACACTAAGAGACGCGTGATATGAGATACACACACGGTGTGTGGGAAGCTGTTGGGTTTGTTGTGTCGGGACGATCTCTGATCAGAATTCTAGACCCTGTTTGTTTAAATGGACAATAATCAGCATAAATGTTTAGAGTAAAGTTTACAATTTTGTAGTTTTGAGGTTGTTTTTGGGTTGTTTGATTAACGTCATCTTAATGTTATTTTATTCAACTTTCCTAACCTGTCCTTACCGTGGACGACGCCTATGCAGTGTTAGTGTTCCTGCTGGGACGGCTCTAAGTGTGATGCTTTCCAAACTGTTCCACTTTAAATTGTTTTCTAAGCAAGCTTTTCCTAGAACTCATTTGTCAAGAACGTTGAAGTTCACCAAAAAGAACCTCCAAAGAGCCACAGACCAAACCAACAAGCCTGGAGTGGAGATCCTGTTTTCTACAGCGTGAAGAATGTGCACTTTGAGAAAATGTAGATCCATCAAAGAGTGTTTTTTTTTTTTTTTTTTTGCCTCCAAGTAAAACTTTTTTTAACTGTCCAGTGAATTCAATGTTTATAGTAGAGTAGATTCAATTTACCCGTCATTGTGCAAAGTAAATGTACTTGCTAATACAATGCAGAGACTTACTCTTCCGTCTCCTGACCCAGAACAGTACAGAGAACGGTACTCGAGCAGGAAACAAGTGATGGTGTGCAGGTAGAAGTGCTGTGTGGATTGAGAGAGGAGGCACAGCGGGATTCTGGGTAACAGAGACTGAGTGGCGGGGGGTGGGGGATGGAGAAAATAGATTTGTGCACCGGCTAAATCTCCAGCCTCGGGGTTCTGGTACAGCCGATGTGTCATTTCACTACTGGAGATGAGTTTCATCAGAAGCACAATGAGCGTGACCGCACCGGCGCAAACAAGAGCCCGGAGAGAGGGATGCTGCGCTGTAAGTACACACCATAACACCATATACTGTATACTGTATATATAAAATAACTATACAGTAAATACAACTACAAAAAAGCATGAATTACAAAAAACTGCCAAAACACAGTACTGGGTCTGATTTTATTATTTATATAAAATACAGAAAATGTGTGTACTAAAAGCTATTTCTGAAGATTATGCAACATGGAAGTGACCAATCTCCTCCCAAAAAAAAAACCAAGTTGGTAACTTCAAATTGCAAATTATTCATATTTATTTATGACTATTGATACTTCTTGAAGTATATATATAAAAAAAGAAAAAAGATAAAACGCACACACAGCACACTCAAGCCCATTGGAACACAGACATTATGACATTGCTTGCATGCACATGGTGTGACTGTCTATAGTGTGTAAGTGAGCTGTAAATATTTAGGGAACTTTCTCTCATTCCCACCCAGTCATTAGTAGAGAATGCAGATCGAGCACATTTTCATCAAGTCTATGAGCAGAGTTATTAGGATTTTCCCTGGACAATGTGGATGTGTGGGTGGCAAATGTTTGTGTGTGTTGTCAGCACTTTGAAATTTAATGGATGTTCAGCTGCCTTCATCCTCCATCGCACTTCAATAACATGCACGAGTGTGTGTGTGTGTGGTAATGCAACAACATACAGTACTGACCAGCAGTACTGTAAATGAAAGGAATAAAAAAACATCATGAAACTTAGTAAGTATTGACACTGGAGGCTCCTTAGATGAATGTTAAATAAACTTAAATCTTTACTCATTGGCTCAAATGATTAAGGGTTAAGAGTCCCAGCACTGCCACAGTTGCCGCTGCACGGACCTTTGGATCAGTAAGCCAGAGTATTAACCCATAACCATTTGAGCTAAAACTTGGTGGGGGGTGGTTCAGATGGTTAAGGGTTAAGACTCTGGTTGAGGGTCAAGACTGGGTTGCTGAACCAAAGTTTGGAGCAGTGGCAACTTGGCAGTGCTGGGGCTTGAACCCTAGACCATCAGATCAGTAACCCAGAGTCTTAACCCGTAACTGCCCAAATGGTTTGAGCCACCACTTGGAGGGGCAGTTACGGGTTAAGACTCTGGGTTATACAGTAGATCCAAAGGTCTCTGGAACACGAACGCCTGACCTTCGGATCAGTAACTCAGAGTCTTAACCCTTAACCATTTGAGCCACCACTTGGGGGGGGGGGGGAGTGGTCTCTCAGATGATTAAGGGTTAAGACTCTGGTTAGGGGTTAAGACTCTGGGTTACAGAACCAAAGTTTGGGGCAGTGGCAACTTGGGCTGGGCTCGAACCCCCGACCTTCCAATCAGTAACCCATAACCATTTGAGTCACCACTTCCCTCCAAGGGGATCAATCTGGCCTCATCAGACCACTTGACCATTACTCCAAAGTCGTATCTTTATGCTCCCTAGCAAATTTAAATGTTTTTTCCTGATGTCTCACTAACAAGTGTTCTTAACCCCCCTTCCAGTCATTTCAGCAACCTGCTTAGTTGTTTTCTTTGCTTGATGCCAACCAACACTACTTTGATACTTAAACACACCTTTCCAAGAGCATTTAAAATGAGAAGCTACTGGCTGAATCATTTGGATTCCGCAAAATATAAAACAGACCCCCTAAAACCTAGCAAAAATCAGTGGCCATCTTAATATGCACGTCACACATCCTGAAGCCACACGAAACCAGAAAGTGGCTGAATATATAAATATAATGCTTTTGCTATTAAAAGTAATGAGAAGGAGGAAATGGGCTTTAACTCATCGTCCTCAGAAGAGCACATAGAGGTGAAAAACACTGCAGGACAGAGAAATACTGCAGGGCACTCGACACCACGAGGTTATCTAGAGACAGAATAAAAAAAGCAGAGATGGGAGGAAGGATTATCTCCACTCAGGCTGTCCACGGAATGATAATGCACTGTGCTCTAGAGCTGGAGAAACCTTCAGGATAAACATTATTATATATTCGCCTTTGATATCGATGGATCCCTTCTCGACAATTTATAATCGAGGACGTTATTCTTCCTCTCTAATAATGGGCCAGTATTTGCATCCGTTTCTCGCAAGTATTCTTCATCTCTCCTTGGGATAAAAAATGAGAACGTAGTGCTGAAATGGCCGTTTTTTCTTCTTGTTGTTTTTCACACAAACACAATTACAAAGCAATTTGCAAAGTGTTCTACAGAGTAATGTATGATGGCTTGCGCTGAGAGGCCAGGGCCAAAGGAAGCATCGCTTACATCAAGCAATTTCTCCTCTCATCTGGTTTGAGACGGTGGTTAAAAAAGATGGAGAGAAAAAGAAAAAGCTTTCCTCCTCCTGTGTGAGATTGCTTGTCATTTTGTTCGATGGTCCAGAGTTAAGATAAATGCACCAGATGTGTTCAAAATACTCATTGTTAATCGCATTGGTATTTCCCCTTTTTTGAGTTGACAGAATAAATAATAACAAAAAACAAAAAAGGATATTAACCTGGTGAAAAGCTTCATTTCAAAATAGGAGGGTGGGTCAAAAATTATCCGCACTCTAACTGTAGAATTTATTTTATCCTATTTTATATACTTTTAGAAAAAACAAATAAATCATTTTTCGACATAATCTTCAGTGCTTTTCAATACACTTTGTCCATCTGCCAACAAGCTCTCGTATTCCTTCAGTAAATAATTTTTTTGGTCTGAGCTGCGAGCCACGAATGCGCCGCTGTCTTCAGTTCTTCATCAGAAGTGAATCTCCGTCCTCGTTGGGCCGCTTTCAGGGCAACAAACGGGTGAAAGTCTGATGGAGCGAGACCAGGACTATAGGGAGGACGCTTTAACACCTCAAAATGAAGTCGACAGTGTGGGTAAAAGTGTGCAGACGTGCATCGTCATATAAGATCACAACACCCTTGTAAATCAGTCCTCTGTGTTTAATCCGAAGTTTAATCTTCGGATCTTCAATAAGCGTCTCACTGTAACAAGCTGTTATAGTGTTGATTGCTGAACTTTTTTTCTGATAATGATCCAATTCTGGCCCTTGAGAATCCCAGAAAACTGTTAATGTTGATGAATTTTCCAGTTGATAGCTGACTTTTTTTACTTTTTCTCGGCCAATTATTGAGGATGTTTCCGTTCCGTACTCTACGGTTTACTCTCAGGCACGTCGTATTGATGTCTCTACTGTGAAACAAGTGGCTCTTCTGCTCTACACTCCAGTCCAACAGGTGGCAGTAACGCACCAAGGGCACCAACGTAAATTATCACATTTTTGACCCTTTAATGGTTGTAAGTTCCAGGTGTGAATTGATTCTGAATCGAAAACTGACTCAAACATTTAATGGATCAAATTGACCAACAATAAAATGTAATAAATTGCACCACTGATTTCGCACAGCTGTGAAGAACAATGGCTGAAAAAAATCAGGAGGGCTTTGCAGGAGCCGCAGTTTGAAATTATTTTAATCATTTAGCTAAGTTTTTTAAAAAGTCATGATGTAACGGGACGTAAGCTAGCAGTTCAGTTAGTGAATGTGCATGTTTGGTTGTATCGCAAAATATTGCAACTGTTTAGTCTGAAAGTGCTTTCTCATGGTGAACTGAGTAGAAAGGACTAAAAACTAGGAAAGAAAATCTCTAAGAAAAGAACTGAATTTAAGAAAAAAAAAACCCCAATAAAATTAAAAGTATTCTGAGTTTCACTTTAAAACCAAGAAAAAAGGATTAAATGCAACAGTGCGTACTTGATGTTGCGACAAAAGTGGAAAAGAAATCCAGTCACAAAAAAAAAAAAGCCTAAAGCAGAATGTAATTATGAAGTGTTCAAATTAAATATTTTACAACTGCTGAAAATGAAAATCACCCCCACTGAGCGCACAGAATTGCTCATCCTCATAAAGTGAACCCAGAGAAATCGATTCTTCTCCCTTTTTAAGCAGGGACTATTTCCGAGAACCGTCCTGAGCACTGCTGTGAGAGAAGTCGTCTCGTAAGCAGTACAACATGAGCGCCGGGAATCGCTCCTCCTCCAGGCTGTGTCCTGGCTCCACCTGGTACGAAACCTCCGTCTCGCACAATTGCCTCTTTAATTTTGCAAAAGGTCACAGTGACTGCGGCGTAATTCAATATCCTTATAGTGCTGTATTAACCACATATTTAATCACCAAAGGTAGGACACTAACTGAATGCCTCGTCGTGGCCGGGAGAGAAAACATATGCAGCACCAAGTGCTGGAGTCAGCAACGTCTGAATGATGAAGCAGGTGAAGAAGAGGCCAAGAGCAGGAGGTTCAGCATGTACAGTGGGAGAGCGAAGGCTACAGAATCCATGGTAAGGTCTGATAAAGTGACTCTCCTGCAGCTACATCACTGACATTACTGTGCATTCTTTCAGACGCCATCTAATCAATAAACATATATTTGTTGAGCTTGAAGAGTGACAATTCTGAAACATAAATAATCTGGGATAAGATCTTGATCAGCTGAAGAATCATCGGAAATGCTGGATTAAAAGAACTGCTTAGACAATCCTATTTATAAATAAATCATAAATAAAGTGGTGCATGGCACACCTCCAGGGTTGAGGGTTCGATTCCCGCCTTGGGTCTGTGTGCATGTCTGAGTTTGCATGTTCTCCCTGTGCTTGGTGAGTTTCCTCTGGGTACCCTGTTTTCCTCCCACAGTCCAAAGATATGCAGATTAGGTTAAATAGCGTTCCCAAATTGGCCGCAGTGTGCGAATGAGGGTGTGAGTGTGTTTGATGGATTGGCACCTCATCCAGGGTGTACGCCGCCTTGTGCCCTAAGTTTCCTGGTGTAGACTCCAGGCCCGTCGCAACCCTGTACACAGGATAAGGCGGTATAGACGATGAGTGGATGGGTAAGTGGTGCATGGTGGCATGGTGACGTATTGGTTAGCACTGTGGCACCTCCAGGGTTAAGGGTTTGATTCCCATCTAGTGTATGTGTGCCTGAAGTTTGCAAGTTCTCCTAGGGTACTCGGGTTTCCTCCCACAGTCCAAAGACATCTAGATTAGGCTAATTGGTGCTTCTGTTTTGCCCTGTTATGGATTGGAACCCTAATCCCGATGTACCCCATCTCTTTCCCAAGGTCTCATATAAAACTAGTTAAACACAAATGACATAAAGTGGTAATAAGGGTAAGACTTGACGTTTTGATTTACATATCATGGTACAGTGGCTTAGAAGTTATCACTGCTGCACCTTCAGGGTTAGGGGTTCGAATCTACATCGTCTGAGAACTTGAGAGAGACACTGTCTCAAAAATGTTGAAACAAGAATTTGATCCAGAAGTGAGAGAATAAAGCGTTTCCAGCGCTGATTCTTTAAAATTTGCCAGCGTTGTTTATACATAGCAGATTTTAACATCCTAGACTTAGACATTACATAAAAAATATCTGACTATTCGTTCCGACGTTTCAAATCTTTACACCTGTCAGGAATTAATTTATATGTGCCATATACTGTATCTTCCTGCTTTGAGCCTCAAACTAATACGTTACCATCCTGGCTTCGCAGCTCAGTGCTCATGACATGGCATCCAATCACGCCGAGGGAAATGGAGTGCAAGCCCGGCTCGGCTTCGTTCATTAGCATTGCTTTGTGCGGCGCTAGTCATCGTTGCTGCGGCGCCGGAGCTAAAACAGAACTCGGCACGTCTGCTTTCGACCGAAATTACAGCCACCTCCAACACGACAAAGAACATCACACTCACAGACCCGGGTGCACGGCACGGCAGGACAAGGAAATTGTTTCCTGGGTGTGGGGGGAAAAACAATGAGAAAACAAGACAAAGCAAGAGAGGCGGGATGGAGAGATGTGTAGGAGAGAGAGAGAGAGGTAATAAAAGATAAAACACCTGACAGAGGGGGTGATTTTGAGAGCTGTCACTATGTCAGGCGTGAATTAGGGAGAAGATGGGAAATCCAGATAGATCTAATGGACTGAGTGACGGAGAGACGTCGGACAAAAATCACGCTACATGCCAAGATACTGAGCCTGATACACGTATATACATTTCACTGTATGTTTAATATTTATTTTCGGTGCCATATCTTCTCCTTGTTGCGAAAGACACGGTTTGAGGTTGGTGTGCATTTCATAAGCTTTTGTTAGAACATATTTTATATTGCACTAAATCAAAGAGAAATTAAATGACCAACAATACTAGTTTTCTTTTTTCTTTTTTTTTTCCATTTATGGCATTTGCTACTCACATAAGTGCTTTAAAATGTCCATCAATAAACTGGATCACTAGGTTACCAACTAGAAGTATCATCAGTCCAAAAGTAAGTTGTTTTTTTCCCCCCAGTTTTTTTTTTCAAATTTTCGCTTTAAGAAATGTGAAATTTTGCAAGAAATTTGTCTCGGCATATGAAGCATTTCCGGCATACAAGTGAAGGAACCGAGCCGAACCGAACGCTGGCGAAGTTGTGCGTACGTCCGGGAGCCATTTAAAACTTGTTTGCATTAGTAGAAAGCCAAGCAAAGCGAGTTTACAAATTGTTTATGTTTTTTTTTTTTTGCATTTGGTGTAAGATTTAGTGAAGACGTAGCATCACGAGTCCCAAGAATGGACAGGTACAAGAAGAAAAGGGAGCCGCTTTCAGTTAGTTTTTTACAGCAGCCGGTGCCAAGAGGAATCATAAATTAAGGTTAAGTAAAGGTTAATGTCTATTTATTTTATATTGTACTTCATTTACATGTCTTTTCTAAATGTTTTGATTGTTCTTATATGCAAAAATATGATTATAGTGTTGAAACTTTGTAATATTAGTAATATTTTTGGGTGGCTGAAACGGATTATCTGCACTTACATTAAATCCTATGGGGAAAAGGGTTTCACAATACAAAATTTCACCTTAACAACTCGCCTATGGAACAGATTAAATTTGTATGCCGATGTACCGCTGGACCTAAGAAATGAATACGTGTTTAGACATCGCTTAAAGATTCCCAGAGACTCGGCTGCATGCGAGAAAGTTCATTCTACAAGCCAGGAGAGAAAACAGTCGAGATGTATGAGCTCTTGGCCTTTACTTTAAGGTTAAGTTAAATTAAATCAAATCAATTCAACTCAAATATGTCTTAAAGTTGAAAAGCTTTGCCTTGTGCTTTTCTTCTTCTGTCTGCAACTCCTCTTGGAACCATTTACAGGAAACTGACCTAACCTTCACAGAAAGTTTATTAGAAGCATAGATGTGCATTAGCCATAAAAATTTTTAATGAATACATTTTTTTGTGACATAATGACATTTTTAATGGGGAAGGTCAAAACTGCTAGCACTTCCACCGGGCAGGTGACACATGTCTCACATCTAAGTTTATTTATTGATTCGCACGCTTGTTCATTTATTAGCTTTGTCACATTTCCTAAACAGATTCAGTGCAGCATTTCGTCCGTTTGACGCACAAACAATGTGACAGCGAGCTATAATAAAAGCTCGATCTAACAGGCACGAGCCACGCTGCGGTCACATTACGGCCGATTAGTAGCGCTGCAGGGAGCCGTTTATCAAGCGCAAATGGAGCCCTGCTTGAATTCCTGTCTTGTTTTGTTTTTTCGGTAACCACCAATCCCCAAAAGTGTGGCTGTAATTCTTCAGAAACAAAGAAAACAAACACAAAGATGACTCCTCATTAGCAGTTCGGAGGATATTCATTCTCGTCCCACGAACAGAAGGTAAAAGTCATTCTTATATACTGTACGGAACACTGTTCTACAGATCAGAGCCGAGGTTACAGTAGGTGCAGTAGTGGGGTTTTTATTAAAGGGTATTGGGTTAAGCCATGCAGCCATGGTCTTAGCACATGTGTATGATTTAGCTGTGGAAGCCATCGTAGAACATTGTTTTTATATGATCCTCTTGTCAGTCATTTTCCTTTAATCTTAGACTAAAATAATGTCATAAATAAAGTTTTTTTTTGTTTGTTTGTCATATGGCTAAAATTAGGTTCGGTACAGCCAGATCATTTCCCTGTGCTTGCGAAAAACTACGTTGTGAACAAAAAACAAATGAATTAATATATGCAGTATGTTCGCATTTGAGGCAGTAAAATGCTGCAGATCATTTATGATCCTACAGGTGGTGCTATAAACTATTTACACATTAGCAGACAGAATAGCATCCTGTGTGGTAGGAGCGAATTATAAGTGAAATTTATTTAGAACTGTAACAAAACCTGATTATACTGAATCATGATACTTATAAAATCAAATCTGCGCCGAGGTATCGTGATGATACCATATTGGGCAATTCCTGGTGATTAGCTTTATGCTAGCTAGAAACTTTGTGTAATAGAGGATGATGATAGTTCCGTACTTTGTTGATTTTTACCCGTAGGCTAGTTTGGAACTTTTTAAATAATACACCATAATGCTAGCTTTGTGCTTTGTTGATTATTAGCTGTATGCTAGTTAGAGACTTTTTAAATAAATACAGCTTGATGCTAGTTGATCAATTCTCAGTCCTATGCTAGTTAGAATCTTTTTAAATAACACAGTGTGTAGCGAGCTTAGTGCTTTGCTGATATTAAGCCCTATGCTAGTTCGAACTTTGTATAATAGAGTGTGATGCTAGTTTTGTACTTTGTCTACTTTGGAACTTTTGAAATAATACAGCAATAATAAAATTTTTGAGACTAGTTTTATAACGTGCCAGCAGATGGCAGCACAAGCCTACACGACCTTCATAAGTTAGCGTGCCAAAAGACACCGTACTAGTTTGGAACTTTTGAAATAATACAGCATGATCCTAGCTTTGTGCTTTGTTGATTCTTAGCGGAACTTAGTTATGAATGAAAGATGTGAATTCCCATCAGCAAACTACCATTCGCATTCCAGATGATACACTGTGATGCTAGCTTTATACTTTGCTAGTTTTCTTAGCCATATGCTAGTTTGAAACTTGTTGCATGATGCTAGTGTTGTGTTTTTCTGCTTCTTAGACGTCTTCTAGTTTGGAAATTTCTATCATTCTGCACAATTCTAGCATTTTTGCTTGATGCCAGTTTTTAAACATTGTACACCTCAGTTTTATGCTAGCGCTGTATCTGGTGTATACAGTATAAGCACTTTGTCCACCCGTACTGTACAGATGTTACAAAAACATCATCAGCTACAGATAGCAGACATGACAGTTTGACTCTTAACACTGATTTCCCCCAGAATTATACTGCCGTTACTGATGCAGAAGTTATTCTTGTGCTAGCTTCGTGTCACAGCGAGAGACCCGTCATCTGTCTGACTTAAAACAAACTAAAGGAGTTACCTGGTTTGTAAATGGTGTTGATCGCACAAACAGACAGTTCATTTAAGGAGACCTTGAGGTGTCCCCAACGTTACACACTTAATAGCATGAACATAATTAACACTAATCCCTGTACACACTGATGATCTAAATGATATCATAAGCACCCTGTACTGATATAAGAGTCATAATGAACAATCATAACAGAGCCATAACTCTTACCTGGAGCCAGAGAGCTCTCCACGACCCAGAGAGGTGTAGCGATGAGGACGGTGATGATGAAGATGAAGGTGATGAAGTCCCCTGACCATGTCATCCGCATCATTCTTACTGACCTGGCATCCCTGATATCCCTGACATCCGCTTTCCTCCCAGATTCATCTATAAATGAAAGAAACACAGCACTGATGCTATCATTCATTTTCTGTAGCGCTCAGAGTAGCGCAGGTTTATGTTAACGCACAATCTATCATTTTCAGTTACGTTAAAAAAGATGGTTGTTCATGATGAGGATAATTTTGCCTCTGAAATATACAAGTCACTCAGGTTTCCATGTGTCTTGCGAGATGTTGCAGCTGGAATCAAAAAATTTTGAGACTAGTTTTATAACAGGCCAGCAGATGGCAGCACAAGCCTACACGACCTTCATAAGTTAGCGTGCCAAAAGACACCGTACTGTGTACATCTGGTGTTGTACAACTGGACCTATTTTGACCATGTACATTACTACGTCTGCTATTTCATCATGATTCAGCAAGTTTACAGCGATGCAGCAACGAGTCGTTCAAGGTGCTTTGAGTGGCACGCGCGCTTCAAGAGCGGAAGAACATCACTGGAAGACGACGAGAAATCAGGAAGACCTTCAGCAAACTCAAGCCCCGAAAATGTCATCAAAACCCATTACATCAACTCATGCATGATGATCGGAGGAGAACCATCAACAACATTTCTTCTGTTGTCAGTCAGCAGAAGAGCCCGTCATCACCACGACCGGAAAAGGCGAGGCAGGTCCGCAGCTCGACCGAGTGCATGCTCATTGTCTCTTTAGACATTCGCGGCACTGTGCATTGAGAATTCGTCCCCTGTGGGCGGACCAAGCCAATACAATAGCCAATTCTACGCAGGTTTTAAAGCATCTGAGGGAGGACGTATAGGAAAATCAGAGATTATAAACAGAGCTAATCTTGAAACATTTCGATACCCCATTTGTATTTATTTTTTTATTCTATGCATTTTCTGTTACATCTATACATTTTCTGTTATTTCTTTATATTTTTATATACAGTATATAAAGGTAGTACAACAAATAGTCAAGAGACCTTCAGAAGTCTAGTTTAAATTACAAAATTATCTGAAAAGCCATGTTAAAGCATAATATATCGCACTATTAATATTACATCGTCATCATGTCTCCCAGCCTCACACTGCCTGTTCGTACAGCTCCTAAATCCCAGTTTCTCTCTCTCTCATATACACACACACACACAATCTCCACTTCTTCTGTAATGGTTTCTCGGCAGTAGTAACTGCTCCTTAGCTCTTATCATAACGCCCGAAGGAAACACATTCTTTCTCTTTCTTTCTCTAGGAGGGTTTCCTGGACAGAGGATTAGGCCCGTGATCAGATTTGAGCTACTCTTTGTCCTGGCTCTTATCGTGCCTTATTCCTGCCTCGCTCCCAATCGTGTATCGCATCCTTCGAATCGATTTGCATGTGATGATGAGAAGAGTTTAACCATTTGAACCTCTTTCCAGCTTTTTTTGATGGAAAAATTCTTCGCCTCCAGCTTACGCCCGGTGAAGGGCCGGTGGGGGGGGTCGAGAGACGTGATCATTGTGTCAGATAGGCAGCTGGAGCACCTTTCACAAACAATCTGATAAATACCCAATTACTGAGAGGGAGACAAGGAAGGATGCAGCACACGGGACAAGCACAGGACGGAAAAAATAAATAGACGTGGCCTCTTCACCCTGCACCCTAACCGTCACAGATTCGGACAGCAAAGAGTAATTATTCAATTACATGAATGGATTAAGTGGAGATAATGGAAGATTTATGTTTAATTCCTTCCACCACCAAATTACACACACACTTTAAAAAGCCAATCAACATATGAGGAAAGCAGAACAGGGAAATACAAAACTTCCTGGCAATCAAAAGTACAGACCCAGATCACTGCACTGCCCGGCCAAAATAAAGGTCACCTGTTCATTAGGGTCACATTATTGGGCTGAATCAAGGAATTACTGGAACCAGATCATGTGACCTGATGAGTCCAGATTGACCCTATTCCAGAGCGATGGGCGTGTCAGGGTAAGAAGGCAAGTGCATGAAGTGATGCACCCATCATGCATAGTGTCCACTGTACAAGCCTCTGGAGACTGTGTTATGATCTAGGTTGCTCAGGTCTAGACTCAGCAATGTGAATGACCAGGTTATTACATCTATGGAGCTTTTCCTCTTCTCTGATGGTACGAGGAGCATGAGGAATCATTTTTACACATGAATTGGACACTACAGAGTCCTGTGACCATGCGACACAGGATGGAAATAAAATGTTGTGATGTTGCAAATCATTGTGAAGCAACACCATGGTGAATCCACTCTGTAATCAAAACTAAATGTGGTCCAATCAAATCTTAAAGTGTGTTGATTAGAGTAGCACATCACAGGCAAGTCCCAGTTTAAAAGAAGAAATCAAGATAAAAGAAATCTGAGATTCATAACCACAGAACATGGAGGCTTGGTTGTGAGAAGCCTGAACAATTACCAGTCCAGAGGTCAAGGTCAAGGTCGTGATAACTGTGTGCATGATTAGGAAACCTTTGGGGATTGTGGCAGCCATATTTGTAGGCCACAATGTATTATGGGTATTGAAGTTTAAGGGGGATTCTGGCCGTGTTAGGACTCATCTGATATAGATAGTCATCTATATCACACTTTATATTCTGTGTTCAGGGTCGCGAGGGCCCTGGAGCCTCTCCCAGTAGACTTAGGGCATGAGGCGGGGTACACCCTGGACAGGGTGCCAATCAATCACAGGGCAAACACTCATTCATACACTACAGGCAATTTGGGAACGACAGTTAGCCTAATCTGCATGTCTTTGGACTGTGGGAGGAAACCAGAGAACCTGGAAGGAACCCACCAAGCACGGCGAGAACATGCAAACTCCATGCACACAGACCCCCGAGGTGGGATTCGAACCCGGACCCTGGAGAGGTGCAAGCCGATACTGTTAGCCACTACGCCACGGCGCCGCCCTGCATTCAGACACTTACATTAAATAAATAAATAAATAAACAAACCACATCACTTTCTGAAAAATGAATGTTAAAAAATCATAATAGGATCATTTCTTTTGAATAAAAATAATAACATCACAGATAATAAAACTTACACACAATATGTCTATGGAACTGTTCACAATTTTTTTTTCTCCTTTGAATACGCTTTTGTTCTTTCTTTTTTTGATGACTTCATTACCTTAATCGAGTGTCGATTTTTCTTGCATAATAAAAGATAATTCTCTTTTTACCGCAAAATTTCTAGCTTTTAAGTGCATTTTCATTCATTTTCATCAGTCAGACGAATCAAATAAAAGAACAATGAAACAATCCTATTAAAACTATTGGATTACAAAACCCACTGTAATATCGCTGGATGTATTTCTGCCTCTTTTCTGAAGTTTTTCTTTTTTTTTTTTTTTTTATCTTTTTTTAAGGTGGAAGCTTTTTAAGCGAATGCAAATAACCTCTGTGATTCAGCGAAACCGCGATGGAGATTATTAGTCAGAACAGGCAATTGCGCTCTTTTGTGCTCCTCTTTTCTTTCTCTTTCAGCTTGATGACAGCACATGGGGTTAACACATCACTAAACACACACACACACACACACACACACACACACACGGTCTTCTTGACTCCACTACAGAACGGCTGGAGTGCTGAAGCATTTGCACATGAATAGTGCTCCATGGTGTCAGGAGAGGAGGTTAGTGTGGTGAAATTGGGGTGTTTAGCAGGTACATCATCGGAGCGGAGAAGTGTTGCGAGCGCTCTGACGAGTCAAATGCCCTTCTGATTATCTCTGACAAAACCCACAGTGGCTTTCACGCTAATCTCATCTCCTGCCTTTCATCTCACGCTTCGTGTCACTGCAGCGGCGCTCGGTGTTCATGCACGAAGTGGGGAGGTAAAAGTCAGACTCGGTGCTGCCCCGAGATAAACGCAAGCACCGTGCTCGGGTTCGCTCATTAACACACATACACACACATCCAGGTAAACATTCTGTGCGCTAATAAACTCTATGTGATTGATCAGTTTTCCTTCACACCGCTTGTCTAATGTCACTCGCACAGATCTGATCTCGTTTCTAATAATTAATAATCAGTGTTAGATTGGGTACGTCACTCTAGGCCTTTATGTCGTCTTTATTCCGTGTGCATTCTTCATAACTTTATTATCATCACATGATCTTAACTCCCTTTCAGTCATGCTTTTTCTTTTTTGTCCCTTCCTTTTATTTTTTCACTTCTTCCTACATTCCATCCATTTCCTTTTCATTCCATCAATCCCTTTTTTTCTATACTTTCTTTTTCTTTACCATTCCTTCATTTCGTGTCTTTTATTTGTACAGTATGTATGCATCTTTCTTTAAATTTCCTCTTCCTTTATTTTTTATCTTTTCCTTCCTTTCGTCCTTTCGTCCTCATGCCTTTCCATTTTCCTTCATGATATCTTTTCAGATTTTTTCCCTTCCTTCTTTTCTCGACATCATAACATCTGAGTAAGAGATGATTTGTTCACCTTACTGTATTTATTAATGCTGGAATGAGCTCAGTGCTGTCGAGTGTCGTTTTAAAATAAACGACTGGTCATCGGTCTCGGTCCCTCTCAGCTGATCCTTCGGTTCATGTGCAGCACGTCCGTCCAATCTACAGTACCATGTATAAGATATCTACGGGTCAGCTGCTATGTCTCGCCGTGGCAGAGGGGAGAGAGAGAGAGAGAGAGAGAGAGAGAGGAACATAAACTTCCTGGAGTAGAAGCCAATCTGGTTAAGTGAGCCGTCAGCTCTTTTTGCCTTGTCTGTGTCATGTGTGTAATGGATGGTGTATTTGGTTCCTCGTCTCCTCGGCGATGCTGCAGTACCGCTGATGGACAGGACGTGGACATCGTAAAGCTGATGGACAGGACGTAAAGGAGGCGTGTTTATGGAGCTGTACTCCTCAGCACACTTCATTACTGTAAAAGCATTAACCTGTCCAGTGGAGGAAGATGAGGATGAGGAGGGGCTTAACTCAACTGTCCTGTTTTCTCTCTGCAAGTTTTACCTTCTGTGTGTCTAACAATAATCTCTCTCTCACTCTCTCTACACACACACAACCGAACTTATTTCCCCTCTGATATTTCTTTTCTTTCTTTCATCTTGTGACATCCTTCTTTCTTTCCAATTTTCTCCTCTTTCCCTTTTCTTCTTCTTTCTGAATACCTTCCCTTTGACATCCTTCTCACATTACTGTTCTTTATTCAATTCTACTTTCCTCCTTCTATCCATTTTCTTGTTTCTACTTCTTTACTTCAATCCTTCCTTACTCTACATCAATTCTTTCATTTTTCATTACCTTCCATTCTTTCTTCTTTTATTCCATCCTTTTGCTTTCATTGCTTTTTCTTTCACACAGCTCTTCCATCCATCCATCCATCCATCCATCCATCCATCCATCCATGTTTTCCTTTTTTTCTTATTTTCATTTTTTCTTTCCTTCTAACCTTTCCTTTTTCTAATCCTCAGTTCACTGACCCTCTTCATCTTTAATCCATTTTCTT
>JAQQZT010000003.1:2380546-2392009 GCA_030068275.1 Clarias platycephalus | reverse complement strand
TACTGTATGCTTTCTCAAGAAACATAGCTCTCCATGTACAGTAGTCTGCTGGGAAACACATAAGGGTACATGCTGACTCTCAGCTGCTATAAACATCCATACAGTACTCTACAGTATATATCACAACCATTGCATCATCGCATCAAGATAATGAACAGTAGCGCTCAGGTTGTAGGTTTGAACATGGTTTAGTAGCTGAAAAGTCCAGTCTAATAATACTCTAATATCCTACATTTAGATGAGCATTAATTATCTAATTTAGCTCATTTAAAGGGCACCTAAAGGCAAAATTCACATCTCACCCTGGTGACCATCAGCACGTTGGACTTTCAAGACACACTGAGACTTTTTATTGCTTCAACCTCTGAAACCCTGGCCTCCCGGGAACTCCTTTAACACCACACACATGTGGAAATGGACTGGACTGCACAAGGATGTGGCAATAACTACCAAGTTAAGTTCCTTTAATGTTGTGTTGCTGAGTGATTGTGTGTACAGTTCCCGCTGACAGACACCTCTTCTCTTTGACAGGTTGGTGACAAGTTATGCATTGATTTTCATGGATCAGACTGTTTCACTCACTGAATATTCACCGGAATGACTGCAGTGTGCTTGAAGTCTTCTGTAAATGTCAACCGTTTTTTACATCTTCATTTAACAGAAAGTTCATCACGGGTTGACTTGAACGCCCTTTGTACATTCAAGGACGCTCACGCGATGTTCACTATCTCAGGTTGGAAACGCTACTACAAGAAAGTGGGGGGACAATTCGCACAAGTCAATCCATATCAAAATTTACAGCATATTAATTGTTACATCACAGTTTACACAGGGATAAAAATCTGTCATCTATTTATTATCTGCCATCGAGCTCAGGGCATGAGGAAAGAGACACCCTGGATGGAGTGCCAAGCCAATGCACAGCCCACGCAAGCACACACTCTCACACTACGAGCAATTTGGAAATGCCAATCAACCTACACCTCATGTCTTTGGACTGTGAGAGGAAACCCACCAAGGACTGTGCCTCCATTCTTGGACTTTAATACAGGGTTTAAATGAAATGCACCTATGGTACTGCACCATCTCCAACAAAAAAGCTCAAGCCTAAGTCTGAAGAAAACTACCTGGTGCATAAAAACAAAAAAGAAAGCAACGAGAAGGTGTTCATTCCACGTTTTGAGTGAGCTGACCCTGGAGAGAAGAGTGTGCAAGTTAGAGTCTTGCATGCTGACAAGTTCAGCACGTTCCCTGGCCTGCAAAATACACTCGCTGCTCTCTTCACCACGGCCAGAGGCTCGAGCTTATTGAAATTCTCTGGATGCGATGCGAGAAGGTGTGAGGAGGCACATTCGCAGTTACAGGAAGAGACACCATCTTCCAACTGCTTATCATAAGGTGTCGGGCTGAAGGAGATCCGGCCGAGAAAAGCCGTTCGAACCGTTCAAGAATATCGTGAGGGAGTCTACAATGCTGGAGTGACAAGCTGGAGATGGCGGTTATGCTGCGCTGATTTGACAGCTGGGTTGTGGGAGAATGTGAGACGGCTAACTTCTCACTGCAGATGCCTTACTGAGTCCACCATGTCAGTGCAGTGTGCTGATCAGATCAAGAACCAGCAGTTTTGACAAGAACCATAGCAAACACACAGACCAGTTGAGTTCGCCGAGTAACAATGAACACTTTATGTACATTGGATTTTAACAAGCTCATTTTAATACGCTATTCTTTCTGTGGGGACAACTCGTTTACCGAGGCTTGCTCAGCAGATGCTCCACATACACAGGTTTAAAAAATGTTTTTTATCATTGCATTTAGGCTGCTTTTACACTAGGCATGATTGATTCGTACCATGCCTAGGAATGACTGCACCCTCCTCCCCTCCCCTCCTTCACTGGCCAGTGTTCATATTATTATTATTATTATTATTATTATTGTCCATACTTAGGTACTCATGCATAAATGTATATGTATGTAGTTGGTTTGCAAGTTACCACTACAAAGAAAAGAAGGGAAGAAGGAACCCTAACCCTTAAGGCATTGGACTACAGTTTGGAAGGTCCCAGGTTCGAATTCCCTCGACTTCCAAGTTGTCCCTGTCGGGCCCTTGAGCAAGGCCCTTAACCCTCAACTGCTCACATGTATAATGAAATACAAATGTAAGTTGCTCTGGATCAGGGCGTTGCCAAATGCAATTATAAAAAAAATGTCAAGAACAATGCCGCCTTATTTCATAAGTTAAGAATGTGTAGGTCAGAGGATACGCTTTCAGAGGAGACAGGCGGTGCTGACGTCTTGATCTAAATAGCGGTCCAGTTCCGTGCTCGGTACGGTTGGCTTTCATATTTGACTTGACCTGTGCCCATGTTCACCATACCATGCTCGAGACCACCTTTTCCATCTTCAAGTGGACTCGAACATGGTACATTAAACCATATCAGGGCACAATACGTGGTGTTCATGTTACACAAACATACCTACAGTAACTTTGGGGTCCAGTGATTTCCAGTCCAAGCCAGACTTACTGTATTTGACATTTATGTAAGGAGTCTCCAGTGTCAACACCGGAGGTAAGGATGTTTGGACTTTAGTCTTTTTCTCTGCAGTAAGACAAGCTGTGTTTTTCATCATATTAACTCCAGGAGAGAGAGAGATAAAGAGAAAAGCAAGAGAGGCCGGTGTGGGACTGACTGTTTATAGCTGCTATAACAAATAAGAACAGGAACTAGATTCACAGACGTTCCACAACATTGACTGTAACTATAAACAGAAACGAATGAGATTGTCAGGAATAAAATACTCCTGAACGTGTTGTTATAATAGAAAATAATCAATTTCATCTAGTCTGTGGTCTGTGTCGTTAAGGAAATCTGTTTTTTTTTTTTTATTGTTATCAATAATAATAATACCAACAGAGCACTCAAAATAAAAAGCTCAGGAAGTAAATAAAAACATTTTCTACAATTTCTTCAGCTTGTTAATGATTCCAGGCAAGAGAACATACAGTACACCAGATGGGTTTAGCTGAGAAGATTCTGTTCAGTAAGACCTTCTCCATCTGGGCGTTCAAGATGCCTTAAGAAATTAATCACATGTTTTGATTTTCTTTTTTTGTCTTCTTACAGTTTTATACTGTAAATGAAATCTATAAACAGCTGTAGTCTTGTAGCACTGATGTATAATACACCGAATATCTTGTCTGAGTAATCTCTTATCCGAAACATAAAAACTGACGGGGGACCCAGAGGGGGATAGAAATACATGTATTTATTTTTAAAGATATTAGCCTGTTTGACTTACAGGGAGAACGTTTTATCCAAACTTAAATACCTGAAGAAAAAAAAAATACAGGTCTATGAATAATGAACAGACTTAGTGTTCCTTTGAGGGAACGTTCAGGAGTAAATAAGCTCTTTGGCTCCAATAAACAGGCAAAATATTATTGTGCATAATTATTCAAAAGTTTAGCTAGATTGATGGAAACAGATCTGTTCTGAGGGAATTGATATTTTACAGATAAGGGAAATATGCAGAATGCTTGGCATAGTTTTAGTTCATCGTTGAATGTTCTCCATTAAGAATTAATGTTTTGTATAAATATATTCATTTCCAAAAAACTCACAATTTAATTCTATATCCATTACAATACCTGAGGTCATATTCCCATCCACAAATCTTAATATTTGTCATGGTGGAGTCAATGGACATGTAAGTACATTTGAAAAAGAAGTCTTTATTGGTCACAGCCATGATACAGTACAGCGTCCCAGGAAGCAAGACCTCACACAGGGTCTCACACAAGGGCCCAACTGCTTAATGGAGCTGGAGCTTAAATTCTGTTATAATTAAATTATTCGTCAGATGTACATTACAGCTAAATGATTTTTTTGCATATCCCAGTTAGGAAGATGTCAGCCAGGGTACAGCACCCCTAGAGTTACAGCACCCCTGGGGTTAAGGGTGTGGCTGTGGTGGGGCTTGAATCCCCAACCTTTCGATCAGTAACCCACAGACTTAACCGATTGAGCCACCACTGACCACTGCCAACCGCCCACCTTTCAGTAAACACCGCCATAATCCGCTGAGTTAATCTTCTCTTGCCACACCCAAGCCTAATTACTGCCAGACCCGTCGAATCAAGAAATCACTTAAATAGAACCTGTCTGACAAAGTGAGGCACACTAAAAGATCTAAAAAAAAAAAAAAACACAATCTGAAATGATTCTAGAACAGTAAAAAAGGAACTGATAAGTATCAGTCTGGAAAAGGGGTTACAACAAAGGCTCATCTAATGTTTGCCAAATAACATCTTGATTATCCCCCAAAACTTCTGGGCAAATATTCTGTGGCCTGATGAGACGAAAGTTGAACTTTTTGGAAGGTGGGTGTCCTGTTACATCTGAAGTAAAACTAAAACAGCATTTCATAAAAAGAACATCATACCAACAGTCAAACATGGTGGCGGTAGTGTGATGGTCTTAATCTGCTTTGTAGCTTCAGGATCTGACTTGGCATAATTAATGGAAACACGAAGTCTGCGCTCTACCAGAAAATCCTGAAGGAGAATGTCCATGACCTCAGACTCAAGCGCACTTGGTTTATGCAAGAGGACAATGATCTAAGTTGACCTCAGAATGGTTAGAAAGAAAAAAGTTTTTGTAGTGGCCTAGTCAAAGTCTGCACTTAAATCCAAAAGAGATCCTAAACAGGTTGTTCATGTTTGAAAACCCTCCAACGTGGCTGAATTAAAATAATTCTGCATAGGAGAGTGGGCCGGTTACACCATGTATAGCACTTGATTGAAGTTGCATTTTGTATTTACTCAGATTGGCTTTATGTAATATTACAATTAGTTTGATGATCTGAATCATTTAAGTGTGACAAATATGCACAAAAAAAAAACAGGAAGGGGCAAATACTTTTTCTCAGCAAGGTGACCTTTAGTTGTTTTACTGTATATATCAGTGTTAAATCTATTCCCAAAGTCTGTCAATCAGCTGGGCGATACAACAAAAGCATACCATCGTACTTTACAATGTTAAAGATGTAACATCTGTTCTCATGCTACCAATTAGAACTTGTCATAGATTTACTGACAAAGCCTGCGGTAAGGCAGAACCCAAGATATTATCGACCCAAGATATTGTTATTGTTTTTCAGTATCAGTGGACATGTCCGCCGCTGCCAGGACTGCCTGACGATAACTTCCTTTCAAGATACAGCTCTGGAAAACAAATAAGAGCCATCGAGTCAAGCTGAGCTGTTTGCTTTTTTGCAAAACCAGTGGTATAAAGTTACCCAACAGCAATGTGAAACACTGGTGGAGAGCCAAAACACATGAACTCTGTAATTGCAAATCAGAGTTATTATTCCACCAAATACTGATTTCTTAATGTTATTCAGCCAAAGAATGAACAAAATTTGTTTACAAATGATTTGCATTTTTTATTTCAGTTATTAAAGCTCATGCTCTTGAGTTATTTTGATGTGTTGTGATGATGTCATTTCCCTTAACCGTATACTCTAAATAATAATTGTTATATTTTGAATTCAGGAGAAATATTGTAAGCAGTTCACAAAATAAAATAAACAAAACTGTTTATCTCACCTATACAGTACATGCACCTGTAAGAAAAGAAAAAAAAACCATAAGAAACTGATTATTTTGCAGTGCTCTCTTATGTTTTTCCAGAGCTGTATATGACGACCAGAGAATTCTCGAGGAACACACAAATTATTTGCATTAATGTTTCCAGCATTATGAAATAACTAGTTCCATTTATGATGGCTTTTAATAAACTTGACTAAAAGCCAATAAGGTTTTATTGCCTCGTGGACCGGCACGTAGCGGTGTGCAGTTTAGTGATATAAAGTGATTTATCAGAAGAGACAATATTAAAGTTTTAAGCCTGAGTAATACTGTATATGCGCATGAAACTCATTTGTAAATAACACTTGATGTTGTAAATACAACTGATCTTTGAAGTTAACACACACGGTATTTCTATGAATATAAATACTGTATATTAATATTTATGTGGATAGTAATTTACTTCAACTTGAAATGAAATATTCGAATATTTTGAGATGTAGGTTTTTTTATTTTCACAAGCTGTAAGACTTAATCAGTAAAATTATCACAAAAAAGACTTTATGTGTACTGAATCTAGAACATACAAGTTTCAATTTAATTAGAATTTAAAAAATGTATAACAGAAAAAAAAAATCATGTTTTCCATGATATTCTCATTTTGTGAGATGCACAGTGTACGGAAATTGTCTTCAAAGCGAACTAGTCCCATTGATGTACATTTGAGAATGTTTTCTTACATGTGTATATATACTGTAGATATTTCCTTCTATTTGTAAATTACTTGACTTAACTTAACTTCTGTAAATGTAATAACTATAAGTAGTAGTGTTTTACTGCTACACGTACTGCCTATAATACAGGTCTGAATGTATAATGCTCTATAATTGCAAATGTATAATGAACATGGATTTATGTTAAATGAGCATAACGTTCGGTAAACATGGTAATACATTAATGTATGTCCAGACAGCCATATGAATCAACTGCACTGCCGTAATGAAACACCTGGTGATTTACATTTAATATTAGAATTGCAAAAAATTCTCTAATGCAGAATTATGTTTCTTCATCATCTGGGAAAACAGTAATCACTACAGTGACTCGAGCTCATGGTTATTATACTGGTAAAACATAAGATTTAAGATGCGGTAATCAAAGAGATCATCCTAGGGGACCTGAATACATTATCTCAGACACGTATATATACAATGTTTTGTGCTCAGCAAGAAAGCTGGCAACACAACACAACACAACTTTTTTTCACAAGCGATACAAAGAAAGACAAACTAAATCAAAAGATAGACAAAATAACAGCCACTGTTTCTCTAAGCAATCTCACAGAAGAGGGAGTGCTGTTATGCCGAATATCAGCACTGCTGGGATGCGGTTGTACAACAGTTCCACAAACACCATTTATTAAGAACAGATTATGATTTGTTTGTTTATTTAGTTATTTTGCTCCGCCCACACATATCCTTCCACGTCTGGTGGAGCTAATTAACCCGCGACTGTCGGATCTGGCGCCAGACAGTGTAATTAACAGGAGGTGAAAGTAGTTTTAAATTCTTATCTGTTTTCTGAAGGTGAGGAGAATAAACCATGGAGGTGGTGGACAGTCCTGAGAAACTTACAAGATTTACTTTACAGTATATTTCCACTTATTCCGCTGAAGAATATCAGCTCCGTTAACTTCTGGGTTTCGGGGTTGAATCCCAAATAGCGCTAAAGCTAGTGCGCTATGTAAGGTGTACAGTCCATTGGTCCACACACCAAGTAGTGTTTTGCGTTAAGTGTCTCTCCCTCGAGCTGTTTAGAGAACTACAAAACATCTAGCTCACATTTCTTAAACATCGATACAAGTTTGATACAAAGATTTCTGAATCGTTTATTCCTCTGTGTTAGCTAGCTCGTCTGTGCGGTTGTTCATTCTTTACACTTGGCTAATGTTAGTCTAAAGCTATACGAATATATTGAGCCCAACGTGCATATTTTCTTTTCATATTAACACTAAGTTTTAAATAGAAACTTTTAGCACTGTGGGAACACATTTAATCTGTATAAAATCAATATCCAAGAGGAGCTATTATGTAAATATTACTTCATTTCTAAACCTCAGAGCTGTGAGATGTGTTAAATATAAGTCTCACTGTCTATTATACGTCACAATTAATGGACCGAAGGCATCAATCCTTCCAAGTTATGCCCTCACACACTATCGACAGCCTCATCAAACACCCCAGAGAACAAAGCGCCCGACTCTCAGCTTCAGCACGCAGGTGGAAAAAAAAAAAAAAAGAAAAGAAATGCAAAAAGAAATGGAGAGACAATGCCACTCCATTCCTCAAAGGCCATGTGAGGATTTTCAAAGAATGTCTCAGCATTTTATCTGAATCTTCAAAAAGCCCGGAGAAGCCCATACAGACATGCTGAGAGAAAAGCTGCTCGCCCGGGAGCGAGCTCGCCGGGGTCCGGACGACATTTCCCTGGCTAATAGCTTTTTCGGATAGGAAGTTAATTCTGAGGTGGAATTAAATTATAAAGCATGTCAAAACAAATTAACGTCTCGGTGCAACCAGGTGCATTGTTGACAGGCCGGGGGAATTTGTAATCTCGAAGTAGCCTTCGGTTCTATTAAGAGTGTGTTCTCCTAGACAATGTTAATTCATTGAGTTTGTCCTTTCTCTGTCCCCTGTGTGTGTTTGTGTGTGTGTGTGTGTGTGTGTGGAGGTTGGCCATGGTTTTTGGAAAGACCTTAACAAAAAAAGATTCAGCTCACATATCAATGTTTTATGTGGAACCTTAAAACAAAGGGAGCATTTTATAGAAATAAATGAAGGGATAAAATGGATCCATCCATTACCCTTGAACCCTCGTTCCCCTGCCTTGTTTATTCATGCCCATAATAGTCATATTGGGCATCAGCCTCAACTGTTATTTTTTTTAGCCTAAAACACATATATTCTCCATGTTCATGGTCGACTAGTGGCTACAAGTGAGTAGAACCCCTATATACCCCTATTAATACCACAATATACTCTTAGATCACTTTAGGTATATTTTCCAGACACGAGGTCACTGGTACATGAACCTCACTTTCAGGCTTGAGAGTAGTCCAAAGGACCGATACTTGGTCCTCTTCTCCTACCCATGGTGCAGTTCCCCCCATCATTAGAGGAAGCTCTCTGCTCTTGGTTGGTTCATGACAAGTACTGTAACATGACTCAGCTGACATGACACATTACACGCTGCTTTATGTTTATTAATAGTGCGACAGGAGTTGATTGGTCAGCAGGGAAGATTAAAAAATCTGAAGGGCTGAAGATCTTCGAGGTGCCGGAATGTGCACTGAGAGTTTCATTAAAAAGGCATGTCTCATGATAACATCCATGACTCTTAAAACTCTTCATACTGTACAAGAGCGCAGTGCATACTGTACCTGCATGCAACTACAATTCTATGTGAAAGCAAACATGCGAAATGTGAAATGGTTGAACAGCCTAAGGCATTGCTCTAGATGGTTTCTATTTGGAAGGGTTTTTAATATGTTTTTTTTTTAAGTGTTGATTGTACAGAATAACAGAACACAGTTCTGAAAGTATAAACTCCCTTTATTTCTCTATATAATCTCCTGCTACACTAACGCACTTATTCCAGTGTTTCACTAGTGCTTGGACACCATCGAGGTAGAAAGCCGTGATGGGACTGCCTGCTGTACATCTGAAACGCCGGCCTCCCAGGAACTCCTTTAATAGCCTAAACATGTTGAAATGGCTTGGAGCGAGGTCAGGACTGTACAGGTGACATGATAATAACTCCCAGTCGAGTTCCTGTAAAGTGGTGATTGTGTGTACAGTTCACACACACAGATGCATCTCTTCCGTAAGTTGACAACGAGTTATACAGTACGTAGACGTTTCACTCTGAAGAACTGTCATTCTTACAGATTCCAAATATAATTTTTTATATTAATTAAAAATATTTTTTTTATTGCGGAGTCCCATCACTATACTGTACTGTTCTTATAATCTTCTGCAAACATTAATGGCTTTTACGCCTTCATTCACCAGAAATTGTATTAAAAGTCCCGGTTTGACTTGAACGCGTATTGTAAAACAGCTGAATTTCGCTTTGAGACAGAGCAGCTAGAAGATTTAACCGTTGCTTGAGGACACCCCTTGAGAAACCCTTTTACCTTAGAGGGTAAACACAGACAGTGGACAGTGACTATGGATTTTTAGTTAACCTCCTGGCAGAGGCAGACCTTAATGATAAATCTGACTCCTCTCAGTACAGCCAGATTAAGGTTCCTTGTAGAATCCTATAAACAAACCAGTGTATCAAGCTACTGTAGCACCTTTAATTATTCAAAGCAACCCTTTTTCTCTGAGATATAAACCCTTTTTAAGTGATTTGACTTGTCGTTTTACTGAAGACCCCATTTTACCAAATTCACACACATTTAATCAGTGTGCTAACATACTATATATATTTATATATATATATATATTTTCATTTATTTATTTATTTAAATAACCGTTTACGGATTACACCTTTGCTAAATACAGTGACGGTAATTAGATTTTTAGTCTAGAGGAGCAAACTCTGGCACCGATGAGTCAACACACTCATCTATTCAGCAGTAATCCACCGGCTTCACTGTGAAGGTCACACTCGGTTCCCTCCGCATCCAAGCCGGCGGTTAAAGAGAGTCGCGGGCTGCGCATACTAAACACGGGGCCCTCACAGAGCCGTGCCGAGGGGGAAGGGGTGTAAGGTCACCGTCAGCTCTTTAATTACTCAGAGAGAAAACGAAAAGCACAGGAAGTAAATATATTCTAATGGAGCTCATGAGTGCAGGAGTTCGAAATCATACTGTTGGGCTTAAAAGAGAACTTTTTACTTTTTCATTTTACTTATTTATATATATATATATATATATTTTTTTTTTTTGTTTTGTTTTGTTTCCTCTGGGTTTTAAACATTTTGTGAGACCGGCACTTTTACAAGAGGTCATGTTTTGTTGTGGAGTGACATTTAGTCAAAGTTGCATCTGATAAACAGAATGAATATTATTTCTCGGATGTTTCATTTAGTAGACGTTTTGACCTGGTGTTTAATTATACTGAAGACAACTTTCCTGTTCGTATGAAATGTTTAAACATGGCTGGCATTTTCACCGTTTATCCGATTTTTAGACTGTTTGATTCAGCAGAAAATAAATAGTTTTAATTATTATTATTATTATTATTATTATTATTATTATAAAACATTAGTCTAATCTTCTTTAAGGTAACATTTTTACCAAATTTTCCCTTTCAGCCATAACCGAAAAATGCAGGTTTTGGCCAAACATATTTACAATAAAAATGATTAACAGCTCACTCAAACATACACTGATAGATTTTATTTCACATCAATGAACTTAATTATTTTACATCTCACTGGACAGAATATGAGGAAGCTGCTATACCAGAAACAATGCGATGGGGAAACGTACAGGAATAAAGGATGATGAAAAGTAGACACAAAACAACTCACCTCTTCATTTGGGTCAAATTCCTAGTCCTCCATCAAATACCAAAATGAATTAAGGAGGTTTGAAATGACTGAGACTGGGTTAAGAGCTGTCCAACGCGTTGTTAGAACCTGAACCATCAACTTCGTTAGGTCAGATAAACACTTGATGAAGTTGCATGGTAGAAAAAAAAGTCAACAGTACAAGTAAATGTTTAATAGTGAAAGTAAGAGCGATTCCATAGACACAGTGTGATGAGAACTCATGTGAGTCCATAAGAAAACCACTTGTTATTGAGACTCATCAGACAAAAAGACTTCAGTTTGTTAGAGAGCATAAAGACTGGACCTTGGAG
>JAQQZT010000003.1:2345707-2370073 GCA_030068275.1 Clarias platycephalus | reverse complement strand
AAATAAAGGGAGTTTAAAATAAAATAAAAAGCCTTTGTTTATGACTTCAAAAGCTCACAAAAAATGCTGATGCGGAATAAAAGCAGATCCTCAATAGTTCTTCATACAGTATGTTCAACAGCCGATACTTTCCAATATGGTTCTATTTGAAACCTTTATTTCCTGAAATGAAAGGCATTTATTCAAATGTTTTTTTTTTTTTAAACAAATGTACCAAAGAACCCTAAAAATGTGCTCCACTCAGCAAGTGTCCGAAAGTTTTTCACCTGCAGTATTTTATCTTGTTTTGGATGATTCTCATGTCTAGCTTTCTACAAGACTTCTGGTGAAACTTTTTTTTTCTGGAAGGTTGACCATACATTTGTATGTTCCTGCATAGCTCTCCTCCTCCTGAGAAAATATTACAGAAACCCTGCAACAAAATATGGTCAGGATAAAGGGTTATGAGTCACCCGGGCCTGTAAACCTGCTCCCCAGACTTGTACGGCACGCTGGAGAGGTTCTCCAATCACCCTGCTTTCACCGTGATTGAATATGTGTGCCAATAAAATGGTTCACGAGCCGGATCGATACGACTGGAAGCCGTGCCCTGAGCCTGCGCACCTGAACATCATCCTGAGATAATGGTTATGAGGTCGGACAAAGACTCACAGTTTGGGAACCTGGGGTTTTATTTAATCACCGCCGGGTCAGTAACCCTGCTTAATTCTTACTTCACATTCTGGAAACCAATAAAAGAAGATCTGTAATCAAAACCATGTCCAATTCCACCTCTGTCTCTCAATCACACCGGGTATATTGATCATACATTCACTTCTTCCTTCCTGGTTATTTATATGGTAATGAGGGACATCCTCATCTTCTTTAATCTCCACTTTTTCACCAGGGACTGAGACATGAAAAAAAAAAAAGATACAGATACAAAATATCAAATAATTGCTTATAAATATGCATATGAAACATCACTGCATAAACAAATACATCCCTTCTTCTTTCTTTTTTTTCCTTTAGTTTGGAGAAGGGAATAAAATTCAATTCAATCAATGTTTAAAGCTTTTTAATGTGGGTGGTTTCTGATTGAAAAGCTCTCACCCTGTTCTCAGGTGATCATAAGATCAAATCCCAACCATCCGTAGTCCATTTGACTGCGCTGTCTGGGTGCGAGGGGCGTTCTCTTCGAATAAATAATATACAAAATATTTTCTAGCAGCTTGCAATAGATTTTGCTTCATTTGTAAAAAAAAAAAAACTACTCAAAACTTTCCAGAATGGAGATATCTCAATGTGCTGTCAAACTATTCATATTGTCTATTAAACATCTTTTTCACACAAATTACAATATCTTTTGTTGTTGTTTATTTTTATAAAACGTATAGTGTTTGTGGGATTTGTATTTTTTCCAAATTTTCCAATTTGGTCTCTGTCAATCACACTAACCAAAGGGGAGGGTCTGTGAGCTGGTGTATGTATAAGAGGGAGAATAGCACTTTCATCCACACAGAGGTTAGAAAAGTTTTTCCGCATTTTCTGTGTTTTAGAGGAAGCAGGTGTTCACAGCCTTCACACTTCCTGATTGGCCAGCTGTTGTTCAGGGGGAAACAGCTGGTTGGTGAGTGGGACCAAATTAGAAAAACAATTAATCCCACAAACATACATTTTATGAAAAAAACAAACACAAAATATATTCAAATAATTTGTGTATAATATAAACAAATAATTTGTGTGAAAAAGTTGTTTAAAAGACGATATGAATAGTTGCACAGCAAAATGAGATATCTCCAGTTTGGGAAGTTTTGAGAAGTTTTACAAATGAAGCAAGATGTATTGCAAGCTGTTAGAATATATTTTGTATATTGATTATTTGAGTCACCATGGTGTGAAGAAGTCAAAATGACAAATGTTTACATCTAATCTATAGAAGGGGACATTTAGGAATAAAAACAATATTTAATTTTTTTTTTTTAATTAACCGACAGTAGTGTTTTGGCCATGTATATGTTCGAATTAGCATCAATTAGGCAACATGGTGGCTTAGTGATTAGCACTGTCACCTCGCACCTCCAGGGTCTAGGTTTGATTCCCGCCTTGGATCTGAGTGCATGGAGTTTGCATGTTCTCCCTGTGCTTGGTGGGTTTTCACTGGTTTCCTTGCACAGTCCAAAACATGCAGATTAGGCTAAGTGTACTCTGCCTTGTGCTCCAAAGTCCTCTAAAACAGGCTACAGGTCCTACATGACCCTGTATACAGGATAAAGCAGTATAGACGATGAGTGAGTGAGTGAGTGAGTGAGTATCATTATATGTTTGCCGAGTTTAAATTTGAAAAAATACAGCAAACTCATTCATTGATTGTGTCTTTGTTGTGAGCCGCTGGCAGGAAACCATAAGGTAAGTTCTATTGCACACAAAACCTTTTAAATTGCAAAGTTTGTTAAAGATCATGAGACTCATTTAAATCAATAATAAAAACTTCAGTTTACAGCATCATCATCCAAGTGTTGTAGCAATATCTCTTTTATATAAATGTTACTATTTGTAAATATTAAATGGCTCCTACAGTAAATGCAGCGGAACCAACACTAGTGATAGTTTAAAGTTTCTAACTTTTAAAGAATCTAAAAAACGATTTTCAACAAACGTTTTGTCCGTGTTCCTGCACACAATAATACGCCCAAAAGAGTGAACGTCTTAAAGAGCATTTATCTCATTTTGCTGTCAGACTGTTCATTTGTAGTTTAAGCAATTCGATCTGAAGTGTGTGAGGAGGAGAAAGAGAATGAGGGATAGAGCACAAGTGCAGTAATTACCCTAAACAGAAAGAAGGTAATTTAAGGAGTTCTTTCTCTTTAGCACAGCTATATTCACAGCTCGCTCTAATCTGCCGATCCAGACTCCTGCTGTTTCTCCTCTTTTTATATGCTGCCTCTAAATAAATGTCTCGAGTCTAAGAGGCAAATTGGCATTAGCCTAAAAGTCCTGTCTGTCTGTCTGTCTGTCTGTCTGTGTGATTTGTGTTTGTTTTTATGTGCGTATAAATCAGTGACAAAAGCTCACTGGTGGCCACCGGCGTGTCAATTGGCTTCGAAGATAATAATATCAGAGATTACACCATAGCAACGCTGTGGCATTGGTGGCTGAGTGATAGGTTTCTCACCCACCCTGCAGAAGACCTGAGTTCAATTCCCACCCATTGCTCAAACCCCAGCCAGTCGATGCAGAACCGGTCCCAAGCCCGGATAAAATGGGAGGAAGGGAATCCGCCGTAAAACCAAATTGTGTGAAACTTATGTGTGGATCAGTGGTTAGGGCATTGGACTATAGATCTAAAGGTCTTAGGTTCAAACTACACAACCAAATTTCCACTGTTGGGCCCTTGAGCAACCCTCAACTGCTCATAAATTTAAAAATGTGAGTCGCTCTGGATAAGGGCGTCTGCCAAATGCCGTAATGTGAATGGATTAGATCAAAGCAGTGTTGAACTCTACATTGTGATTGGTCGGACGTTGCACGTTACAATGTGCTTATTTTAATATTGCATGATATTGTATGTACTGTATGGTAACAAAATAGTTGATAGGGACAAAAAGAAAAGAAAAAAAAAACCTAAGGGATTGTTGATCTGAAATTGAAATTTTCTGTATAAAAATTTTTTTATGGAAGGAGTCTCCATAAAAAGGGCTTTGTAACAGTTTACAAAGTAACAGCTTTGTAACAGTTATATGTGAAATTAACTGTTTTTATCTATTAGCTGTTTCTTATCATCTGGAAAAGATATAAAAGAAGCCGGTGAGTGTTTATACCTGATCTGTATGACGTGACTGATAAAGTACGACTTTGTCTTTAAGTGAACAAACTGCTGTAAGATATGAATAATGAAACGCTTAGGAGCATACAGTTACAGAAAAAGAAATTAGCTCCATTCCATCACACCACACTAGTCCTGATTATTTTCCCTAATGAGCACAGCAGGGTGTGTTATTCCGTATACATCTCTACACACGCTGTGCAGCGAATTCACATCACTTCCATTTCCCCACTCTTGTGTTCGGACCATTCGGGAGTTTGTAAATAATATCACACTGACTCAGTCAGGGAAGCGCAGAAGGCGAGACACACATCTGTATTTACAACCACACACTTTTTTTTTTTTTTCCAGCAGTAAACAGGGCTAATAGCAGCTTCTGTGCTTCACAAAGCACTTATCACAAACTCAGCAAGTCAGCAGTCAGTCAGCTCTTAATTACTGTGCAGCAAAGCGTTACGGCGCTCACACACTCTTCATCGCCTCCTCTTTCAAATTGCCTTAAACACTCGGCTGCTCTCCCAAAATACGCTGAAGGCGACCGGCAATATTTTTCCATTTCATTTTTCAGTACTTGTTAAGTAATGAAATGTTAAATCCGTGTCCCAAAAGCACTTCGGATTCATTAATGTGACAAGCGACAGGGACGGGGCAGGTGATGTGGGCCTTGTTTGATTAGCGAGGTTTAGCATGCTCGAGCACGCTTCAGATCTGCTCCAAGGGATTCATGCATATGAGATGGAAAAAAAAGAGAAAAGAATTAGACTGATGAAATATTAGAATGAAACTGTTGTCTTTCTAGACAATGCCAAAGAATCTACAGAAACAGTGTGTTGACAGAAAAAGGGGTGCTTTTGTGACCTGAATTGGCCATTACGATTATTATTATTATCATTATTATTATTAGTATTATTATTATTATTATTATTATGTGCAACAGTCTGTTTACTGTTGTGCTTTTTTGCATGAATAATCTAGATTTCTAAAGGGAAAAAAAACAAGACGTTGCTAGAAAAAAAACAGGAAATACAGATAAATAAATAAATAAATAAATAAATAAAAATCCTCAAGGCAATAATGTTTTACACATTTTTCTAATTGACCAAGTATATAAATAAAAAAAAAACAGTGTGAATAAATAAATAAAAAACATGGACACACTAATTTTTTCAGAAACATCTAAAACCTCCTCTGCATGACAAAACCACTTGGTTTGTATTTTGGTAACAACTAGGTCATGTGACCACATTTGTGCCATAGGGGTGACCGTCACAGCTACTTTAAACAGAAATCACACAGGTTTAACTTCATTAATGTTGAATACGTTCCTAATTTTACTGAAACTTCTGTGTATATACTGTACTGTAGCTACACTGGTAACTTTTGGGGGGAAAAAAATAACATTAAAAAAAGGACATTAGGTCTCAACTCTGTCAACTTCATTCGGATGATTAAACTGGTGATTAAGGGATCTGGAGTCCATAGTTGAGTCAGTTACAGTACTGTATGAATCACTCACTGGTGCAGGAAAATAATCAACGACAGAGTGGTGTGAGGAAGCGAAGGTACGGTCTCTGGTCGTATTTTCCAGTAAGAGCACATCCTGATTGGTTTTATTCCTCTTACACTACAGGATATCACAAGATTTATCACAGGACAGAACCTGATCTTACATTATAGAGGCAGCTATAAACTTTATCTAAAAACTTTATAAACTAGAGGCAGCCCACCCTTCTCCTTTCTCTCTCCTAAAGTGAATAAGATTGACAAACACAGCTTCTCAACGTGCTTCTCAAGTTACTGAAAAACCACAAAATGTAAACTCCTCTGTTTTGAAAATGCTGAAAAAGTCAACGTTACAGCTCTGACACTGGTTATTGAGACTGGGTTCACTAAGGTCCAGTTTATAATTTAATACTCATCATTATTCAGAAGTCGATTCTGGGTCAAAATAATGTCAAAGCAGGTCGTTTTTGGTTTGCAGACATTAGACATGGATAATACATGATATCCAAATTACTGTGATAAATATAGTTATACTTAAGCAATATCACTTGAGAAGGAGCGCTGTTGTACTGAATATCAGCGCGGCTGTGATGCAGCCGTAGGCATGAGGGCGTCTAACGTTCTAACAGTTAGTGTAATTAACAGATTACCAAATTAGTTTTCATAAATCTCATAAGTTTATCTTTTATATTTCCACTTTAGAATATCAGCTTTGTTAACTTCTGAGCTCTGGGGTTAAGTCTCAAATAGCATTAAATGGAAAGTTAGTGCACTATGTAGGGTGTAAAATCCCTTGCTCCACACACTAAGTAGTGCCCTTGATCAGGGGTTGGAGACGGATTTAGGATTCAGCTTTGTGTTAGCATTTGTAGGTCACTTTAGCCGTGAACAGAAGAAGAAGGAACGACACTGAAGTGGTTATGAAGGAGATAAAGTGTTGTTTAAGACGACATAACGTTATCAGATGTGTGTTGTTGCTGAAAGTGCTTCTGTGACTGGTTGTGAATGTGGGTTTTGTCAGGCAGCTGCTCTCTCCTCAGTACTGCGGACCGTACAGGCCTACTGTACTCTCACTCTCTTACCACTGGACAACACCTGGGACACGGAGTGATGCATATAGTTAAACATCCCAGTGCTGTTATGGTGTATTATCATCACTCTTGTCCAATCAGATTACTTGGTCAGAACTAACTTTAATATAAATTTCTATAATTTCGGGAAGACTATTAGTCTTGGACTGCTCTGAAGTTCACGGTGTTTGACGATGCTCACGGTTTCCTATGAGGACGTCTTATAGTCTTAGGGCTGAGCTGAAGAGAGCTAGGAAGAGCTAAGTTCAAGAGCCAGGACTTAAGGAAGTCATAGTCATATAAGGGGTTCAATCCTCAGCACTGCCAAGATGCCAATGTTGGCTGAACCTGTATTCCAACCCCAAATTCCTAACAGGCTGGGATATGTTTAAAAAATAAAAATAAATCAATAATGAATTCCACTGTTATGTAATGTACATGTGACAAAGTTGTCTCCTTTCTTTTTAAAAGCAAGTGCGAGCGTGTCAAAATCAAGACCAAAATCCTTCAAATTTCAAATCAAATTCAAATTTAAATTTAAATGTTTCCCGTCAGGATGCTCTCTATGGTGCAGGACTAGAAGTTCCTGAGCACTCTAGAGGGCAGTCTGAAGTCTCTCAAGTGTCTTGAGTGTCTCAAGCGTCTTGTAGAAGACTATTGGCTGTTTCCAAGAAGCAAACTTTGTTCATAAACCAAAAATAAAATAATTCACAAATATTACATTTTATAACTCTTTTTTTCATTGTCTAAGATGTAGACAAGGCCAAGTCCACATTGCAGTAGATTGCAAAGACAAATCCAAGTCAATACAGAAGTAGATGCATACAGTACATACAGAATAAGGTTATTGATTTAATTATGTTTTGTTAATTCAAGAATGTACACAGTTACTAAACTGTTTATTACATCATACGAGACCCCATAGCAGCAGTGAGCTTTAAAACCTCTTTCCAAGCCATAGATATCTAGTTACTGTATCATTACGCAACATTCCTGAAGCCGGTCCTGCTGTTTAAGTTTATAAGACTTTAAATCTGATCTGTTCAATGCTTTAAGATGACCAGGCAGAGAAGTGTTACTAGAAGCACTCGAAATGATATAGCAAATAGCATCCACAGAGCATCCAGGAAATCACAGGAACGAGGACACGGCTCAGTGCACGGGACGTCACCCAGGTCAGGTGAAGAGGAGAATAGAAACTGCTGAGGCGAGCTGTTCTCAGCTCAAGCAGACTCGGTGTGTTTCAATTTGTGTGTACGTGTGTGCAGTAGGGAACGTAACACTGCACCAATATTGGCTTTTTAGCCCCTTAAACAGGTAATACTGCCGAGGCTAACTCAGCTTTAGGTTAGAGATATCCCCCCCAAAAAATTCTGAGCATCGCATCAGAAATAAAGATTATCGCAACTCTGATGAGTAACTGATGAGGAGGTTGTTAGTCCTCAAAGAACCAAAAGACGCTGTGTTTCTATTCACCTGGGAGGCAAATCACAAAGCGCTAAACATCTCACACGCTGGTAAAAAAAAAAAATAGATGCCGTTATTTTTAGTTACACTGCAACAATGAAATATTAGCAAAGATATACAGTATACACACACACACACCCTCACCTGCCACTTCATTGGGTACACCTTGCTTTTACTAGGTTGGACACCTTTTGCCATTAGAGCTGCCTTAATTCGTTCGAGGCACAGATTAATCAAAATGCTGAAAACATTCCTTCGACATTTTTCATCCATATTGACCTGATAGCATCACGCTGCCAATTTGTCGGCTTGACGTCCATGATGCGAATCTCCCATTAAACCCAAAGGTGTTCTATCGGATTGGGATCTGGTGTTCGTCATGAAACAAGAAACCAGTTTAAGATGATTCTATCTTTTTATGTTGCATTATCCTGTGCTCATAAAGGAATGGACAAGGGCAGCAACAAGACTCAGGTACGCTATGGCACTTAAACCATGCTCAGTTGGTTACCAAGGGGTCCAAAGTGTGACAGGACAGTCTCCTCACACCATTACACCACCACCAGCCTGAACCAGTGATACAAGGCAGGATCGATCCATGCTTTCATGTGGTTTATGCCAAATTCTGATCCTGGAGGAATCGAAACTCATCACACCAGGCGTCGTTTTTTCCCATCTTTTTTGTTTCCTGTTCTTAGCTGACAGGACCGGCACCCAGTGTGGTCTTCTGCTGCTGTAGCCCATCTGCTGCAAGGTTCCTCGGTTATAACGAGATGTTGTTTGTGTTACTGTTGCCTTTCTATCAGCTCGAACCAGTCTGAACATTCTCCTCTGACCTTGGGCATCAACAAGGCATTCTCACCCAGAGAACTGCCCTCACCAGGTATTCTCTCTTTTTCACACTGGTTCACTCTAGACACGGTTGTGAGTGGAAATCCTAGTAGATCAGCAGTTTCAGAGATTCTCAGACCAGCACGCCTGGCATGAACAACCATGCTGCGTTGAAAGTCACTTAAATCAGCTTTCTCCCCAATTCTGATGCTCGGTTTGAACCCCAGCAGTTTGTCTTGACCAGGTCTACACGCCTAAATGCAATGAGTTGCTGGCAGTTGAACAGGTGTACATAATTATGTGGCCCGTGCCACAAATACATGCATATATATATATAATTTTTATATTTTTGCAAATCTTTATTTGCTCACGGCCTGATTGTCCAAGAGATGGATTAGCTGTTTGACATCACTGAGCTTTTCTTAGTCGTAAGCGACTCCTCATCAACGTGTAAATATTAACTCATGATACACACACACGCACACTGACGTACATATTTTAACAGTCCAGACACACACACAGACAGACTCAAATCTAGTGCAAGACTCATTCTCTTTCTCATTTCACCTCGCTGTTGGTCTGGACCCCAGTGCATGTAAGAGGTCACACACACACACACACACACACACACACACATACGTTTCTGCAAATCAGACACGAGAGAGCCGAGGTCTGATAGCCTCTCCCAAACAATATTTATTTTTGTTTCCCCATTGCGATTCATCTCTCTCTCTCTCTCTCTCTCTCTCTCTCTCACTCTCTCATGTAATGAGATCCTGTCCAGACTCGACAAATCCATCCTTCTAAATAAAACCACAACGAGATGCATGCTTGAGCTCTGTTTCGCCAATTAGTGGGTCAGGGTCAGTCAGAGAGGCGGCGTTTTTTCCTGTCAGCACCTCCCCTCTCCCTCGCTCTATCTCGCTCTCTCTCGTCTCTCCCAGCAAACAAATGACATTCATAGACCACCTGAGCGACAGACGCCTTCTACTCCCCAGTGGCTGGATTCGAATGGGATTCAATTTAGTGCAGCCGGACAGACGCTGGCTCAGGGTACGACTCCGACTCACCCATGCACTCGCAGGTCACACGGGAACCGCGTTTCTGAATGCACTCTACCCATCTCAGTCTGGCTGGAAAACGCTGATTGACAGCTTCATCAGGATGAACGAATTATCACGTCAAAGATGCTTTACAAACGGCATCAGGAAAAATCTTTAATATCACAATAATGCTGTCGGGTTAATAGTGAAATTCTACACTGTGCATGTTTTGATGTGAGCTTTAAATACAAGAAGCAAATAGATAAGCACTTTTTTTTTTGTTGGTAAAACTAAATGCATTTAAGAGAGTGCATTATTCTTTAAAAAATGGCAGTTACATGATGATGTGCAAGTTCTTTTTTTTTTTTTAAAGAAATGTTTGTTTGATCGTGAAAGAATAAATTAGGCTAAACATTATGATCATTAGCATATAAAGGGAATAGTGTTGATTACAACAGGGTAAAACAAGTAAACAAGAACAAGTAGTCTCAGAGAGTGATCCGTTCATTGTCTACTGGGCGCGTAGGTAACCTCAGTAGGTTATGTGCAGGAAACAGAAATAAGCGGTTCATCTCATACATCTTCTAGTCCGAGTGGTACGTTCTTTTGTCATGTGACTCCCACAGACGCTATGCAGTGCAATAATGAACGAATGATTCCGACCAGAAGATATAAGAGGAGAACTGCTCATTCTGTTTATCATAATACTCTATGTCCTTAGCTGCATTGTAATACTTTCATTACTTGAACTATAGCTAAAATGTGTACTGTATGTAGACACCTTGGGGGTCTTTTCATTAATAATGTAAAATTAAATTTTTCTTTCTGATCAAAAGAATGAAATGAACTAAACGACTGAAAAAAACATTCGTTCATTTTGATGAACGAGATTCAAAGAACCGAGTCACTAAAATGATCCAAACTTCCTATCACTAGTATACAGACCAGAGCGAACCCAAGACGACTGGGTTGAAGCATGTCCTAAATAGAATCCAATGTAAAGTGTCTACTCACAGTAGATCAACAAACCATAATCTGGACAGCAAAAGCTCTTTGATGGACGAGAGTGATGAAAGCTTCCCAGAAGGGCTACTGTGACACAAGTCCCCGAAACCTTTAACAGTAACATGTGACAAAACCCACAGTGCATCACACACCCTGATGAGTATAGAGCTGCAGACTGGTCCGAGTCCCCATGCTAATCCTTGTCCACCATCCAAAGGACCTGCAATGTGCACATGACTGTCAAAACTAGATGGCATTGAGAGGAGAAGTAATGGCACTAGACTGCGCTGCAGGAAGAATACAATCTGCCAGAAGAGGCAGTGTGATGCTAGAGGGCATTTTTATGATGGGAAAACAAGGATACCCAGATGACATTTTGACAAGTGCCACTTATCTACACATCGGTTTAGATCAGGTACACTGTGTTCACGATGATGTCTCTCAGCAGGAGAATGCACCCTGATGCACTGCACACATCATTGGTAAAGGTATTGTTTAAGGAAAATGACAATGAATATTAGGAAGCTGGGGTCAGAGCACAGGGTCAGACATAGCGCCCCTGGAGCTTTTGGCAGTGCTGGGACTCGAATCTTCGACCTTCCAGTCAGTAACCTGTAGCCTTAACTATTCGAGCCACCACTGGCCCTGGTATTGACTCCGCCTCCAAATCGGGTTGGTCATCTGTGGGGGAAAAATTCCAATTCCTACCGGACCTATTTCACAACATATAGGATTTAAAAGATCTGTTGCTGCTAACACCTCGGTGCCAGATATCACAACACACCTTCAGAGGTTTTGCAGAGTTCATGCCTCAGTGAGCCAGAGCTGTTTATGTAACACATAGAAATCCTAGAGTCTATGAGATATACTGTTTTCATAATGTTTAGGGTTGTACGGTGTATAGGAATGTTTTTAAAAAAAAAGTCCTTCAGGGGGAATTGGCCATATTGCTTGTTAAACAGAAAAGATACAGAGCTCACACAAGACTGGAATGATCCTGCTGTCCACCCATGGGAAATGAGGGTTGAGTTTGTACTGACAAGACGACTCATCAATAGGTCACTTCTGCAACATATACAGGAGAGACGGACCGTGTGTACGTACAGTATCTCATACGCTTAGCAAATAGCAGAGGATTGGTGAAGGATTGTATCTCCACACGAGTATAATACACCTGCTGGCATGTTTGCCCTGATGCATACGTAGTTTGGGTCATTCCTGCATAATGATTCTGCTTCGCATTGACCATTGATGAAATAAAACATTACTTTTATTTTGTTTTATAATATTATAATATTATATCTAAACGTATCATAATTTCGCAAAAGGTATTCCACACATCCAGAAGTTTTTGCTAAAACCCACCGAATTTTCCCGGATTGAAGACCTTGACGGTTCTTGGTTGACTCTGTGACCTCACATGACATAAATCAGCTACTAATTGACTATGTTTAAGCTATGAAATGGTACTATGTACTTATGATTCCAATGTGATCACCTAAGACTCCACTACGGACCCTTCAAACCCATCATGAACCATCGCAAACTACAAGCATACACTGTGTAGCTATCTACTATACTACAGTATATCGGCTATACTTTCTATACCTCAGTATTTGCTATGAATTTCTAAGACCTACTCGGATTTCTCACATATTAATGGCACCATCACACGTTATAGGATATACCATGAAAAGATTGAAAAACACCGCGGTAACGAAGCTGAAATAGAAAAAAAATGTGCATTTATCAAGTTCATATTGTTTCCTAGCCGCGTCCCTGTCAGGTTCTCAATGCGTCCATCATGTTGTCGTTTTTCCTCACACATGAGCACACACTCACCAGGTCCAGTGAGATTGAATCGGTTATTATGAGATTCCACCATGCCCTAACTACGCACTTACTACATTGTCATTGTGTCCGGTGGATTGGTATAAATACCGCGACGCGAGCAGTGCTTTCCATCACAAACTGATGGTGTGAGGAATTGGATTTACTAAATCCTTTGAACGTGATAGACGCGCTCATAACCTGCTGCATGTGCACCATGAATGTAGTACTGTAAGCACCAAAAGTTCATGTAATGGCACACGCAATCTTCAATCATCTACAATCTACCGTTAAATTACTTAAAGATTTGATGTGATTTCTTTCTAATCAGCAAAAACTTTATAAAATTTTGAGCATGGTCAATTTTTATTTATTTAGTAATTTTAATACCATAATACCAATAAAATGTACTGTAAGAGAGCCCTAAAGTCTTAGTCCTTCCATAAGTGTTTCTGACACCTTGGAACATTTTTATCTCATAAAATCGCCATAAAATAAGTTTTATGTTTCGCGGTTGTAACGTGAGAAAATGTGGAAATGTTCACGGGTATGAATACTTTTACATTAGTATGTTATTAGTATGTTCTGCATTAGCAAAACCTTTATTTGATTTTATTCTGTGCTCAGTCTCTCCAGACAGAAACTGTCTCTCTCCATATTTTGTCCAGTATTACAGTAAAGGTTAGTGATGATATGAGAGAATCTAAGTAAAGCTGCAGGACACGACTCCGAGAAACCCTCGGGCACTCTGGAGAGGTTCGGGTCGAGCATGAAAAATGACTCATGTCTCAACAGATGGCTGCAGTTAGGGAATGGAATAGGGACAGCACTTTCTCATGCCCTGGACTGTTACACAATCCCGAGACAAGAAACGAAATAAAACTGAAAATAAATATATAAAGAATTCGCAGTTCGTTGGTTGTGTGATGACGTTGCATTTTCTTCAACTGCATATGTTTAGAAATCATGTTGAAAACGTATGAATGTGCATCTATCTGTAAGTATGTGTTTGGACATGTCTGATTGAGGGAAGGGCGGGATGCGAGACAAAGCCCTTCGACCCCGGTTGCCGTGGCAACTGCATCAATACGATCGAGCCGAGATGGATTCGCTCCCGCAGGACTCAGGGGGGGTCTTGGTAATAAACACACCTGCACATGTGCATTCTCTTGCTCAAATTGCACACACACGCACACAAACACACACACCCTCCTATCGGCGTCTTTTTCTCGTTTGATTCTATACGTTCTGTCCTCCACCTGTGTATGATGAAATATTTACCAGATGATTGATACAGTATGTATGAACCTCAGAATAAATCTTCATCTCGCTAATCAATGTGATGATCGATGTGTCAGTCATCCTTAGGAACGGATCCAAGTACTGTATCACTGCTAAAGGGTTATACGACAGCTCAGTTCAATACTTACTGTACTTCTGATTGGTCAGGGGTAGCTCAGCGGTTAAGGCATTGGACTACGGTTCGGAAGATCCCAGGTTCAAACCCCACAACCACCAAGTTGCCACTGTTGGGCCCTTGAGCGAGGCCCTTAACCCTCAACTGCTCAGATGTATAATGAGATAATAAATGTAAGTCGCTCTGGATAAGAGCGTCTGCCAAATGCGTAAATGTAGGAATCGAACCCGGACCATGGAGGTACAAGGCGACAGAGCTAGCCACCGTGCCACTTTTTATTTATTTATTTTAATTTTAAATAATCATTATTTTCCTCTGATGACTCTTCCATGCAGGTCATGTTTATGCTTCCTACTGTATGCAATTGTTCATTACAAACTTGTTAGTCCCAATGATGTGTGGCAGAGGTGTTTCCCACTGCGCCTGTCTCTTCTTACTTCCCTTTCTCCTTTATAAAGAACTTCTCTAAAGAATCATCATCTCTGAAAAGCATCAAAAGCTATCACTTTGAATCTAGCCCAGAACCACAGCTCGAGATTTAGTATTATTTCGTTGTTGTTTTTTTTAATTCACAGTAAAGTTGAAGAGGTCCTCTTAGATCAGTTTTGAGTTTTCTATATAAGTAAAGACAGAATGGGACTTTTGAGTTCCTTTACAAGAGCAACTTGTTGTCTATTTCATTCTCCATCACACACAGGCTGTGAAAGAGTGCCTGAGGCTGTGGAGGACCTGATGTCCAGGTCAGAGTGAAAACTCACCGCACTTTAAAGCAGATTTTTAATGTTCCCTGTGCTTTTGGTGCTCAGCAGCTTGTCAGCACTACTACATCATCCTTTTGGCAAGTCTGGAAGTTTAAATGAAATCACAGAGCTTGTGTTTTATAACTTCTGCGTATTTATTTATGTTCCCTCTTATTTAAGGCATCATCTTTTACTTTTACTTTACACTGTTAGCGAGTTGTTTCTGTGCAAGAATTTTGAGTTTAATTGCATCACGTAATCAGTATAAGAGGCAATAATTAGGTATACTCATATACATGTAGCATTTTATTGTAGCAGTTTGTGATTGGTCAGTTCACTCAGGATGTGTCTAGACTTGGTTGCTGGAGGTTACTGAGAAAGCTGCATCTTTTTCTTATAGCGCAGAGGAAATGTAACCTTTCCTACAGTTTACCATCTACTCGGAAAAATACCTTAAACTTATATGAAGTTGGGAGTCTTAAACAATACCAACAGCTTAACATTCAAATGTTCAAACAGCTCGAAATATACTACAGTATATCCAAGCTGATTTGCTAAAAGGATCTAGCAACATTTTTAGCTTGCTATGTTAAAGACATAACAGCAAAAGTTATTGCGAGATCCTTTTATCAAATCGGCTTGGATAGAGTATATTTCGAGCTGTTTGAACATTTGAAAGTGCTATTACAAACAATAATAGGTCCAACAATAGGACTCTGTTTTATGTGTTTAAAACATGAAACCTATTTCATGTACAACCTTGGGCTGCTTTGCCAGGCCTTTACTGCAGCTGCCTTGAGTTGCGGCTCGCTTGTGTGTCTTTCTGCCTTCGGTTTTCCTTCAGTAAATGAAAAGCAGGTTATATGATTTGAGGTCTGCTTTCTCTTTTTGGATGTTTACTACGAACGTCTAATCTAGAATCTTCTCTTTCTGAGTGTTCTCAGTGGTTTGCATCATGAGGTAAACCCTCTGTATATACACTCACTAAGGTGCATAATGATTGAAGACTTTCACAGTGATACTCCAACCTCCTCCAGAGTGTTCTTGACATGGCTTGCTGTTGTGAAGCGGTCTTTCATCATCAAAGACCAAACTCTGTGATCATCCCTTTTTGTTCTTCTGTGCTCTTCCAGGTCTTTTGGTGTTTCTGAGCTCACAAGCGCATTATTTCTTTTTAGGAATATGAGGTCTGTCTGGAAAGTATCCAGCCATGTAACAACTGAATTACATGTAATAAACTCCTAATTCCAGTTGCCGATGTTTGTTAATCGGAGCCCGCACACATTCAACATACTCAGGTGTTCAGCTTGTTGCAGGCCTTCCAGAACGTAAATCACTTTCAACTTCAACAGATTCTTGACCACCTTTCATTTGCACTCCACTCGCTGAATTGTCCCCGAAAGCTTTCTGAATCATGCAAAGGGTTTCCACTGAGGAATGTTCAAGCACAATGCAAAATGTGATGCAGATGCAGGTTCACTCAGTGGCATCTAGCGCCCCTTTGAGTACTGCAGTGAAGTCATCATTGTTCACATATGCACTTCACCTTACCTGCCAGGTTACACTGATGTCACACAAGTTGTGTTTTTTTGCAAGACCCCTCTGTACTAGGAATTGTCCAAGCCTAGGACTTTTCCCGGACTGACCTCCTATACCACATTGTCGATTTGGCCCGTACTAAAGGTTCTCATATCTCCATAATAAGTCTAATTTTTTCAGACTAATTATGGTCTTGTCACTTGCATCGACACCTCTTAGAACTGCATATTAAGAGTCCCCATAAACAGCTACCAAATTCAATAGGTGGAATCAATGGTACACCTTTTATCTTCTTAGTGTGTGATAAAATAAGAAGGAAACCGGCCACAAATGGCCATCAGTGAATTATTTATTTACTTTTGAGTCTGTGAAAATTGAGGCACTTTGTAAAAATTGTTTTAATTCCTAAATAATTATTTAAAGAATCACATCTTGATCACTTCAGTTTATTTGTAGTGAAGTACTGAGGCAAAGTCACGACATTTGCGTAATTGTCTAAATACCCGTTGGCCAGTCTGTATCTGTTTGATTCTGACACCGGCTTTTGGAATTTACATCATTTGCTGGTTGCAGAACAAATCATGGTGTGTAATTATGAATACCAATGTGTCAGGAAAAGTGGTTCAGAAATGGCTAGGCTAACACGCCGTCTCTCACAGGCTGATCAAGTATGAAAACGTTTCCTTTCACTTTCCTGTAACAGCCCACAAATTTTCATAAACTGGCCCCCAAAAAGACCCCAAAACATCTTAAAGGTCATTTCCTTAAAGGCCAGAGAAAAATAATTGTCTGACACCAAGGATGTTTTATAATACATTGTGCCGAGAAACCTTTTCATAAAACACCAAATAGTCTGAGATATACTGTACTGTACTGTGAAAGACCATAAAACATGAAGTGACAACCGGAGACGGAAAATCTGTGGAATCTAAATACAAGACTTTTTTTTTTTTTATTCCTAAAGGCACCTCAGTGTAAGAGAAAGTGCTGCTGAGAAGTACAGAAGACATTCATAAATTAATATCCACAAGAAATTGTGAGAACAGTCAAGAGGTAGACCTCTAACATTGTAATAGATAATATGTAAATAATGTAATGCCATGGTTTGCACAATGGGCTCCATGAAGCGTATTGGCCCTGTGTTATTTAATATTAAACCTCCTCTGTTTTACTATTTTTAACATCTTAGCATCGGTCATAGGGGTCCTCAAATATGTCTGTTAATTCTCTCTCTGAAAAACTCCTCACATAATGGGTTTTGTGCATCTCAGTTTAACTCTTTTTCACTGCTTGTCAGAAATGAGACAGTTCAGCATCTACTGTATGTAATTGAGCTACTGTCGAGCCACGCCCCGTTACTGCTGAGGCAGACCCTGCTACTGCCAAACCACACCCTGCCAGGTGATGTCTACATTCAGGAAACATCATGAACGCTAGCGTTTTTGCAGGACTACTTCTAGGGCTACTTGAATGGCGACTTATTAGACATGCTGGTGGTGCAATTTATCCCACAGGCTTTATCCACCATTTCTACCCTTAATCATCTATTTAACTATTTGACGATTTACAGTTGTGTTTATTGCACAATATGAGCTGGAACAGAAGTAATCTTCCTGAGACTATTTACAGTGATTATGTAATTAGTGCTACAGTTTTTAGTAATGTACGCAATAATGTAATAATGTGTTCCTTCCTTGTAAATGTAATTAAAGTGAAAAGTGCTGATGTTCTCTTCCACTACGCCAGAGTACAGCAGTACAGCTTGGCCTTACTGGTGGAAATCAAATGGCATTAATTGCAATATAAATGGTTGGATTAGTGTTCTGTTGTTGTTGTTTTTAAAAAAAAAAAACACACACATTTTGGCTTCTCATTTTGCACCCAGAAGTTGTGTTTTTTTTTTGGCAAGGCTCCCGCTAGGAATTGTCCAAGCCTACAACATTCACAAAACTCAATCGTGTGAAAAGATATTACGGTTAAATTCAACTTGCACAAATATTACAGATGGTTGGGGGAACCAGGTAAAATTATCCACGCTATACGCCGTTGTCTTGTACCGTGGTCAGGTATGATTGCTTCCCTTCCCAATTCCCTCGTTGACCAGCTTTCACATTATTATTATTGTTTCATACACAAGTTTCATACCTACACTCTTTGATGACTGTGATTTGTCAGTAAACACAAGGAAAAACGTGTACAAGCAAGTCTACAGTACCTATGCCTGATATTATTGATCTTTCAGAGAAATTGTAAAGGCTCTCACATGCCTTCCTACTTTATTTTTTACAAGCTCTCACCATGGACTTGAAACAAATGCATTGATGGCATCACTTTTTGAACAGTGGTCCACCTGGGCAGGGAGAGCCAGAAGTAGAAACAGAAATGATGGTTTCCGGGGAAGTAAAGCAAACTGGTGGTTCACCATCAAGAAACCTGAGTGATCGATGAAAGTGGGTGAAGACAGCATCCAAACATACCATCCAGTATGGCACTCTTGAGTTCCCATGATCCCATCCCCTTCTGCCCTCCAGACATGCCTGACTCCTCCTGGTGCCCCACTTTTAGTTGGAGTTCTCGTCGTATGGACGAATGCGGCTTCAGCTGACAAAGGCCCCATATGGGCTGATTGGCATGTGTTGGTAACTGGGGATGGGTCAACTTGATGACCATGAAGATGGCCGTCGTCCTGTGTGGGTTTATAACTTCAGTTCCTTAATAGCTTACATTGCGTGAAATTGCCACGAACAGTTTTGTTCCCTGAGCCTCCATCAACAAAAGTGACTTTAACAAAAGTGATATTACTGTAACTTAAACCCTTTTCCTGTTTCCTGTGTAAAATTTCAAACCCATAGCACACAGATACACCTGGGTCGTACTATCTGATATCAACCAAATGAGGATGGGTTCCATGTTGAGTCTGGTTCCTCTCAAGGTTTCTATCTAAGGTCATCTCAGTGGGTTTTTCCTTGCCATCATCGCACTCGGCTTGCTCACCAGGGACACACTTGTTGGTACAATTCATGCGTTTTTCAATAATTTTTTTCTACTTTATCCCCACGATTTTTTATTTCTGTAAAACTTATTTTTTTTTTGTAAAGTTTTGTGACAATGTGGACAAACTGAACTGAATTGATCTTCTGTGTTTAGGTATGGTTGGCTTTCATATATCATTCGAACCATGCCCGAGTACACTATACACCACAGTTTTGAGTGGAATCGGGCATGTTACACTGATTCACCCTCAAGCACAGTACAGAGTGTTCACATTATGCAAACTTACCAGATTTTGGAGTCAAATGTGTTCACATTCTTACTATAAAGGCGGCCTAGTTACAAACCCAACATTTGCCAAACCCACTGCAATGTTTATCTCTTTGATATCTCAATATTTTGTGATAACTCTGAAAGCACCTCTACACGTGACCCAACGTAATGAATTGCTTTTTTTTCCTTCAATCAATATGTTTATTAGAAAGTAGAGTCTAGTATAGAACCAGAATCAAATGAACCACTACACCAAAGAATGAATATACGGTGTAATAACATCAGTACCACAGAAACATATACAGTAGAATATAGTTTTTTTTTTTCCCAAACAGGTTATAAAACACAAAATAAATCTAACGTGAAGTGGCTGCATTGCATAGAATAGAAAATGTCTCACTGGGTTTTATTTATCTAAGAAACAAAGTATTTTTTTTAAACAGATTGGGTTTTTCTTCAAGATTAAACCATTTTTCTTATAAAAAATAAATAAATAGAGGATTAAACTTGTTTTATCCATATTGAAAATCTAAGAAACAGATCATTTTCACACAGTAATAATTCCTTTTTGTGGCAGAAAGAATCTTAATAAATATATTTAACACATAGTGAAGTGTTAGCGAGATTCTACAGTATAAACCACGGAACATGATACAAGACTTCTTCTCAGATCAGGTTTCAGTTGGAATTTCCATGAGTGTTTTGTAACGCATCAGTCTACACGCAGAACCGAGCATCGATATCACCGATGAGGATTTGAACAGTTGATGAAACGTGTTGTTTCCAGCGTCGTTTTGTCTTTACTAATCTAATCTGCCACGATATGCCACGTCCTCCTGGACCTCTTCATGTCGATACTCATAAAACGTGAGGCTAGTCTGACTGCATGCAAATACACGGCTTTGCTCTGATATAAGAACTTAATTCCATTTGTGCATTCATTCTTGAGCTTGCATTTGGGGAAAGTGTATTTAATTAAAGTAATATAAATGCAAATGATACTGTGATAATTTCTTGCTACGCAATTCCTTCATGCTCTGTCTATGGGAGACTCCATAGGGGAAAAAAAACAACAACTGAATTGTCTGTTCTGCATGAACATGCTTGTTTACATTATCAGCGAGAACATCTTTAAATTCTAACTAGGTCCAGATCTCATTCCTTCTCTGAACTCACATGCTGGTTTATACAGTAGTTAGGAGGTTTCCTTCACTTCGTTAGGTTTTAGAGAAGCGAGAGAATCTGAGTCTCTCTTTCCTTACTTTAAGAACATCAAGCCAACATTTCTCTTGGTTTATAATTAATGACCTACTCACCACAAAGGTGTTATAGTGTGCCATCCGGGTCATGGCACCAAATTAGCATTTTCAGCAGAGACATTTTCAGGAGTCTCAGGAGGCAGGATTGATCTTTAGATGTTTATTTGCACACTTGGAATGTCTTCAGACCACCGTTTTCACCAACTTCAGAAAGTCAATACTAGTCCAAGCCAAAGCAAGGCCGTGATTAGGTGGACTGAAGGATAGAAGACATGGGGAAGATGAAGGTTAAGGAAGTCGATGGCAGGCTGAGTCAAGGAATGTCGTCACCTCTGACCAGGGCTTGTTTCATTGCAGAGATACACAGCAGTATGATGCAAGCCATTAGAAATACACCATATTCAATGCTATGTCGCATTTAGAAAGAAAAAACCCTGAATAAAACTGCAGCACAGGAACTCAAGAGTCAAAGGCAGCTGCAAATATTGCTTCTAGCCATCGCTTGTGTTGAAACGATCTGCTTGTTGTTCACTCAGGACAGTTTGGATTTAGAGCTATAAGTGACTTTGCCATGACCTTACTAGGTAGTGACACGGGTCATAGACCTGGTTGCATTTTTCAGCTTCCTCAATCAAGCCAGAATCCACAAGATTAGTTTGTGCCATCGAGCTTTCGGGATTGGCCCTTTTATTTGCTCTGTCCTCACTTTGCTCTCTGTGGACAGATTTCGTGGAAGGAGAAAAACGCGTAAACAGTACTTCAGTCAGCAGCCTGCCAGTCCTTTTAGTTCCAAATGAGTAGGGATATTGATTGTATAATACCGCTCGGTCCACTCCACTGCCCTCCAGTGTTGTCTTTTATCACGCAGTGTGTACAGAGCAAAGTCATTTACTGTTTACTGGGCCACGGAGACAAACACACATCCATTTTCTTGGGATGGTGGTGGGTATTAAAAAAAAAAAAAAAAAAACGTCATTGTGAGCCATCAAAAATCAGTTTTAAAAAATTGTTAGTTCTACTGAGCCTTCATAATACAAAAGTGAGTCAATTATCCTCAAACATCCTGTAACACGGACTGTCTTATCAATGCTTTTTGTTCGAGGCTCCTGTCTCCCTAGTCACTTCTGTTCAGGCGTGAACGTGTTACATCAGTTCATTTGTAACTGCGGTGCGAGCAAAAATGGACGCCCACTTATAAGATGCATGAAAGAAGAGCCGTGCGCAGTGATTAGCTGGGTTTTTTTTTGTGGTCTGAGGGTGTACTAGTGCCGAAACAACTCACAGAAGAGCATGAACAGAAGCGTTTGGATATCTGCAAACAAACTTTTAACCGATACATCAAGTTAGGTGAAAGTTTCTTAAAGAGAATCATTACTGGTGACGAGACACGGATTCATCACGACGAGCCTGAGAGTAAACGGAACAAAACCATCCTCAATCGCCGACCGAGAAAAAGTTCAAAAGTCGACCATCAGCTGGAAAATTCATCAACGCTTACAGTTTACAACAATCTCACATGATCTCACATCCACACTCAGCAAACTCTTTGTTCTGAGGTGTTAAAGCGTCCTCCCGATCTCGATCCATCAAACTTTCACCTGTTTGGTCCCCCGAAAGCAGCCGTACGAGGACGAAGATTCACTTCTAATGTGGTGCATTCGTGGCTCGCAGCTCAGACTAAACGAAACATTTTTTTAATGATAGAATACGAAAGCATGTTGAGAGATGGACAAAGTGTGTTTGATGGACAAAGCAAGGAGATTATGTTGAAAAGTGATGTATTTGTCTTTCATGAACGTTATTTCAAATAAATCCTGCAGCCTACTGTATAATCTATAATTTTTGACTCTCGTACTTTAGAGCAAGTTTTGTTCTTTTTATCCCAAACAGCCCAACGACGTTCATAGGGAGTAGTTTGATTCTGCTCACATCTGACAAAACCAGACCGTTTATATGGGTTTCTTTTAGTGTTATGTTGTTTTTTATTCTTTCTTGTTTTAATGGTGTGTTAAAAAGCTATTTAAAATTGAAGTGTTGGATGATGGAGTGTTCATGCAAGCTTAAATTTTTTGTAGGAGCCCACACCATTTTCTACTTTTATTACGGTACTATTTCAAACGTGCATGCCATGTTTGCCTTTTTTTATTTATTTATTTATTTATTTATTTATTTTGTAATATTGTTGTTCTTTTTTTTTTAACCCAAGCTCCAAGTTTATTCGAACTTTTAAGCCACAAAGAGTTAGAAGTACATACGTGTCACTAGGGACATGAAAGATTAAACTATAATTAAAATGAATTACCTGTCAAACATTTCAACTATATATTTACTTTGCCAAGTTGCTCCTCTCCATCTTATATAATTCAACAGTTTCTACAGAAATTTCCATCTCTGGTATGTTTAAATACAAATATTGGATGCTCTTTGAATTTACAGCCATTGCTAAAATAACATCTACAGATCAATAATGTATAGTCTTTGTTATAAATATTAAATTCTGGTGAATGCAACATTTACAGCTCAGAAGAGAATTCAGTTTTACACTTATCACTCAATTATTTTTGTAAACACATAAAAGCAAGCACTCGTTAGCAGCCCTTTGGGTCTGAGATTAGCCAGTCGGAAAATCGGATGCGTGTACATCAACTTCTTCCTCTATAGTGTACGACACGTCTGTGATGAACAGAACAGAAGCAGAGCGGGAGAATAGGACTAAAAAGTCTTTAAAGCCCGAATGAATTGGAGCGAGTGTGAGACTAGTAGCTCTTTGAAGACTTGCAGGCTAATCCCAGTGTCTCCTCCGCAGCTTTGATTCCCCGCAGCCTAAAACCCATCTCCTCCTCGAGCCCAGACACAAGGTCAGCCCACATCCCGAGCAGTGATGACTCCGGGGCTGGTAGCAGGAAAATAAAAGGCTTGTTTTCTCCACCATTCTTTCCACAAAGGCTTTGGTAATCCACTTTGGTGATAGAGTAGAAATCTGGGTGTTATTGGGAAACTGAGGCAGTGGAATTGAAAAACGCTGGGACAATTATAGTGTTCTTTACGTGATGCTTAGTGGTGGATTTGTTTGTGCTTGCTGCAATGGAAAGATTCCATTATGTTTTTTTTTTTTGCCTGTAATACGGAAACATCTGGAAATGTCAAGGTTGTAATGAAAAGCATTACTGAAGAGTAATGACCATGGCCTGTGTAGATTACTGAGGATGTAATGATAGTGGACAAGACCTGAACTGGCTGTGTCTACATCAAACACTAGGGCTGTAAGGTAAACCCCGGGCTGCCTCGGCCGAAGCTGGGAACCGAGCTTTTATTTCTCTCTTCATCATTATATTTGTTATAATGGTTGTTTTAGTCTCTGCACAGAGGATCGAGCTTTTTTGAGGGCTTCTGCTATACAGTACTGTAGGTAGTTTAGTTAGGGTCAACTTAAAAGATTTAACTGTTGCCTTTATGGATAACGTCTGACAGTCGATTGATCAGAACACGCTTAGCAAACACTTTGCATGGACTTTGCAATATGACACAGCTAGCAAAAAAATATCCATGTTCAGGGTGATTTACTCAAAAGAGGCCCTGAATATGCTGTAATA
>JAQQZT010000003.1:2333870-2345607 GCA_030068275.1 Clarias platycephalus | reverse complement strand
CAATATGACACAGCTAGCAAAAAAATATCCATGTTCAGGGTGATTTACTCAAAAGAGGCCCTGAATATGCTGTAATAACTCTTGCTAGCACAAAGCAACGTACAAAGCCTCGGACACGCCAGGATGCCACCGATAAGGTACAGTAGGTGCCAGACAGCCATCGACGTACCCTCAAAGAGGATGGTACGGAAACTGGAAACAACGGGATCATTGATCCATACTCATATCAGAGGCCGTCTCATGTCGCAGGACACAATCGGTGACGTCCAACTTCATCTGCAGCAGTCGCCTATGAAACCTCGGGGAAACCTCGCACAAGATACTGGTACTGTAGGTCTTATTCATGTCAAGTCATCGCCTCGCACTGTGGAAGATTTGAAGGAAAACATCTGATGTGAAATTGCTGTTATTCCCCCCAATATCCTTGCCAATACATTCAGAAACATGAAGTGCTGCTTCGAAATGTGTCTGGTAGAAAACAGAGATCAGTTCCAGCATCACATGTAATCCAATCAATTCCAAATATGTCAAGGTATGTAGTGTATTATTTTGCTTCTCCCTAGCGAGAGTTATTATAGAATATTCAGGGCCTCTTTCAAGTGAATCAACCTGTACGTTCATGCAATTACCTAATCAGCCAATCATGTGACAGCAGTATCAATATATGAAAAAGTGTGATCTCTGTGACCTTTAAGGTGGCATGGTGGTTGGCACTGTACCAGTTGGCCAGTTTAAGCATTTCAAAAAATTTCTGATTTACTTATAAAACAGTCTGAAAAGTTGATGCAATAAGGGGGAAAAAATACATACTGTAGTCATAGTTCTTGAGTGAAAACACCTTGTGGACGGAACTACCAAACTAGATCGAACTGATTACAGTACTGCAGCTCAAATAACCACTAATTTACAACAATAGTGAGCATAAAAGCATCTCATGGGCTTCAACAGTACAAGACCACAGCAAGTTCCACTTAGTTAGGAATCTAATGGAGCTTTCACAACAGGCATGATTGAGCTGTAAAGTGCCCAGGAAAGATTACTTTCCTCTCCCCTCTGCCCAGTGTTTATGTTATTATTCTCCGTTCTTGGGTAGACTTGCATATTTTTACTTTCGGATACAGCAGGTAACAGTATGCACCTAGATAGCATTAAACAGAAAGAGAAGAGAACAAGGAAGTTAATCTTTGCGCTATACACAATATTATTGATATTTTATGGGCATTGATGGCTCAGTGGCAGCTTTCTCGTCTGCCATGCGCAAGGTCTGGGTTCAATTCCTACCCAATGCCCAAACCTCAGCCACTGGATGCAGTGCCGGTCCCAAGCCCAGATAAAATGGGAAGGTTGCGTTAGGAATGGCATCTGGAACGGACAATCTGCTGTGGTGACCCCTCAAAAGAACAGCCAAAAGACTGACAAAACAACAAAACAAGAGCAAAGCTACTTTATCAGCAATGGCTTTGTAGGTTAGAGGATGTGACAAACACACGAAGATGTCAGAGCAGACGGCACTTCCATGTTCAGCTACAGTACGTATGGTTGACTTTTATATCTGATGTGAGCCTTACCCAAGTACTCTGTACCATGTTCGAGACCACCATTACAACCCTTGGGGTCAATTTTACACGGAAACAGGTCCAGCTCCCTAATGTGAAACACCCTTAAACTTTCATGAGCTCCCAAACGGGGCAGATGAAGACAGGGATAACCCAGTCACCTGGTCTTTTGCCAAGTCTTCAACTGAGAACCCCTTACACAAGAGAACAATTAATAGATTTGCCCAGAGGCGTTAAGGTACAGTACATTTAGTGTCAGCACAGAGGTTTGCCTGCGGAAGGGGTTGTCTGATTTAACAAACTGATGAAAGAGCAGAAAAGAAGAAGAGCAGTGATGTTTTTTTCATTTGTGTACGTTCTCCAGTCACATTCCTCGGTCATATGTTATATTCCCAAAATAGACTGGAACATTAAAGCTTGTAGATCGGTCCTGTCAATCCCTTACACACTCCATCTATCACACTAACATGCCAAACTTTGTTCTTTACTGCTCTATTGCACTGATCTGCAAGAGATATGTTCATATACAGTACAACCTGTAGAAATGAAGGAACAAAAGTTTAGTCAATTTCCCTTTGATCTGCTCATCTCATCATCTCTCTCTCAATTTTATCTTGTCTTGCTGAAGTTTTCTTATTCAGCTTCGAAGTGTCCAACCCGGGGTTCTGCATTTGAGAATATGTCTTGACCAAAGCTGATGCTGGAAAGTAAATCGAACCCAAGTTCTCAGAGTTCTCCACCAACAAACTCAGTCTCTACTAAGACTAATTTAAAGTTTTGTGTAGGAAATACTGTAGCTAGCTCTGTTTAAATATGTTAGGATATTATATATGGATTTATATGGATATTAATATATCAGGATATTATAGAAGGAGTGCGAGTTGACTAAAATAAAACAGTGGCTGTTATTCAATTACTCAAGTAAATCCCTGATATCTTACAGGTTGGTTCATCAAAGGTGAAAAGGCTACAGAACAAATATGGGACAGTGAAAGTACCTCACCAAAAAAAAAAAAAAAGAACATTTGAGTGGTGCTCCCTAGCAGCAGAACAATGAAAAAAAGTGTCCACCTCATCATTTGGAGACTGTGAGTTTAAACCCCAATGATGCTCCACCCATTCATAGCCAGAAGTCCAATAAAGCTGGACTTTGGTTTCAGGGTGGGATGGGCATACTCTCTCAGCTGTGTTCATCTGTCTGTAAGCTCATGCATGCAGAAGTGTGCGGATATCACTTTCTTCCAAGTGTGTTACACTTCGATATGACAGTACATGAGCAGAGGTGCGAAAAAAAAAAAAGCAATCAGAGAAAACATGTTAGTCTTCAGCCTCATTAGTTGGTAGTTTATGAATTAAATTATTAGGCAACGATTTGTCGTTTTTCATTATGTTTGAAAAAAAAATTCTGGTATCCCTTTAAAATCCTGTCTTAACCTCTCTAGGATCATGGTGGCACTGGGGCATATTCAAGGGACCTAAGGGCACAAGGTACAGTACACCCAGGATGGGGTGCCAACCCATTGCAGGGTACAACCACTTACACGAGAGGCAATTTGGAAACACCAATCAGTCAATACACATCATGCCTTTGGACTGTTGGAGCAAACCCACCAGGCACAGGGAGAACAGACAAACTTCAAACCAGACAAGACCTTCGAACCCCCCAAACCTGGATGTGTGAGTTGACGGCGAAAAGCAAAAGGTCAATGTACCACCAGAGTAATAGATGTGAAAGGGTGCTTAGAGAATCAAAACATGAGTGTGTCATGGTCTCAGCAACAACAGAATTTTGTTTGATGTATAAAGATCTATTTTGAAATAATGGAACTAATGAAAGAAATGAAAGTGTGCCGATGCACCACGCTTGACCCATCATCCTCAGTGACTCAGCTCTCATGAGCGTGACCTGCAGAAGAAGCCAGCTGTTTCCATTTCCGAGAATGTTGGGGGGGGGGGGGGCGGGGCGAGGGCGCGACGACAATTGATTAGAGAGGCATTAATCAAACAGAGGGATTATCCTTTCCATTCCGAAAGTAAACCAATTACAAGTCTCACGCTGGAGGAGGCTGGCTGAGCAATCCGTTTATACAGATGACATGAAGGGGAAAGAATGAGGAGGTGAAAGGAGGGACAAATGGTGTGCACTGGTTGGAGGGATGGAGGGTGTTGTGGGGTATGAAAAGATAATATTGACCATTAAAGTTAATTGGGAATGGTGCTTGAGAGTCAAGGATGCGTGGTGGCAGCACTATTTCTGTTTTGCCAGATTACTTTTTGTGTTTGGAAAAATTGGTCTGAAGATGAGTTTGGGAGGATTGGCTTTTCGCATTTTTTTAATGGCTCTCATTGATTTAATAGTCATGGTGATGGTCTCTTGCTCAAACTTAATGGTGCTCAACAGTTTTAGTGGAGCTAAATTAACCTTGTTAAAAGGTACCTCTTCTTTTCAGCGCTTCATAAAGTTCTACAAAGGTCACTTGATTTTCAAATAGTCATATTTCCTTAATTGGGAGGACAGCCCACTTTATAGAGGCTAATTGTCTTTTCATTCCGTCTAAATCTGAAACTATTTTCCTAATCATCAGTTTGATGTGAAGCTAATGAAGAAGACAAGGGAGTTTTTTTTTGCTTTGTCTTCGAAAGGGTAAGCTTTTTTAAGGTCGGTAAAACTGCAGCAACTTTTTACTTGACCTGAAATAGAATGAAAATCATGGTGAAATAAAAGAATGCAAATCCAACAATTTGCAGAGGTAAGTTTTGGTTTTGTTATCCTTGCATGGTCTTCATGAGAGCCATTTTCATCATTGTGCTTGATGGGTTTTGCAAATGCACTTGACATTATTGTTCTTGCAGGAACCGTTCCAGAACAGCTGACGTTTGTGTCTTAAAATAACAACTACTGTAACTGTTGCTGTTGTTAGTTAATTACCTAATGCCATGTGTTATTTTACAGTTTTGAACAATGTTCTAGAAAATAAATCCAAAAACTGGTTCAAATTTTTGACTGGTACAGTATACTCATTCATTCATTCATTTTCTATACCGCTTTATCCTATAAATTCAGGGTCGCGGGGGACCTGGAGCCTATCCCAGGAGACTTCGGGCACGAGGCAGGGTACACCCTGGACAGGGTGCCAATCCATCGCAGGGCACACACACACACACACACACGGTACAGTATACTGTATGTGCAAAATTATTGACAATTTGTCAATCTTGGAAACAGTTTTTCATCTTCAGAAAGTAGTTTTCCATCTTCTTGTTGTCCAATGTTTTGTCCAAGTATGCTACAGTATGAGCATGCTGGTAAGAACAAGGGGCAGAATCCATGGTGGTGTATTATCAATGCATTGGGGCTATTTGGTGGTTCTTTCGAAAAAGTGCAACATCTGGTTGCCTTTACCTGAAGACCAAGACTTATCTTTTGGAAAAGTCATAAATACTGAAACAGTGCTCTTAAACTTTCAAAACCTATTTAGTATTTAAACCAAAAACTTGGATGCCTCTGCAAGGAGATCAGGAGATCCTGGTACATTAAGCATGGTTACAGTGATCATCTCAAGTCTCTGAAATGGAACATTGTAGTAAAACATGAAGTAAACAGGAAGGTGGTCTAACACCAGATTTGCACCAGGAGAAGATCTACAAGGTCTTCGCTACAATGCAGTTTTGTTCCATCCTCTACGGGGAATTTCATAGTTCTGGAAAGAGAACAGAGCAGTTGCCTGCCAAAACCCACATACACAACCAGTCACAAGAACGCACATCTTTCAGCAAGAACGCACATCTGATAAGGTTATGTCACCTTGAACAACACTTTATCTACTTAGTACCTGCTTTAGTCATTTCGAATCACGTCTGAACTGTCTGTGTTGTTCTGTTCATAGCTAACGCGATCTATAAAGTTAACTACCTTCTAACATATGGCTGAATCCCAAATTCCTTGATCAAGGGCACTTGATGAGTGGAACAAGGGATTGTACAATGTACATAGCACATTAGCTTTTCATTAAAGGGTATTTAGGATTCAACTGCTAGAACCTGGAAGGTAATGGAGCTGATATTCTAAAGCAGAATGAGTGGAAATATAAAGAGAAACTTACAATATTTACAGGACCGTCCATCACCTCCATTGTTTATTCTCCTCACCTTTTGGCTACATGGTACAGATAAGAATTTAAAACCTACTTTGAGCCTTGTAAGGCTTATAAGGTAACAATTCTGTTAATTACACTTACTGTCGGTCGCCAGCTCCACCAGTCACGGTTAGTTGGTGCCACTAGTTGCGGAAGGATATGTGCTGGTGGAGCAAAATAACTGGTTAAATAAATAACAAACAAACCATAAGCTGTTGATAATAAATCAACAGATTATGAATATCATCGCAACAGCGTCCCCTTTCATGTGATGTTGCTTAATTAAGAGTTGTGCCAAATAAATTTAAGACCAGTCTATTGCAAAAGAGAACACAATGAACCAAAATGTGTTAAATTAAACTTATATAACATTGCAGTTTTTGTTTTGGATCAAAATCATCCACTGCTTTTGTCATTTTCACTTGGATGATATACGATATATGAGACTTGATAAACTATTCTTTCTACAAGAGCAAACTATCAATTCTCCAGCCAAGTCCAAACCACCAAGTTGGAGGTTTCAATAGTTTAAATGCAAGATAAATTATTTATAAGCGTTACTTCTTTCTTTTTAGTTTATCAGCTTTGAATTAAAATATAGAGAGAAATTAAAACAAGTGAATAAATATATACATAACGTAAATAAATGAATGCATCAATAAATCACACCCATTTGAAGGTCCCCTGATTCCCCACTTGGAGACCCAGCGATTTATCTTTACTCACAAGAAATCTCTTCCATGATTCATCACAAGCTGCGTTTTGACGTTAGAGGAAATACCTCGCAGCATATCAATGCACATCATTTCAATCCTTATGACTATTTATCCATCCAAACAGCATTAATACATCACATGAATATTCAGCTCGGTATCATACGCTATTGTTTCAGCAACAGCGGGGCGTAACAAGTCTAATCCATCCTGCTTTCACTCCGCTGCACTCCGTCGCTTCTAGATGAGAATACAAATCTGTTGTGCAAACAAAAAAAATTCCAGCCACAGCACGACGTGCGTCTCGAGCTCCTGAACTCTGCGATTTTTTTTTGTTGTTGTTTGTTTATTTTCTTTTGACTTTATTTTTTCCTCTACTGCTTTCCTAATAACAATTTCATGACATCCAATATTGCAGTTTAAATATCTAGATCCCTCTCGCTGCTTTTACGCTCCATTGATCCGCTTCGCCGCAGACAGGGCGAGCTGAATTTAAAAAGGTCACCGTGCAGCTTTATTAATGCTTTGTCAAATATCAGAGATCTTTATTAGCATTTTAACAACACCGTGCCCGTATTCTATTCAAACGCTTGTTACCCAAGCATGACTTCAGGACTGACAGGCAAAAGAAAAAGAAAAGCTTGAAGATGCTGTATATCAGTCAGTGCACGTAGCAGCTGCTTAAAAGCGCTGAGGTTTTCCCTGAGTCATAATTTATTGCTCGAGGTCACATTCAGAACTCAGATTTGTGTTTTTTGCATGATTAAATTCAAGGCTGTGACTTTATATTAGTTGCTAATCTTTCGAATATCACGCAGGCGGTTCTTTTTTTTTTTTTTTTTTAAACCAAAAAGCAAACCTTATTCGGCTTCTCTCCCATCTGAGACTCAAATACTATCGAGTCTAAAATTATTGGCACCCTTTCAATAGGAACCAAAGCAACATTTTTCATCTACCTTTTATTTTCTGGAGTTAAACCACCTGATGTAGTTGTTGCATCAGTTGCACCTGATGTGTAGTTGATTTCAAATGATCACCTCTAAAGGACGTCAAAGATGAACACAAACAAATCGCTGTTCTTAAAATGAATTCAATTGCCTTAATAGCGTTACCGTCGACCAACTACGAGATAATCTGTGTCATCCATCACCGTGAGAAAACAATCGAACCACTTTAAACACTAAACAGATTAGCCACTGATCTGCACAATCTGGAAATAAATATGCTTTGACTGTTGTTTAAAAAAAAATAGGATTATAATATATACGTAAAAAGTCTGACAGGTTAAATCTACGGTCAGAAATTGGTTTTAAAATGTTAATTAAACAGTCCGGTCTCTAATTCTGCAATAAAGAAGTAAATTTACCAACATTTACGAGATGGTGTGTTTTTGTTAAATGAAAGCGAGTGATTGACAGGCCGTCTGTCTGCAGTTACACACTGACCTTTGGTTAATGGACGCAGGTGGCGCAGTCGATGCGGCTCTATTTAATATGCGCTCAGGTCAGCGTCTGGTCCCACCAAAGTATCAGACGAGGAATGGGATTAGAAACGTGTCACTCTGAAGAGCGGATGGTCATCTTGGCTATCTTGGGTTATCTAAAACTTGAAATGAAATTTAAAATCAATTAGTGCAATTATCAAACTAGTCAGTCATTTGGTAGTGGAACAGGGCATTATCCTGGCAAATACAGATCAAGAGGTTGAGTTAATGTTTACATCAAAACTGCAGAAAAAGAAAAACACTGTTGTCTTGCACCTCCGTAATTAGGGGTTCAAATCTCACCTTCGGTCCTAACTTGTGGAGTTTGCATGTTCTTCAATTGCTTGATAGTTTTCCTCCAGGTACAGATAGGGTAGAGCCCTGGGCTGTGACCTAAGCTCCTTGTGATGAGAACCAGGTCTCCCTGTGAGCCTACAACGTATAAGCAGTACAGATAGTCTTTAACCGTGGCTGAGTTGTTCAATGCATTTTCCCATAGGAAATAATGTAAAGGCAGATAATCCGTTCTCAGATAATAAATATTACCAACAATCAAAACATAGATGTAAAGTAAAATATGAAATAAATAGACATTAAACCTCACTTCACCTTAATTTATGATTCCTCTCAGCACCGGCTGCTTTAAAAACCAAACTGAAAGTGGCTCCTGTTTCTTCTTGCTACCGTCCTGGATAACATTCTTGGGACCCGTGCTGCTGTGTATTTACTTAATGCAAAAAAAATCACAAAAATAATATGCAAACTCACTTTACTTGGCTTTCCCCTGACGCAAATATGTTTTGAACGGCTGAGCACACAACTTAGCCGGCATTCGGTTCAGATGCCAAAAATTTCTTGCTAAATTTCAGTTCTTAAGGTGAAATTCTTAAGTTCATATTCAGTCATGTGCATATTGGGTAAAGAATCTGGGGGCACATTGGGCACAGGATCACCCAACTCTGGGCAGATAAAGACTGGAAATACATCAACTAAATGTCATGCTTTTTTCCACGCTGTAATATACAGTACATTTCTAGAAAATCAATCATGGGCATGTGCAGATTAGGCTAATTGCCATTTCCAAATTGCCTGTAGTGTGTGAATAAGAGCATGAGTGTGCCGAGATGGATCAGCACCACGTCCAGGGTGTACCACACTGAGTGCCTAGGCTCCAGGCATCCCATGACGGGATAAGCAGTACAGAGAATTAGCGAGTAAGTGTGCGTGGTCTTCATGCAAATTCATGCAAAGTCGTGTCAATTGTGCTATGAAGAGAAGGAACATGTGGTCGAGTACTGCCAGGGTCGCCCCCTGTAGGTGCGATGTTTGCCGTTTCTCTGTTCAGTTGATTAGTGTTATTGTTTGAGTTTTAGATTTTGCACAAGTCATTGTCTTGCATCACCAGTCTTGTTCCACTGTTTATATTAATCTGCTGTTTACTTTACTGGCTATTTGTTCATGCTCTGGGTTTGCCTTTGTTTATGGAAATTCACATTAAAATTCATTTGCATCTGCATTTCCATGATGAGTCCAACATGCAAACAAGATGCAAGTTCCTACAGTTTCACCTCCTCCCCAGTACACCCTGGATATTAAATTAAGGAAATGAGAGCAGGGTTAATCCTCACTGTTAACAGCGCAAGATAGCGGAATTGTTTTTCTACACATTGTGGTGTTCCTCAGGGATGAGTACTCGGTCATGTGACAAACTGTGTATTAGCGGAAGCACTGTTAAAACACTGCTGCCAGATTATCTACACACTTTGTATTGTCTGGATGTTCTGCTTATTTATTACTCTGTATCTACTGCATATTCATTCACCTTTTATACAACTTATCCTGTACAGCTTTGCAGGAGGCCTGGAGTCTTGGTCTAAAGAAAGAAACCTAAAAGAAAGGTAGACACCTCATCTGCATCTCTTTGGACTGCGAGAGAAAACCAGATATCTCGGAGGAAACCTACCAAGCACGGGGAGAACATGCAAACTCCTTGTAAGTTCCTGTTCTCGGTTACATTACAGCAACTGTAACCTTCGTTCCCTCTCAATTGATAGAAAAAAGACAAGGTATAAAAAGAAAATGCGTGTCATGTGACCATAAAATCGCAAGACGAATTAACTTTAATTAACTCTATGTCCTGAAGATGTTAAAAAAATTTAAATTTGCAGCTTAACCACTGACTCTTAATACATTTCTCTTTATGCTGAGGTTCATGTGAACAAGCTGCTCTTCTAGAATTAACAACATATTTATCCGAGTGCTTTCATGCAATAAAATACTCAACGCCTTTTAGCTCGTTCTGTGAATTCAACAACTCTGTAGTGTAAAGTTCATTTATGAACACACTCTGAGCAGCTGAATGGACAGGGGGAAAGGGTTGGCATTTCTTCGCTTTGAACCGTTTTCAATAACTCAGGAGTCCAGTGACCTTTCAATAAGGAACAAAAGCTCACTGTGGCCTCTGGTGGATTAACCTCACCATCATTAAAAGGATCGGCTAGATAAGAACATGAAAAAATAGCACAGCGCCACGTGAGGCATGAAATGTCATAAAAAATGAATAGGAAACGGTATGAAAGCGGAGTAGGATTAAAGTGGCTGGAGCGTGTGTGTATTTCAGGTCAATGTGTATGCTTTATTTTGGTTTCCAGTTGGAAAACAATTCCCATTATCCAGCAGTTTTGTGTGGTTACTACGGTTAAGTGTACACCAGTCGTATGTCAGTTTAAAAGCAAGCTCTGCATGTGTTTCAGTCCGGCGCCAGATGGCCGCATCGTTAGTCAGTGGGCATCGCTGCTGCTCTAGCTGCAATAATGGATACAGATGAACGCGGGCCTCTCTGGCAAACAGCAATAAGGACTCGAATTTTTCAGTAATTGTCAGTGAAGGATGTAAATAGGCGAAGGTCGTCATTTCTCCACGCGAGCTGGCTTGCTAGCCCAGGAAGAGATGCGGCAATTCTGCAGATAAATTTCAAATGCTTTCAGCAAACATGCCCAGCGTGATCCCTGCCAGTGTCTGAGCATGCCCGGAAAAGTAAATTGAAAATTGATTCTGTTTGTGTGAGTTGTTTCCAGAAATTAGTCAGCCTGTGGACTCTATTAGACAAACACAGGAGCAGAGTTTAAAACAGCTCTGACTGAAGCTATTAACGAGAAAAGCGCTGGAGTTTTATTAGCTGGAGTTTAGATTGATGTCCCTGAAGTGAAAAAGACACAAAAAACAAACAGGTTTGTCGCTCTGTTTTAACATCTCTAAGTAGACGTCTGAAGGACAAAACTACTGACTCTAAGCTTGCTAAGGAGCTGAAGACTACATACTGTAAGACTTTCAAGAAACCTGACATCAACATCAGCATTTGGTTTCAGATGGGTGTTTCACTTTATAACTGTTTTGTATAAAACACCACTGACATGGAACAAAGAAAAGTCTATTTAGGACTCAATAAAGGATAAACACATTTCTCTATACAACGGGAAATAAACACTCTGTATCATTGTTGTCTACTTTTTAATCATATTTTGTACACTGACTGATGGAAATGTTAGGTAGAATACACTAAACTACAGTTTTAAATATTTTACATTAAATTATACAACTGTTCTCTGTAACATGTACGCTACTGTATGTTGATAGTCACTGTCAGCAACAACAACACAATGAGACAATACCACATACAGTACCAATACAATATGCAGAGTAATAAAATTTTTTACTTAAGTAAAAGTACTGTTACTTTAGTGAACTTTCCCGGCCAATGCACATGCTTCTTGGGGCAGTGGTGGCTCAGTTGGTTAAGGCTGTGGGTTACTGGGTTACTGATCGGAAGGTCGGGGGTTCGAACCCCAG
>JAQQZT010000003.1:2322445-2333770 GCA_030068275.1 Clarias platycephalus | reverse complement strand
TTTACACATTAAGTTTACTGAAAGTAAAAACAGTTGAAAGTCAGAGGACGTTTCTTTTTTTGCTGAGTATATATGTCATTTAATTGAATTTTTTTATGTCATTTAATTTTATTCCAAATTTTTCCCCTATTTATTTATTACTCTTTCCTTTCTACTGGATAACAACCGTGAGCAAGTGTAACCAAGAATAAGCAATTTCCCACTGGGATTAATAAAATTCTTTGAATCTTAATGTGATTGTCCAACACATTGTTAAAACCTGGAAGAATAATGCTGAACCGTCACTTTAACAAAGAAAAATAGAATAAAATCATGGTTGCGTGTGATGGGAGAATAAAGGCAGTCAAACGCTTAATGATGATGCACCGTAAAACACTGTAAATCTTCAGTAGAAACCAGAGCTGTGTTTAATAGTGAAAGTACAATCATTTCCATACACACCCAATGTGGTGAGGACGCACAGAATTGGGACTAAACAGCTGTTTGTTAGCGGGAATAATCAGAAAAAAAAGGCTTCAGTTTGCTAGAGATCATAAAGACTGGACTTTAAAGCGATGGAAAAAGGTCATGTGACCTGATGAGTTCAGACTGATCCTATTCCAGAGTGATGGGCGTGTCAGGGTAAGACGGGAAGCGCATAACGCGATGCTCCATCATGCATAGTGTCCACTGTACAAGCCTCTGGAGACAGTGTTATGATCTGGGGTTGCTTCAGTAGCTCAGGTCGAGACTCAGTAACGTTATGGGGCAATAAAATGAAGTCAGCTGACGACCTGAATGTACTGAATCACCAGGTTATCACATCTACGGAGGGTTTTTTTTTTCTCTCACCTGATGCCACAGACATATTCCAGGACTCAGGGTGTGAAAGGTTTTTGGCCAGGCAGTCAATGAGTGCAAGTAATGCAATAAAATTAAATTAAATAAAATAAAATAAAAAATTTTTAGGAGTCTCCACTGATTAGATCTGTTTATTAGAATAATCAAGGTGTATTAACAGAAGAAGAAAAAAATGGCTAGTGAAAGAATGACTGTTTATAACTGCTATACATGAGAACAGGCTTTACATTAAACGGTAATAATATATGGATTAAAAAAAAGTGTGTACTATATTGTTCTTTGGTTAATAAATCATAATGTTCAGCAAATCGCTGTGGTTCAAGAAGAATAAGCACTTTTGCTGTTATTAGAATCTCTAAGTCGACTGACTGATCTAAAACCTTTAACAGATGAGAAATCCAAGTAAATACATGGGCTGAACTATTAAATAAAAAAAACATACTGTACTGTATATACAAACATATTCATCTAGGCCAACACCAAATAACTGGACAAATGATGCCATTAAGAGGATGTTTGCTAATATTGATTTATAACATGAAATTTTTTTTTTTTAAAAACAACAAATACTTGACCAGTTCTACATAATTTCCCTACTATGCGAATATTACCTGTAATAAATCTCAGGCTTTTGCGCGTTAACAGTTGCACAGGTCCGTACTGCTAGTTAGTGTTTTATGATTAATTGTGCATCACTACACAGGACATGATTACAGTTAGTCCTGTAACAATAACAGAATAATTACAATAGACTTTTCCATAGAAAAATATTATATATTGACCTACAGATGTGTCGTAGGTGAACCGTAATAAGATGTTATTGCTAAATGTTTCCCTTTACATTTGCTAAATGTTTTACTTTAGACAAAGAGAAAAGAAAGACCACAATGTGTATGTGTGTGTGTGTGTGTGTGTGTGTGTGTGTGTTTGTATTTTTGCCCTCAGAATGAACAGCTGTCCTGCTGTCAACTGGAGCTGGAATGGTGCTGAGATCATGCCAGACACACCAGATTTGGCAGGAAGAAATACTCACCCCCCCTTTAAGCCCCCTTTCAGCACCACACACTGCTTAAACAAACCTCATCAGCAGCATGAATTGTGTCATCTGGTCTTATTATAGAAGCCTGGTTTATTCCAGACAAACCTCATACACCCGTATCTGTCTGTGGGTTCAACATCTGAACGTTTATTTGCGTCGGAAATTATTTCCTGTAGCTTTCGGTCGTATTTCGGGAATAAACGATGCTTAGCGGAGACTGCTGCTGCACGGCGTCGTTATCATTAATACCTCTGTACTGTCATACAGTCAAATGAATAAATGATGAAACACAGAAATAAACAAAAGAGAAGATAGCGTTTGGAGAGAATGTATTAGCAGGAGCCAGGCGTAATTAAAGTCAGGGTGGACGACGGCGTGCGCTCCTGTAGGCCGTTTTCATTACCGCCGTGTAACCGCCGTCCCCGTGGACCCCGGAGGAAGCCAGCATGAATAAACATGAAGCCTAAAGGCCACGGCGGAGCCTCGTCCCAAACACACCAGCTACTTCCTGTTAACCACACCCCGCCCCCTTCCACACAGCTCACTCCTCGGTGGAGCCACAAAACACAAATCTGAAAACAGAATGAATTTTTACTAAAATAATATCGCACTTATAAAATACAGAATTTAATTATTCATCAAACTGGATAAGAATTCATTCATAAATTGTACGCAGGAGTGTTTACACAAGCGGTGCAGCAATGAAGAGAATGTTGTTAGTTGGAAAAAAAAAATATTTATGTTTAATGTCTTTTGAAGCCAAATAATAATAAAAAAAAATTGCCTCCAAAATCTGAAAGCAAAAATGGTTTAATCGTCTAATTTGGTCACAATTATTAAAATCCATCCAGTACATCCATACTGACTTTATGTTTATATGATTTAAAGCACTTAATCATACACTAACACATGATCACACAAATACAGTCATACATAGAGCTAAGAGTAAGATGTATTCAGTGAAGAACTTTTATGCTGCAACGCATGCTGGATATAATAATACCAGTGGAACACTTGTCCAGGAATAATGTCGTACATACTGTAAAGTTCACTACTTTACGCTAAACAAAATGTATCACATGGAATGCAAACGAAACGTTTCGTAAAGTGTTCACGTAAACATTGACAAAAAAAAGAAGCGCAAGATCAATGTGTACATGTTGTAAGTCTGGAGAGATTATCTTTCCTATTTTACATTTTGTTCTGGAGTTTGGTCAAATTTCAAATATTGACAAAGTCTCTCCACGATGGTCCTGCCCACTTCTGGACGGCCAAGGGGACGATGCCAAAAGCAACATTCAAAACCGGTCTCTGAAGCTCTTCCAGCAAGAAAGCACATCTGATAGCGTGATGTCATCTTCAACAACACTTTGTCTCTTTAGTAATCACGTCTACTGCTTCCTCTTCCAAATCACTTCTAAACCGCCCATGTTGCGTTTGAAGCTACAACGCTATCTAGCCTCTAACCCGAGGCTAAATCCTAGCCCCTGATCAAGGGCACTCCTTGGTGTGTGAAACAAGGGATTGTACACCCTACGTAGTGCACTAGCTTTCCATTTAACACATTTTTGGAACAATTAGTTAGCTGTTAATTAGAAAGCTTGAAATGTCAGTATTAGTTAATTTGACCTGCGTATCTAAATTGTAACAGACGCACTGACTAAGCTAAGGCTAACATTAACGCTAGCAAACATCAACAAATCCAGTAAGAATCATAAATTTGTACACCATCTGAGATAATCACGTTTTGAATACAAATTCTGCAATGAAATTCATCCCTTTTCAGACAGCTTAAGTAACTTAACTTAGTAACTCAGTGAAACTACTGGAAAAGTAATTTTATGAACCAATTACGATGTCAATTCACTTATTTCTTCTAACTAATTAATCTTAAGATAGTTTTCTGTAACTCACAGACTTGCTGTTTTTCATTTGAAAGATTTCAAAACAAAATTTAGGATAAAATAATGGCACCCTGGAAAAGCCTGATGAGTTCTATAGGTGATGCACCGCCGTAGCCGAGCCGCGTTAGTGGAAGAGTTATCGCGTGCACAGGTTGGCATACTGAAGGTAAGTCAACGTTTCAAGCTCTCTGTGCGCCTTTTTGTGGGCGAGGCTAAATGTAAATGTGTCAGGAAAGTGCTCGGAAATTTACAGCTGATTATCTGATGGACATACACACATTAGTACCAATATATTCAGGAATCGTTTGGTCAGTCTGGAAGGAATGTCACAAAAACATTCGACTGCAAACTTCACTCAATAAACTATAAACTAAGTTCGTGGATTTTTATTAAAAACTAACACACAGTGTTCAGCGCAGTTTTCAGGAAGAGAGTTTGTTTGTGTAATGTGTAAACATAATCTAGATATTATAGTATGCTTTTATATGATTTCAATTAAATATTAAATTGAATAAAAGAAATGAATAAAAAGTGCAGTTGAGCTTTGATTTAATTCTGCAGGTTTTTAGCGGAATGTCGTAGATTATTAAATCCACCTCAGTAATAATCCACCTTTATCCGCCTTTTCGCTCTGCTATATTGTGATAAAGATATGATTACATTTTAATTTTCATTAGAAATATAACGAGAATAAGGAGAACTATGATTCTATTAAAGGTTGCGACCAGGGCACGACAACTTTTAGTTGAATCTTATGAATAAAAGAAAAAAATGGAAGTTGTTGATTAAAAACCGGGTTTTGTGTAAAATATAATACGCACTTAGGGTTAAACTGCTAACATGTGATTCCAGCCTTGTGTAACATTAAAGTAGAGACTGTGAGCGCAAAATTACAGCAACTTTAAACAACAAGGTGGTTACACAGTTAGAAACATTATCATTCATGTAGTTTGAAATTCTGTGGTAATGGTGTAATGGGTGTCTGTTTTTTCCCCTCTGGATGCGGTTTGAGCAGCCGGCCATCTTTATGTGCCTGAAATCAGAAACAGTAAGATACTAAACTGAACTCAGCCACATGTGACATGGCTTAATAGCTCCCTCTTGTGGTGTGTTCTGTCCAGGCATGGCTACATACAGCTGAGGGTAAAAGATTACTTTCCTAAAAGATTTCTGATTTGGACAAATATATATTTCATTTTAAAAAATCATGAGAAATGCTTAACATCAGTTTAAGAAGCGCATCAAAATTAGATTTTGAAGGGTTAAAGGGAAACGTGAGAAAGCGTATTCACACGGATGAGCTGCTGTTCAGGAGGAAATATTACAGTTACAGGATTCAAAACCTGTGAAGAGAACACGGACGAGCTCACGCGGTGGTCTTACAAGATATAACTGAATATTTTACATGTTTGTTGTCACTTTGTGATGGTTGCTTAAATAAACTAAACTAGCTAAATAACTGATTAGATAACCACAACTACTGTAATTAAAAACTTTTTTTTAAAGTCTTTATACTTCAAAATGTATACTTATATACTTAAACAACTTTATACTTATACTTTATACAGTTCAAAATCCAATGCGAGGGAAAAAAAAGAAAAATTATTCTAGAAGTAAAGAAAGAAAGAAAATGCTGAAAAAAAATCAATCAACATAATGAAAGAAAAAAAGAAAGAAAAAGAAAAAATTATGAAAGAGAAGGAAAACAATCACAAAGAAAGAGCATACAAGAAAGAAAAAATGATGATGAAGAAAGTGATGAAGAAAGAAACAAAAGAAAAATAATTTAAAAAATAACAACGAAGAAAGAAAGAAAGCAAAATGAATAAATAAATCATGCAGCAAAAAAAGGTGCAAAAGAAAAAGAAAATATGGTGTAGAATTTCTTTATGCTGAGTAGCAGAACTGAGACTTTTTTTACTGATGACTGTTAAATCAGTTGTTTTTTTTATTAACAAACTGAAACCGGAAAAAATAAGTGTATAACTCAACATCTGTTCAAAATATATTAATTTATTAAATATACTGTATGTTTATGTTTATCCGTATTATAAAACCGTTATTCTTTGTACTTTTCACGTAGTTGACTTTGCTCGAGAACTTTTGCTCGGAAACATAAGAAATCATGAACAGGGCAGCATGTATTCATTTTTCAAAATGCAGTATTTATTACATTCACATCATAGTTTTTAGTTTTTTTTTTCATGCCTTGTGGATATAAAAATATAAACAGGAAATAAAGACAAAGACCTGAACAGAAAAAAAAAATGTCACCGAGCGTTATGAACACGAGAGAGGAGGGCTGGAGAGGAGCGTGGGGACGTCCAGGACGAGAGGGGCGTCTACGCTGGGGACACACTGGACACCTCTGTCTTACTGGTGGATGTTGTTGAGGTCTCGTCCTCTCCCAGTGGGTTCTTGCCACAGAACAGGGTGGTTAACATGCAGTTACGGAACTGTGAGGGGGAAAATGAGAGAGTCAGGGGTGCGAATCACTTACAGGACCAACATTCACAACTCTGATAAAGCATTATTACACTATACACAATGAGGGAGGGAGAAGAGAGGAAGAAAGAGAGAAAGAAAGGAAGAACTACAGAAAGAACTAAGAAGATAGAGAGAATGGAGAAAAAGGAAGGAAAAGGCAGATATACTGAATAGAGGAAAAACACATAGACAAAGACAGACAGCCAGACAGAGAAGAAAGTAAGAAAGAACAAAAGAAAAAAGATAATACTAATAATAATAATAATAATAATAATAATAATAATAATAATAGTGAGAGACAGATATGCTGTAAGGGATTGATAGATGGATGGATGGGCATACAGAAAAAGAAAGAAAGAAAAAAAATAATGACTGACAGATATACTGGATGAATGGATAAAAAAAAATCATACAGGAAAGAAAGAAAGAAAGAAAGAAAGAAGGAAAGAAAGAAAGATTGAGAGAAAATGACAAATTTAGATAGAAAAAGAAAGACTGATAAAGCCATGAAGAAAAAAAGGCAGACGAACAGAAGAAAGAAAAAAAGAAAGAAAGAAAGAAAGAAAGAGACAGATAGATAAAGAGGAAACGGATGGGCAAAAACAGACAAAAAGAAGAGAAAAATAAAGACAAAATACGGAAAGAAAAAGAAAGAAAGCCACAAAGACAGACAGAACTCTCTGTAAGTACTGTAGAACCACAAGGTGCAAAAAACGGGAATATATTATTATTATTATTATTATTATCAGAGACCTGCTTGTTGAGCAGCACGTAAATGATGGGGTTAAAGAGAGCCGAGGTCTTGGAGAAGAAGGCAGGTAGGGCCATGAACTGTGCACTGAAGGCAGCTCCTTTGTTGAAGAAGATCCAGGCAGCGACGCTGGCGTAAGGAACCCACGCCACCAGGAAACCCACCACCATCAGGATGACCATACGCGTCACTTCCTTCTCCGCCTTCTGAGTGGAGGCAGATTCCTGCTGAGCGGCTGCAGCCTGGATGGGAAGAAGATTTTTTATTTTTTTTTATCATCCCTTAAAGCTGCACGTTTTATTAATAAAGTGCAGACCTGCGATTCAGCCTGATGGTTTCTGTAGCATATCTTCGGAACGAGCTTCTTACCGCTTTGACGGTGCACACGAGCCGGCCGTAGGTGAAGAAGATGACGACGACGGGGAGGATGAAGTGAACGATGAACATGTAGATAACGTAGGACTCGTTGTTATATTTGGGATTGAGGGTGTAGTAGTCTGGTCCACATGAACACTGCAGGCCTTCAGGGATGTACCTGATCATTGAGCGATACACAACCAGGCGTTTAAATATCGTCAGGACAATAATGTGTAACATTTGACAAGAAGACAATATTGATAAAATCTGAAAAGAAGACACGGCTGTTGCAGTGCGGAACATGAATCTGTTCAACGACACCTTTCTTTTCTACGATTACTACGATTCTTTTCAAAGGTGAAGTTCAGATTAATTTGTTGTTAATTTGCTTTCACTTTATATTTTGTGTGCTCTATGAATATTTTTGGGGTGTGGAACAAATCCTCTGAGTTTCCATTATTTCGTATGGGGGAAATTCACTTTGATATACGAGTGTTCTGAATTACAAGCATGCTTCAAGAATGAATTATGCTCGCAATCCATGTTACCTGGACCAGCCGACCAGAGGAGGACCAGCACACGTCATCGCCATGAACCAGGTGAAACCGATTCCTCCAATCGCGTGAGTAGATGAAAATTTGAAGCTTCCCATCGGCTTACACACGACGATATATCTCTCAATAGCCAGTACAACTAATGACCAAAGCGCTACCTCACCTGTAGAGGACAAAGTTATGAGTTAGGAGTTAAGGTTAAGGACTGGACTGTGCTGTAAATGTCCTAGATGAATTTAAATCAGCGCTCACCTCCCAAAGTCGCCATGAAGCCTTCGATGGCGCAGGCAGTCGGCCCGAAATAAAAGTAGCCGTTGACGGCTGAACTGATGGTGATGGTGAAGCCGAAAATGACCATGATCAACCCGGCCAGGGCCAGGTTCACTAGGATGTAGTTAAGCGGCTGGCGGAGCTTCTTGTGCTGCGCTGTGACCAAAAGCGTCAAACCGTTGATGGGGAAACCGAACATAATCAGAAAAAACATGTAGACGGCCAGCAGTCTGAACTGCCAGGGCTCTGCTAAATAGTACTGCTCATACAAGAACGGGTCGCGTACCAGCCCTGTCCGGTTGTGCATTGGGATGTAGAAGTTCTCACCCTCGAATCCGTGCAGGCCCGTCATGTCTAAAAAACGTCAGCGTACGCACAGGACACGGAACGGGATGATGTTTTCTCCAGCTTCTTCAAACTACGGTATTTATACCTTGATTAAGGAGACCTGAGCTGATTAGCAGGAAAAAGTGCGCGCAGTAAATGTGATCACAGGAAGGAGGCTGAGACGTGGCAGATTGAGCGCTAAGCTGATGGAGACGCTCTGTAAAGGTGTCAGACATGTCGCCTGGCTTCTAACCGGAGACTGATTCTCACACACTCTCGTGTGTAAACCTTATTTTTAAAATGTTTATTTAAAAAAAAAAAAAAAAAAAACTGTAAATACTTTGTGAAACAAGAATGTCTGCACAATCATAATTCCTAAAACAAACAATGCAACAATAATTGAACTTTCAGCTATTGTTTTATGTTGATGTTTTCAAATTCGTGTTAAAACATTTAAAAACATTATTTTCTATTATAGCATGCTAGATGCTGTTGCTTTTTTATGTTCATCAGAAACACGCTCGTCCCTTAAATGTCCAGTATTCCTGGGTCAGACTCAGGGTCCAGTGACAGACTGACCAGGATTACGGCCTGTGCAAATAAAATTAATTTTTTTTACTATTTACATCCCTTTGCATCATGTACCTCATGTTGACAAAACGATGTTAATACAACAATGGATCGAATGTGATGTGTACTTCATGTGATGAACCAAAACCATGACTATTTAAATATAAAACAACACTCTTGTTAAATCTTTAATCCCGGTGCACGAGTTACACAGCGTGCACTTTAGGGCCGTTTATTCATTTCACTACCATGTCATATTATACCTCGTGCAGCTTCTTTGCTTTCTTTTCTGTCCACAATCCTTTTTGTATAGATGGCATACAGTACACGCTTCCTTACTTCACAGTAACTTCTGACACCCTCTCCCCTCTCAATCCCGTTCACTAATTAGAGTTTAATCCGGCATGGTGAGGGATTAAACACCTGACCTCGTCTGTCAAGAGGATTTAAATTCTTCCAGAAGCAGGAAGCAAGTGTCGCCAGTCCAGAAGAGTTTTGCGCGGCTTTGAGCTTTAGCCATCAGCAGGTGTTAGAGCTCCTTAAAGCTGCAGATTAACCATCTGTCTGAAGTGTTGTGTGGTGAAGGAACGAGGTTTGAAAAAAATAAATCTCAGACAATTTCAGTGTATATCTGATTATGATAAAAAAAAGATTTAGACACAGGCACATGTGACACAATAACTTAACCTTGTTTATTCAGAGAGCTCGCTGGAACGACCGCCACCATACTGCACACGGTCACATGACTTTATTATTCTTTTTCTAAACATCACCAGGATGGATTAGAACACATGGGTGCTTTTAAAATACACTGTATTGTCAAAAGTGTTCACTCTCCTGCATAACATCCAATTCTTAATCCATAGAGTTTAATATGATGTTGGCCCCGCCCACTTTGCAGCTTCAACTCTTCTGCGAAGGCTTTCCACAAGGTTTAGGAGTGTGTTTATGGAAAGTTTTGAGCGTTCTTCCAGAAGCGCATTTCTGAAGTCAGACACTGATGTTGGACGAGAAGGCCTGGCTCCCAGTCTCCGCTCTAATGCATCCCAAATGTTGAGGTCAGGACTGTGCAGGCCAGACAAGTTCTTCCACACCAAACTTGCTTATCCATGTCTTTATGGACCTTTGCTTTGTGCACTGGTGCGCAGTCATGTTGGAACTGCGCAAGAATTGGAAGTTCATGTGTGCGAGGGCAGGTAAGCGAATACTTTTGGCAATATAGTACATTTGAAGAATGGAAGGAATCATGATTTACCCGTGATAATAAGCCAGTTTGAGGGTTGAACAAGATGGAGTCTATGTGGTGGATGCCTCTGATTTGCATTTGAGGTGGTAAAATGTTGCAGTTTCTCTATAATCCTGCAGGTGGTGCTCTCTAAACTGTCCACATGTTTGCAGGTACAGTAAAAGAGCATCCTGCGCGACTATTCAGTACGGCTGCACACATCCTGGATGATAAAAAAAAATAGACTGTCTCAATAAAATGCATAAATTCTGATATTTATAAATAAATGCCTGCCCTAATGAGCAGCCGTGATTGGCTCGCCAAATACACATTGCTTTGGGAGAAATGAGTCGGCCTCGCCGGTTTCAGTGAATCTGTCCAGGAGCACGATGATAGAAAATGTTTGTCCTGTAAAGCTGTCCTGCTGGTGAATAATCCTAATTTCGGAAAATCCTCAACAAAAAAGAGTTCACAGTCCAATACCATACGAAGTACAAAAATTTTGGCCACATGATGGCAGTGTGTGGAAAGGGGACAGAGATTTAGTCAAGTGGATTGATATGATTTACATTGCATATTCATGTCAAAGGCGTATAAAACTCACTTTTATCTGACTTAAGAACAAATCTGACTAACAAACATGATCCTGGAACGAAACTCGTTCATAAGTCAGGGACTACCTGTAGTTATTTTTTAACAATAAATAGAACATTTTAAATGGAAGATCCCAATAACTTGTCACACACACACACACACTTGTGATCGGTATCGTCTGCTTCTGCTATCTGTGATGAGACACAGCGCTAAGGAGGCGCTCTGTGAACTGTATGCTAGGATCAGTAATCTGCAGAACACACACCCCGATGGACTGTTTATTGTCGCTGGAGATTTCAACCATGCAACTCTCAAGTCAGTGCTTCCTAAATTCCATCAGTATGTGGACTTTGCAACGAGAGGGGAAAACACGCTGGATCTTGTTTACACAAACATCCCCGGCGCAT
>JAQQZT010000003.1:2288026-2300823 GCA_030068275.1 Clarias platycephalus | reverse complement strand
GATTAGCATACTCCTAGCATGACATTAAGATGATTAGCATGTGGCTAGCATGATGCTAACATGATTAGCATGATGCTAGCATTATGCTAACTATATTAGCAAATTGTTAGCATTTCGTTAACATGATGCTAGCATGATTAACATGTTGCTGGCATGATTTCAATGTGATTGCCATGGTGCTAGCATGACGCTAATATGATTAGCATGTCACTAACATGACGCTATTAATAACAAAAAAATGCTTTTTTCGTATCTGCCTCCGACCCGCTAAGAGAGCCAACCTGACCTGCTCTAATATTCACAACTCGAGCACGATGTACTTTATTGCCACTAGAATAAAAAACAGGACACTGACAGCAGCCAGCGAAAGAGAACTTCACTCTTTGTCCCCTGATTATAAAAGACAGAGGATCTCAAACAGTGAATTAAAAAAACAATACCATTATGGGGAAAATGTTAGTCTCTAATAATAATTCTGGCTGCACTTGTGGTGTTCGTAATGACAGATAGAAGGGAAATCAATCAGGAAACTGTTTTTGTGTACACTCATTAATAATTTGCTTGACTCAGAATATACTTTATCAATCATGGTCTCCCGCGACCCACAATATTTTCTCTAAAGTTCACCCCCGAAACCACCCGGCCCAATGGTATGTTCACGGATCCCGACTGAGAAACAACCCACACATGAGTAGCGCTTTTCACTGAGTTTCTGTCTTTTCCTTGCTTCAGTTTTGCTCTGAGATTCGTCCTGAATCACTTTTAAGATAAGACTCCTATGTCTTTTTAAGAGGAAACATCAAGTAGCTATGTTTTAATTCTTTTAACTAACTGCTGAATCGTGCACCAAAATTATTTATCTACTTCTCACTTAGATAAATAATATTTGAAATGTATATTTTGAGTGGAACTCACCATTAACACCGAGTCAAACGGGATGCAGGAAGAGAGATACATGAGTCGGTCCTTCTCTGTGATGGACGGAGGGAGAAAAGGGAGATGTGCTGCGAGCAGTCTCTGTTTACTGACCTCCAGTCCTGAGAATGATTTCCACAGCTAAAATTAACTAAAGTTAAAGGATTCATACATTATTACGTATTACTTAATGATATTTATGATGTTCTTAATGTCCTGTCTCATGATGCTATAAGAAGATAATCAAAGACATGACGTAGTGAAGACACTGTTACTGATTATTTTACAGTAAAGAACTTCACATTTCAAAGTGTTTTATCCCTCTTACACAGCGGCAATTTGTAGTCTATCCAATTTTTAAAGATTTATTAAACAATAGAGTGCTTTTCATCCATTTATAGTTACATGAAACAGTACAAGGCACATTATAGCAGCTTTAAATGCTTTGTCTTTTCATGTTACTGAGAAACTACAAAGTGTAAACTCCCGTGAAAACTCAGGAAAGGTTAGTCAAAAATTATCCATCCTCTGGCTGTAGAATTAATTTTTAATTAACTTTTAGAAAAGACAAATACATAATATTTCAATGCAGTTTTTCAATCTGTCAACAAGCTCTCGTATTCCCGCATTAGAAAATGTTTTAGTCTGAGCTGCGAGCCACGAATGCACCGCTGTCTTCAGTTCTTCATCAGAAGTGAATCTTCGTCCTCGTAGTTCTGCTCTCAGGGGACCGAACAGGTGAAAGTCAGACGAAGCGAGATCAGGACTACAGGGAGGACGCTTCAACACCTCAGACTGTCGACAGGGTGTGCAGTGTGAGATCACGACACCCTCGAATATCAGATAATCCGAAGTTTAGTCTTCAGCTCTTCAATAAGCGTCGTTACATTACGATACAATAATACAATCTCATGCATACTGTATGTTTAAATCATGTTTTTTAATCTCAAGTTTGAAACACTTTAAAGTGTACATGGTGAAAATGACCTTGTTAATTCGTGTCCTTACCGAAGTTAGCGTTGGGATAAACTACAATTTCCGGCCGGTAGTCTGGATTTGATGCTACAATACAGAAAGAAGTAGATAAATAAACCTGTGTAGTTTCCATGACGTTACGCCACCCTGAGCACCAAACAGATCTCACCGAGCGCTCGGATAAACCGGGATAGACTCCTCTCCTGCTTCGCGCTGGCGATGAGGACGTGAGGGCTGAGCTCATGTACGACTGAAAGACAGAAAGGTTAAGAGATAATCACACGAGTGGGAATACAGGGATGTCCTCAAGGAAATGAACTCTGTTAAGATGTGAATTACAACACATGCAGTGCATTTACTTAGTGTGCAGGGTTTGTGCTTTAGAGGTACAGAAGAGCTGAGGTGCGAGTCAGAAGGCTAGAAAGAGAGAGGATGGAAATAAGAAACAGCAAGAAAGAGTATAGAAAAAAACGGAAATGAGAAGAAAAGACTAAAGAAAGAAAGAAATTAGAAGATCAGGAAAAGTCGGGAAGCAGGAAAAGAGAAAGAAAGAAAAAAAACAGAAGACAAAAGTAAGAAGTCAAGTAGAAAATGAGGAAAAGTCAAGAAGAAGAAAGTTAAAAAGTAAAATAGAAAGAAAAAGAAAGAAAGAAAGAAAGAAAAGTCAGGAAAATTAAAAGAGAATGAAGGAAAGAAGAAAGACAAAAAAGAAAGAAAAGAAGAAAGAGTCTAGAAAAGTCAGCAAAAAGAAAAAGATAAGAAAAAAAAAAGGTTAAGCAAAAAAGAAAGAAAGAAAAAGTAAATTATAAGATTAGGATAAGTCAGGATGGGTGAAAAGATATAGAGAAAAAAAGCAAAATGACAGAAGACAAAAGGACAGAAAAAGAAATAAGTATAAAAAAAAAAAAAAGTAGAAAATTAGGAGAAGTCAAGGAGAAAAAAGGAAAGAAAGAAGAATGAAAGATAAAAAGAAGAATGAGTTCAAAAGAAAGAAAGAAAGAAAGAAAGTCAGACATAGGGGAAGTAAATCTGAAGAAATAAAGCTGGAAATTGAAAGAAAGAAAGTCATCAGAGGGAAAGTAGGTGATTAGAACATGTCAGGGGAAAAAAAAGGAAACAAAGCAAATAAAAAAAAGAAAATCAAAGCTTAGAAATAAAAGGTCAGAAAGAGGAAGGAAAGATACACTGCCTGTCCACTTTATTAGGAACACCCGTCTATTCAGCCAATCGTGTTGCAGCAGCACAAAGCACATGACCATGTTGATACAGGTCAAGAGCTTCTGTTAACGCTCACATCAAATACTGAGATGAAGTTTAAAAAAATGAAGTCTGCTCTCTGTTAATCTATGTCTCTGTGTCTATGGCCTGGGTGTTGGTGCCGTCTGGGCTGTTTCAGGAATTTCAGAGACAATTTGCCAGTGTTTACCCAAACAACAGTCTTGTATAGTAAACACTAAACATCCTGTGAGCGAGAGATCTGCAAGCTGAGACACACAGAGTCTATAGAAACTAAAAAAACCAAAAAACTTTTTACAAGAGCAGGAAAACATCTAGGAATGAGAAAAACCTCAAACCCTGAGGTGGATCAGCCTCACTAGCAAGTGATCACAGAAAAAGAATGAAAAAATATATAATTTTCTTCTAATCTTCAGTTGTCCAGTTCGGGAACAGGAGAGGAACCTGATGTGGTACTGATAGAAACCTGAGAGGAACCTGATCTGCCTCATGGTCTGATGTCTTGTGCATGTTGAGGTGCTTTTCTGCTCACCATGATGGTAAAAAGTGATTATGTGAGTGCATTTGATACCAACAACCATGGTTGTTCATGACAGAGACATATTATTTGTTTGCTTGTTTGTTTTATATGCACATTCATACAACTCTTCATGATTTTATTCATAGAAAGATGAATGTGCAGGTGTTCCTATTAAAGTGAAGTTTCGAGTGAGCATGATGTCGTTGAATAAAATGGCAATGATGGGTGCAAAAAATATTTTATAACCATCTAGTAACCATCTTCCAGAACTGTTTGTTAACACTTTGATTAGGGACGTGTTTTACTTCTGTCCAGCAGACTGAGGTCCCGGTTATCCACAGTGTCAGGCATGACATTCAGACTACAGTCTTTACTGTCGTAGAAGCTCAGCCCGACCTGGTCATGATGGACAAGTACACACAGGAGAACCTAAAGATCATACACATACACACACACACACACACACACACACACACACACACACACACACGGACACATTCATGTTAAAGAGTAAGAAGATAAACAAGCTGGTGAAGGAACGATAAATGAGAATAGGAACCAACTTGTTAAAATGAATTAAATACTTCAGGACGTCCTGTTACAGGAAAATGCTCAACGTTACAGTGTTAAGAGCTTCTCTGCTTAATCACACCACCATGTTGTTGATTATTTTCTTATTTCTATTATAATTCATTCACCTCAGATGTTTCCTCATTTTCGTTTTCATCTCCATCCAGACCGGCAGCGCGGGATGTAAAATCTCCTGCTTGTGTAACGTCGATCATCGCCTCAGCCATGCTGTTAATGTAATATTACCTACAGGGGTAATACCTGTAGGTAATATTTTTATTACCTTTTTATATATCCAACATGATTTGTTATGATTAATGACTAAAAAAAAAAAAACACTTATCTTAGAAATATACATATTCTAATAAACATTTTGAAATAAATGATAAAGTATGAGGCTATTAAGTTTCACTAACAACAAATTTAGCATTTGCTTTAGCAATGTTAATGAGAATGTAAGTTTTCAAGCATTAAAATATCAATATCAATCAGTCATATTAACTTACAATATAGGTGTTAATGGGATTGTTTCCTAAATATTGTTCATTATTTCCTCTCAGATTAATAATTAAAAATAAATAAATAAATATATATTAAATAAATGAACTGTTTTCCTTAAATAAATAACTTAATACAGTAATGTTAGTTAGTTTAGCTAGATATTATCTGTGCACCTGCTAGAATGATTAAGACTAACTAGATAACTTTAGTTAACTAATGATGAAACTAAATAAATATAACAACAAACACATTGTTTTTTCACATTTTAACATCAAGTGGAAAAGTCTAGCATATGAAAATCATCTTAATTATCCAGAGGGTCCAAAGCTGAGAGTCGATTCCAATGAGTCGATGATCCGATGCCAGTGCTTTTAAACGTAAGATTCATTGGAGTCGACTCCAAAGCTTCGGAATCGATTCGAAGTTTTTCTGACAATAATCCACCCCACGACAACATTGATAATCAGTTTAGGTTAATACAACGTAGTAAAGGGCAAAAATACGACAAAATTTTATATATACTATCGCAAAAGTGATTTACACTAGCTTGAGTTAGCTTTCCAAAGCTAGCTAACAAAACACCAATAGCATTGTTTATGTTGACATACCTAGCCTTAGAGTTCATTATTAAAAAATGAAAAGAAAAAAAAAACAGTTTGTCATTAATTTTAATAATAAGTGACTATTTCTAGCTAAAAAGAAGCATCTTAATTACCCAACGTCCACGGCTGGGAGTCGATTCTCCGAATACGAAAGATTCATTGGAGTCGATTCAGAATCGATTCTATACATAAAACATGATTTCTGAAAAATATTTTCATAACCACCAGCATTAGCAGCATTGTTTTAGCCAATATATTAAAATGCTAAATATACCACAAAAAAGCTGGTTTATAACTGAATAATATCGCTAATTCTAAAGAATTTTAAGGCTGAAAGGAGCTGAGGTGATTTAGCTTGTGTTAGCTTTCCAAAACTTGCTAACTAAATAGCTAACTAAACTCTATTAGCAGTGCTTCTGTTGATGTACTCAGCCTTAAGTCACTTTAATTACTAAATAATAATAATACTAAGCGACAATTTCTAGATAATAAGAAGCATTTTAGTTACCAAACGTCCAAGACTGGGAGTCGATTCCAAAATGAGTCGATTCTTCGTTTCCAAGCTTTTCAAAAACACAAATTCATTGGAGTCTATACAAACCTGATTCAAAACAAGATTATTTTCTGATAAATACCTCAACATTGGCAGTCAATGAACACTCCACTTTAAAAGACATACAAAAAATATAAATTACACAACAAACAGCTAGTTTGCAGTTAAATACTAAAGAATGTTACGGCTAAAAGGAAGTGAGGTAGTTAATTGAACTTGTTAGCATTAGCTTGCAGTTCTGGCTAAGTCACAAGTTACTGACTAAAATCATCTAAGATGTTTTCTGAATAAATACTGAAATAAGTTTGTTATTTACCAACGTTCAACTGTTTTATATGTCTTGGAGTCGATTCTCTGAGTCCATGCTTTTTTTTTTTTTAAGAGAGTCGACTTCAAAGCTTCAGTATTGATTCTATACCTGAAGGAGTTCCTGGGAGGCCAGAGGTTCAGGCACTGGTGAAACACTGGGATGAGTGAATTACTATAGCAGAGAAATAAGAAAGGTCTTAACACTCAGAACTGTGCTGTTATTCAGCATGAAAGTCAAAAGTCCCACTTTGACTTGAACGCCCATTGTATAACCATGCAGTCTGTTGCATTATTATAACATCTTTGGTCATAGAAGAAGGTTGATTTGACATTGTATGGATTACAGAATAGAAAAGTAGAACATGTAGAACATATACCACATATATGTTCTAAATGTAGAACATATACCACAATCTGTGTATGTATAAAATTTAAAATAAAACTAGCTAATAATCAGCATGATAATGTTCATTTGTACTGAACAGTTTCTACCTAGAGCCCTATGACAATATTTAGCTGCTTGATTACCGTAATCAAAAATCATAATCACAATTATTTACCACCTGTACACATTGACATTGAAACTTGAAACATTGTGTATTTATTTAATAATAATAAAAAAATTAACAGTGGATTTTCTTGAACTTAAAATAAAAAAGGGCAAATAAAAAATAAATGTAAAAAATGAGCCACAACCCGGCAAGTTTAGGCTTTTAGTAAGAGGTGAAAGTGTTCCATGTAAAGCGAACTAATGTTAGCTAGCTTGACACGGTCCCTGTTTCCTAGCTAGCCTAAGACTGTCATTATTTTAAACCTTTTTTTTCTATCAGTTATTGATATTGTTCAACTAGATATTTCAAAACAACCGCATAATATGCGTTGTCATTGTTGTTAATAATATGAACAACAACCACAACAGAGGCTCGTCACAATGTCTGTGCACATCCCTGGTAATGACTAATAAAACTCAAGCAATTTACTAAAATAAAAGCTACATTTCTAAAGTATTTACAATATAATGGAAAACTTCTATAGTCTGTACTTCTAAAAAAAATAAGGAAAGCAAGCTACATTTAAAGTGACAACATTCTCAAACAAAATGGAAGAGAAACTAGATTAATTAAATATTGCATTGTATCATTACAAAGAACATAATGTCTGCTTTGCTGCTACAAAAACGTTGTATATTCACACGGCTCAGGACGTCAGTCATTGTAATCTGAAATACTCAACATTTAACATTCGGTATATCCAGTCTCTACATGCTAGGCTAACACACCAGGCTAATAATGAAATATTTGCTCATACATGAATAACAGGATGGTAACAATAGTGCAACAAAAGTCTGAATATATAGTGAAGACATTTTAAATTCCGTATTTTATCACATTCTGATTTTGCTGAGACACATACTGTACTGTAACGGTGGATATGAGGTTAAATTTGATGATCCAACTCCAGCGCTAACATTTATGTTCATTCATTTAATGCATTGTTCAATTTTTTTATTATTATTTCTGCAAAATGATAGTTTGTTGTTAGCTTGATTGTTAGTGAACTTGGGTAGCAAGGCAACATCATCGAGATAACATTAACATTACACAAGCAAACTATCTAGCTAGCTAGTGTTAGGTAAAAGATCTTTATTATGCAATTAAAAACAAGTTAACCAACACGGTTAAAGTGAAGATTTAGGCAGACAGATGTGTGTCTATGTAAATTGAGATTGTGTTTGTGTTTTATTTCATGGTTAACCCTTCAGTAGTGATAAGTGCACTAATGTTTAATGTTTAATCTGCAGTCAGAAGGATTTTTGGCGAGATGAACATAAAGCGACTCTTTAAATACACTGGCAATAACCGTCTATGTGAACATATTCAAGTACTGAATAAAGAGTTAAAGTGGTATTAATGCTATAAAAATTAAAGTGCAATTAGTTCAAACTAATAATCAATAAAAGCAACTATCAATAAATTGTATAAATAATATAAATTACCTAAGATTATACTAAAAATATAAACGCTAGCAAACTTCAAAAGGCAGTGTAACACTTGATGGTAGTTTTTTTTATCTGCACTTCCAATTTGTAAAATGCAAATCTATACATTTATAATTTTAACTTGTTTTAATGTGGATCTCTCATAATTTTGATTTTTTTTTTTTTTTTTAATCAAGGTGTCAAATTTTGTCTTTTCATGAGCTAGATATCCTAATTTGAAAACGTTTTCGATTAAAATTCTCAGATTAATCCAATATCTTAATTTAGGACAATTTGTACTTATTTTACCTTTAAATTGTTTAAATGTGACTCCTCTTAATCTGGTTTAATCTGGACTTAGAAAATAGGAAAAATCAGATCTTGATATTTTACGTCATCATTTTTAACAAAGTAATTTTTAAGAATTTCCTAATCCTGAAACAGTATCTTAATCTGGATGTTTTCATCTGACCTCATTTTTAACTTTTCATCCGTTCATTCTCTCTATACCGCTTATCCTGTACAGGGTCATGGCAGGCCTGGTACGTATCCCAGGAGACTTTGGGCATGAGGCAGGCCCATCTATCACAGGTCACACACCACACACACACACACACACACACTCATTCACACACTATGGGAAGAACAGGCAAACTCCATGAATGCAGACCCGAGGAGGGAATCGAACCGTCGACCCCAGAGGTGCGAGGCCACCATGCCGCCCTCATTTTTAACTGGAATTCCTTAATCTATACTTCTCATAATTCGGACATCTTAATTTGTAACTTTTTTGTGGATATCTTAATGTGGTGTCTTCTTTATCTCGATATCTTGAACTAGATGATTATTATAATCAATCACAACTCATAATAGTTGTTATAAATTAAATCAGTTTTTAAAGGAGTTGCCTTGTGTGTATCACCAAATCTCTGAAAACAGGAGCAATTTGGATTTTTTTTTTTCTTCAGATGATCGACGTGTTATTCTGGACTCAGGGTGGTGGTGAAATGGACTGCGTTTGGGAGTGATGTTTGTTGTCCTCTCGCTGGAGACTCAGGAGTAGAACGGCTCGTCTGGACGAAACCCGTACGCGGTGGCAGGCCGGCCATTTGATCCGTTGCTGTGGAGACAGAGATGAGGAGTGAGGACAGGCCATGCATACTGTACATGCAGTCTCTAGATGGCGCACTTTTACTTCTATTAGCTGGATTTATTTTCAAATACTGTATACAAAAATTACAAAACTAATTTTAAGTGCAGTGTAATAAAGGTGCAGAGCTCTCGCTGAAAAGGTCGTCGGTCTTGATGTAGAAATAACGTCAAAGCTCTAAGAGTAGCATGTGTCTAAAAGTATCTAAAGTGTCAGTAACAAAATGTTTGTGGTCATAAATTTAACATTACATCAGCTACAGTACACCGCGAAATCCTCACCCGCTCACCTCAAATGGCCGGGGCAGTGTTTCTGGAGCCGTTTTAATGTAATGTTTAAGTATTTAAAATATATATATCCTACTGTCTTACAGCAAAATCATTTAGAAATATAAATATAAAAATATTTATAATAAAAAAAACTGTGTTTAAAGAGTTTTTTATGAAGCCAGAATCACTATGTCAAATCCTTTGACATAAATCATTACAGTAACATACTGTAAGTGGAATAATTCCAGTCTGTAAAAGTCTACATTATTATCATCATTAGCAGAAAAAATATATTGCGTTGAAACGCACCTGGGGCTCATTTTAATTTTATACACACAGAAATATTGTACCGTCCTAATAACCAAAGGTCTGGCATTTATCAGAGACGGGTTACTGCACTGTGTGGACTGAATCTGAATCTCGTAACAGAAAACGCCGCTTTGTAACTGGAACATGCAAAAAGGCGCGAAAAGGACGCAAGTCTGAGTTCTGACTTCCCAACTCCCAAGGTAAGTCGAACGCAGTACCTTTATTGTTCAAGTCAAAGCAGGACTTTTGATTGTGCAGATTGTTACTTCTGATTGTTACTCTCAGTTCGGAGAGTAAAAACGCACTTTATTTTCTCTATATAATCTCCTGCTACACTAATGCACGTATCCCAGTGTTTCACTAGTGTATCGACACCACTAAGGTAGAGAGTTTTCTCAAAGCTACTGTATGAGCTTCACCTCTGAAACACTGGCCTCCCAGGAACTCCTTTAATGGCCTTAACATGTGAAAATGGCTTGGAGCGAGGTCAGGACTGTACAGGGACATGGCAATGACTTTCAGCCGAATTCCTGTAATGTGCAAGTGGTGTTGGTGAATGTGTGTGTGTACAGTCTCTAATGACCGTAAGAATAATAGTCTTGTGACAAGTTATCCATTGAATTTCAAGGATCAGATGTTCCACTCACTGAATGTTCATGACGCTCATCGCCAAACTGTGCTTGAAGTCTTCTGTAAATGTCAATCGCTTTTACGCCTTCGTTCACCAGAAACATGATCACAAGTCCCGGTTTGACTTGAACCCCCTTCGTAAATAACTGCGTTCACTTCCGTACCTTCACATGTATCGTTCTAGATTGCACAACTAAATCCCAGTTTCCCTGTTAGTTCCTGCTTTTTATATATATAAACCTTTAGACAGCTGTGTTTTGCATGCCAGCCTCTCGGATTTTCGAAATTAGTAAATACTTCTGAATGTTCTCCAAGTTGAGACGCGGCCCATGACAACAATCAGGACGGCTGTGGAAAGTTTTAAACAGACCCAGACAGAGCTCGTCAGTGTGTTTAACGTCGCCCTGCGCCGATCCGACAGGGGTGTTCCTGACGTGCCGTCTGGTGAATGCAGGCTTCTGATCCGTCAGATGTACATCAAGAAGCCCGGGCGAGCGCGTGAACAATGCGGCTCGTGTTCCCGCCGCTCAGGCATCGCGTATAAACCAGGCCTGATGTGGAGAGAATCTGCAGGTTGTTTGTTACTCACGACAAAAAAAAAAGAAAAAAAGATCAATATGTATTTCGAGCGAAAAAATATCTGCTTGTTTATTGTGGAGTGGAATCAGGAGACGCCCGTGCTCTCGGCATCCAGACGGAGCCGTTGGCATGAAATCAAGCTCAAGGATGAAGTGTATACCCTGTTACAGTATACACACACTCTTTATATAAAATATGAGATGTTTGCTTCGTACATTCAGTACCAAATGTGGATTTGTGTTGAGATGAGGGATGAGAGCACACAGAGGAGGCAGGTTTCCTCTCTTTCTCTCCCTAAGAAAGAAAGATTCAAATCTCTGGGTACTTTTGAGAACCATGGAGATCAGGTTCGGGCGTTATTCAAAAGTGGCCGATTAAAATCTATAAATATCACAATATTTTTATAAATGGTTCTTAATGCAAAGAATTGCAGCGGTTCCAGAAAGCTGGAAATGAAAGAGCAGTCTGAACTGTGCACGGTTTATTCAGGCTTATAAGCACATGTGCACGTGTTACTCGTTCTTTATGACTTCCTGACTTCAGCTTGAAATCATCACACTGTTAACCTTCACTGATCAAGTTGCATCAAGAACGTCTCCGAGATACGCTCATGATGTGACAACTAAAAAAAAAAAAAAAAACTGCTGCGCACCAGATTTTCAATCATGTTGTGACACGCCGCATAAGGATTCTGAGTATTTAGCTTGAATAAAAAAAAATTATAATAATAACAATATTTTTATTATTAATATAATAATTCTTCAACATAATCTCCTTGCTTTTTAAAATACTTTCTCGATCTTTCAACAAGCTCCTGAATCGCATCTTTAGAAAATGTTTTAGTCTGAGCTGCGAGCCACGAATGCACCGCTGTCTTCAGTTCTTCATCAGAAGTGAATCTTCGTCCTCGTAGTTCTGCTCTCAGGGGACCGAACAGGTGAAAGTCAGACGAAGCGAGATCAGGACTACAGGGAGGACGCTTCAACACCTCAGACTGTCGACAGGGTGTGCAGTGTGAGATCACGACACCCTCGAATATCAGATAATCCGAAGTTTAGTCCTCAGGTCTTCAGTAAGCGTCTCGCAGTAACGAGCGCTGTTGGTTGTTGAACATGTTTCCGTTCCAGACTCGCCCGTTTACTCTCAGGCTCGTAGTGATGAATCCGTGTCTCGTCACCAGTAATGATTCTCTTTAAGAAACTTTCACTTTTCTTTTAGTATCGCTACAAATTTTTGTTTGCAGAAATCCAAACACTTCTGTTTATGATCTTCTGTGAGTTGTTTTGACTCCATGTACACCCTCAGACCACCAAAAAAAATGACCACATCATGGACCTTACAGCACAGTGTAACGATTTTTTTCATTCGCATTTCGCAGTTAGGAAGCTGGGGTCAGAGCGCGGGGTCAGAGCAACCCCCCCCCCCCCCAAAAGCAGACAGGGTTAAATGCTTTGCTCAAGGGCTCAACAGTGGCAACTTGGTTTTGCTGGGAATTGACCCCCTGACCTTAACCGTTTGAGCCTCCACCACCCCTGTATAACTTATTTAAGTCTAAATATTTATTAGGCAGCGGCCGTCACTCTGGAGAGTTTTGTGATTATCAGGAGTTGAACTGCGAGTGTGAGTGAATAGAGAGTGGGTATTGCCAGCAAGGGAGCTGTAAGGGTGTAACAGAGCAAAATCTGTGCGAGTGTAACAGAG
>JAQQZT010000003.1:2232684-2251117 GCA_030068275.1 Clarias platycephalus | reverse complement strand
CTCCACGGTCCCTCGTTGGACTACAGAGGTAGATGAACAGTATGTATTATGTATTAGTAGTAGTAGTAGTATTATTGTCTGTAGATTTATTATTTAATATTTTTTTTTCGGCTCAAAACACAAAGTGCTATATAAAGCATGATTCTTTTTTTTTTTTTTCTTTTTTCTTTTTCAGTAATGAGGCTAATGCAAAGTTCCTGCTTTAAGGTTAAACATAACATAAAAAAAGTCATCTAATACAGTAGTTTAAAAAAAGAATAAAATAAGTCGGATATTCGCTGTAACATAAAGGTGTAAAGATTTTCTTTTCATTTTTGGATGAGTCGAAGGTATGTTCTGCTTAGAGAATGATTCAATAGCTCATAAACACGAGCAGCACAAAATATTAGACCCCAAAGAAAATATTTTTATATCACAAGTCTTTCACCTTTAAGTTAATTAAACACATCAGTCAGCTAGACAACAAACCAGGAGGAAGCTCAACTCCATGTGTGTGTGTGTGTGTTCTAATACATAAAGTCTTTTTGTATGTGCGGTATCAAGATCCCCACTGATGAGATATTTTTCTTTGCTTTGGCTGAAGACAGAGACTCTACACACATCGTCTGATGATCCATCTCCATCTCCTGAGTGCGTCCTTGTTTGCCTCGTCTGTATGACCGATGAAGAATCACTCAGTCTTCTTTCTGGAAATAATCTTAGACTAACCTGTTCTGCCAAAAACGCCCAGGAACGGTGCTTTCCCTCCTGAATTTGCACATTTCAGTGTTTTGATTTAATTAAACTTATCAGCGTGTTATCAAACCAGAAAAAAAAATCATCCCAAAGAAATTATCTACAGTCACTTGGCAGAATAGCTATTTTACAAGTCTGTACTGAGACACAAGGTCTAGCCAGTAGCCTGAATAACACCAGACTTTTTAATATTATAAAACCTACCAATATCAGTCTATAATATATTATTTTACTGTATTAGTGAACCACAGTACTTGTTAATACAAGCATGTTTTTGTTTCTGACCGTGGAGTTCCGAGATCCTAAATTCTCTCAGGACGCGATATTCCCAAAATGTTTTACAAGGCTCTTATGGTCCTAGAGCTTTATGCCTGATGTTCCGAAATACTCCCAAAAGTTATTATTCCCAGTGTCTCTATATTTACAGGACCGACTGTACCCAGGTTGTTTTGTTTCCAAGGCCATCTGTCTTTCTTTGTGATTTTGCCAACAAGCTTGTATTTCTCAGGCTCTAGTTCCCCAGAGTCAGATATGTTCAGGATTCTGGATTCCCAGACCTTAGTACCTACAAGGGGTGTACAAGTCAAAGCTGCGCTTTTGATTGTGCAGAATAACAGAGCACAGTTATGAGAGTAAAAACTCCCTTTATTTCTCTATATGTTTCACTAGTGCTTGGACACCATCAAGGTAGAAAGTTTTCTCAGTACACCGGAGCCGGGATCGGCCTGCCTGCTTCACCCTGGCCTCCCAGGAACTCCTTTAATGGAGGAAACATCTGAAAATGTGAGAATGAATGGATGTACAGTTCAAACAGACAGTCACTTTATTCCACAAGCTGATGACAAGTTATTAATCGATTTTAAAAGATCAGGCACTTCACCTGCTGAATTTACGGGAATGACTGCATTGAGCATCGTCATCGTCATTCACCGTTCAGATGTTTTACTGCGGCTAAGAGTCCGATCGCCGTTTTTGACATCTTCCATAAATTTCAATAATTTTATTCCTTCATTCACCAAAAATTTCCCAGTTTGACTTGCATACCCTTATAGTTAATATTCCTAGGTCCTTGCTTTTCCTCCTTGCCATTTTGGAAATAGTTCAACAGTTGTCACTGAAAGTATTAGAACAGCAAGGTCAATTCTATTGATTTTGCTAAACACTAAATTTCAATAAATGACTAAAAGATGATAAATCAGAATTTAAACTTTCACTTTCTGATATCTAGAGGAGCTTAACAGCTTCAAAAATGGCACCTTTTGTTTGAACCCACATGTTTTGTTACGTGATCAAAAATATTGGAACATGTGAGTGATGAGGTGTTTCTTGTTGCCCAGGTGTACAAGTGATTAATAATGCTGATCATCTACTCTTGGTTTAGAGTACCAAGAGCAGGGCATCTGGGCATTACTCGTAAAAAGCCTGAATTTGTTGTTCAAAAAGGATCAACCGATATGAAGATCACAGGGCTGTCTATGGGAGAAAAGCGAGCAGTTTTGAAGCTGAGAAAAGATGCGGGGAAACTATCAGCACATGTATGAGGCATGGCCAAGATTGTCTGCTTATACGGTATGTGTCCAGAATAGTTGGAGTATTCCAAGTTGAATAAACAATAGACTTCATTCGCAGCTATTAGGGTAAGATCGTGTAGGAGTGATGATGCATAGGTAAACAAACATTATGCATATTTTTCCCCTAGCTTCATATTTTTTATATTAACATTTACCTAAACATCCTAATAAAACACCAGACTCTGCAATGCCATAGGTAAGAAGATAAGACTTCATAAACAGATACAGGAAGTTAACAAGGAAGTAATGCTAAAGTAACAGGTGAAAGTTCAGCGAGGCGGCCTCTAGTGGTGATGGGTGGAATCGTCAGGCGAGACGCTAACAAGGAAGGCATTGTGAGTGCCGGAGGAAAACAGTATGAGAACGCACATTGTTTGCTCGTCTGCTTCGACTGCGAAGCTTCATCTCTTCTTATGGTTTCGTTCAAACGAGCGTCCACAACCTCTCTTTGTTCCTTAATGCAAACCAAACATGAAAACAAGTGCGCATTGTATCGTGAATGACATGCCTTACATGCATTCCCAATCAGGGACGGTCTAAAAGACGCTGCTCTAAATTTAGACTAGAATAAAAAACACACTCTGTCTCTGTGATTCAGGCAGAACGCACACACAAAGTCGAGCGGCGCATAATTGCAGGGCCAAATTGGCCTATTAGCATTGCGCAATCTAACTAGCATGTGAATGACAGGAGTCTGGAATTGAAACGACATGCAATTGCCATCATTTTGTTCCTTTTTAAGCCTTCAAGGGAAGCGGGCGATTTATGATGCGCTCCACACATATCCCGAGCTCGTTCGCCGCTGTGGCACACACAGGCCTTTGTTTATAATGAATCCCGACACGGAAATGGAACACAGCCGCCACGCTGGTCCGAGCCTGACAGGCCGCATTTATATCAGAGCATCACTAAAAATCCCAATGATTTCCAGAAAGCGGCTTTTCGTTTTGATCCGACGGAGTTTGAATTCCGCTCTGCGTTAATTACCGCAGTGTGATGCGTACGTCTGCCGTACAACCGAACCTTTACGTTTTCTCCTTCCCGAATCCCACTATCCAGTTCGAACAAGTTTACCTAAGCGAACCTTACTGTTTGATCGCCAGCATTGAATTTCAATTGGTACCAGATGTGTTTTTATGTTTTTTACTCCAGACCTACTCCAGTGCTAGTGCGAGCTTGAATAACAGCGAAATGTGGAAAGAAAAGTAAAGTTTCGTTCTCCAGGGCCGCCATAATGTCATGGATCAGCCACATGTCATCCTACAGCGGTCCTTATAGAATAGTCTCATGAAAAGTGTTGGAAATCAGAATGATTCGCCGTGATAATCCTGTATGTGTCTTTTTTTTTTTTTTTTGATAAACACCCAGGGTTTCTCCCAGAGCGAGCTCCAGTTCTCATGTTACTTCTGTAAACATTCCCTCGCTCTCTGTGTCGCTGTGAAAGCATGAATGCGATTCAATTATAATCAGCGCATATCTGCCGCCGAGCGGTTTATTTACGCAGCCGAGGGAAAGCGATGGGACATTTTGGGCTTAGTTAAATAAACCGGCTATTAACCCTGTCCTCCACTTAAACTAATGCGTTTTTTGTGAGCGTTTGTGTTTTTCTCTTCCTTATGCGGTGGCTGGCGTTCAAACGGCGCTAAAAGGGCAAAGTCCATGAGCACGTGTTTGGATTAGGCGGAGAAGTGTTTATTTTAGTTCTTAACAAAGAAACAGAAATGAATGAAACGTAAAAAGAGACGTCATGATGTTTAAAACCAGGATTTTTTTTTAAGTAAAAAATTAAGCCAAAAAAATAATAAAAATACTGACTGAAAGTTTGTTAGCAAAGCTGTTCAGAAGTTACATGAGAGCTACATATGTACAGTGGAGATGTTTGAAGATTATTTGGCCAAACGTGCAATGACACTATCCAAATATATTCACTTCAATATGGAGTTGGTCCTCCTTTCCTTTTGCAGCTATAACCGCTTCCACTCTTCTTAGAAGGCCGTCCACAAGATTTTGGAGTTTTTCTGGGAATTCGTGCCCATTCGTCCTGTATTTATGAGGTCAGGCACTGATGTTGGACGAGAAGGTCTGACTCGCAATCTTCGGTCCAGTTCATCCCAAAGGTGCTCAATGGGGTTGAGGTCAGGGCTCTGTGTTAGGGCCGGTTAAGTTCTTTTACACCAAACTCATCAAGCCATGTCTTTATAGTCCTTGCTTTGTGCACTGGGGTACAATCATGTTGGAATAGAGAAGGGCCTTCAACAAACTGTTGCCATAAAGTTGCACAGAAGCATAGCATTGTCCAAGATGTCCTGGTATGCTGAAGAATTAAGATTGCCCTACACTGAGGATAAGGGCAGGTTGAAACACCTGAATTCAATCATTAACAGGTTTGGACAAATACTTTTGTTTATGTAGTTCGCATATGATTCTCACCTCGCAATTCTGACCCGTCACATAAAACCAAGTATCAAGTGCTGCATTTGATCTCAAGTTTATTACTGTGTCATGTCCGATTCTGTGATGTAGTAAGAAAGAGGAAACTTCTGGCTCACTTTTTGACACCAGGATTATCCTGCTACCACTAAAAATATCAAGGCTCCTGTCTCCCCAGTCACCGCTGTGCAGGAGTGAACATGTTGCATCAGTTCAATTGTAACTGTGTTGCGAGCAAAAATGGACGCCCCACTTGTAATTTGCTGAAAAAGTTTTCTGGGATTCTCAAGGGCCAGTTTCGGAATAATATGAAGTAAGATGTTTAACAATCAACAGTGCTCTTTACAGTGAGATGCTTATCGAAGATCTGAAGCCTAAAGTTCGGATTGAATGAAGAGGACTGATATCCAAGGGTGTCGTGATCTCGCATGAATTCTGCCCACACTGTCGACAATCTGCAAAAACATTGTTTTGTCCTGCTCTCACTCCATCAGACTTTCACCTGTTTGGTTCCCTGAAAGCAGCCCTACGAGGACGAAGACTCACTTCTGATGAAGACGTGAAGACAGCGGTGCATTCGTGGCTCGCAGCTCAGACTAAGACAATTTTAATGAGGGAATACGAAAGCTTGTTGAGAGAGACGAAAAAAAGTGTATTGAAAAGCAAAAGGAGGTTATGTAAAAATAATGATGTATTTATCTTTTCTAAATATTAAATAAAATAAAATCTACAGGCAAAGTGTGGATCATTTTTTTCTCTTATATTATATACGTTTTTTTCATATCTTACATTGTAATCAATGCTTGCCTCAAGAATCATGATTTTGGTTTAATGTATGATGTTCATAATTTAAGTGAGCTGGTAAAGTGAGGGGGGCAGATGAGGGCTTGATCAGCTTTTTTTTGGCATCCAAAATGTCCAATCAGTCCTGTTCGGTTCACAAATCAAAATATTAGATATTGATAAATCATTCAAATTTAAGTCTGAACCTAAAGAAGCGTTCAGCAGACTCCAGCGGTTTCTTCACTTGAAGATCGACACCATTCCAGGGAAAACTGTTCCGATTTATTTGCTGAAATTTTACTCTTGATCAGTGTGGAAGTGTGATGGATGGGCATATAGCGAGTGTAAAAGGTAACTTCGCACGTACCTGATTCCTCTAAGATTTCATCGCCTGTCAGATCTGTCCTCGCTCGGGCCACGAATGTAATCTACACTCAAGCTTCCAGACACACACGTCAGTCCAGTGTATCGTCATGCTTTTGGCAGAAACGCACAACAAAGTGTGAAATGCACAGAGGTTCCAGATGTTTCACCGGTTCCACACAGTCCCTCTGATGTGTCTGATGGGTGGACTGGATTGTGACCTCAGAACTTTTGGATAGTCAGGGCTTTTCCCAAAAAGCAGACCAGGGTTGTGTTGAGTTTTAGCAAAAACAGGTTCCATCTAAGCACCATTTGGGTTCTTCTGTCACATTGACGGAACCATGAAAGGGTCCTACTATTTAGGAAGCTATCCAGCTAACATAATGACTTCTTCCAGATGTCCTGTAGATATCTAATTATAACCTTTAATGTCTTTTAAACGGAGACTATTGTTTTAGTTAGTTTAGTGTCAAATGAGGAAAGTGTACAGTGTTAGGCACTTTGTTATATTAAAAACAAAAACAAATCTATAGTTACAAGATGTTGACATTTTTGTGATCTGGTTCAGCTTATGAGAACTATCTCTCTCTCTCTCTCTCTCTCTCTCTCTCTCACACACATACACTGCTTTACTCCTGCTTGGAGTTCTCATCACATGGAGACCACACACTCGTACTGAGGACGTCTCCATATGGTCTGCTTATAGATACATCTGACTACCGAGGATGGTTTCACTTTGAAACCATGAAGACACTTTGGACTGCATTTGATAAATGGTTCTGCTACAATGACTTGTCACTGCAGTCGCTCTGATAGTTTCAGGACTTAAATTGCAATAAACAGTTTTGTACCCAAGTCTCCATCAGTGAACAAAAAAGACGTCATGTTAACTAAAACACATTTCCTGTTATACAATAGTACATTTCAGCTCATAGAACAAGGTTATAGAAGGGTTTATTTATAATTGTGTTATCTGGGTCTGGTTCATCTAAAGGTTTCTTCCTCATGTTGTCTCACCATCACCTTCATCACTCATTATGGATAGATTGATAAAGTTGTTTAATTCCATTAATTCTGTACATTTGTTCATTTATACCACGTATCCTTTACAGGAGGCCCAGAGTCTATCCCAGTGGACTTGGGAGACGAGACGGGGTACACCCCGGACGGGGGGGCAAGTCCATCGCAAAGCAAACACACACACACACACACACTGTGGGAAATTTGGAAACACCAATTAGCCTAATCTGCATGTCTTTGGACTGTGGAAGGAACGCAGAGGAAACCCACCAAGCACGAGGAGAACATGCAAACTCACACAACCAACATGAAATAAAGACCTAAGGAGGGAATCGATTCCTCAACCCTGAAGGTGTGAGACCACAGTGTCAACTACTGAGGTCAATAAGACACACACACACAAAAAAAATAAAAATACAACACAGATTGTCATGTTTAAATGATGTCCGACAAAGCACTGACACTGGAGACTCCTTCCATGCTAGATGCTAAAGAAACTAAAAATAAATCATAACTGAATGGGTAAATAATGAACTTTAACGAAAGTATCACCATATCAATGATTTTACGTATTAATATAAACCCAAGTGCATAACTATTAACTTGGACTACAGTCAGAGCTGACAGCCAATCAGAATCCAGAATTCAACAGCGCTGTAGTAGCGTACATATAGTACTGTATCTCGAGGCAATAGTTTCAGTTGTACTGGAAATAAAGCAACCAACTCTGTAAAGTCCTGTTACAGTATGTGCTTATTAATAATGTTAATGTATCTACTGAATAATATGCTTTAGAAAGAAATATACATGGACAGAAACCAGGAAAAATATATAAATTAATATATAAATTAATTTCATTTTGAGTTATTAGGTCCAGGACAAAAATGTCATTTAATAATTTAGACTTTCCATTTACGTTTAATTTTGTGTTTGTCCATGACATGGAAAATTCCACTGCACAAGTTGAAGGTTCTGTTCAGACAAATTTTGACAAACTATTAACTGGAAATGTCCAGAGCGCTAAAGTCCAAGTTACAACCCTGAAGCCAAGTTCAGATTCGGGACAAAATCCAACCTATTTCGTCTAACGGTTGCCTGTACTTTGCTGGCTCAGAGGAGAGAAAGATGGAGCGAGATGGAGTGAGACAGATGGACAAATTAAGAGACAGGAACAGAGTTTAAGAAGATGATTGATAGTGAGTTATCTCTGACGTTAACTCGTTCTCATACGTGCTCTTCAGGAAGACATCCAAGCCCCATGTGTCTGTGTGTATATATGTGTCCCTGCTGGCCAAGGTCATGTGTGTGTGTGTGTGTGTGTGTGTGTGTGTGTGTGTGTGTGTGCACGTCCCGCTCGAGGTCTCAGCATCCCAAACTCGCTGCAGATGTCAGGAGTTATGAGGTCAGGGATGAAAATTAAAGAACAAATTCTGAACAGGAGCGAGGGAGCAGATCGCAGCAGAGCGGAGGAGGAGGTGAGGGAGGCAACACGTCCTTTAAGGGAGGGTCAGAAAAGGTCAAATAGCATATGGTCGCTTTAAACAGACTGATTAGAGCGCGCCGCCATTCAAAGACAGGCTGCTGACCTTCCAGTTCTGCATGATGTGAAGTAACACACACACACACACCATAGTTCTTTTTTAACAATAAAAAACATTGTATCATTATTTAAACACACTACATTCATAAAGATTTGTTCGAATCATCTTTACCTCTATGGACACTTTAGCTTTAGCTAGTTAGCTTAGTACCTAATATACAGTACTATGATGATAAGATCAGTGTTGTGACTGTTTGGTTAGATTTAGGTTCCGTTATATTGAAAATCTTAAAAATAAAGTAATTATATTTTAAAGGTAAACAAAGATACTGTATGGTGATAATCATTGCTGACGTTAGTTTGAGTTTTATGTTTTTATGTTATCGAATTGAAAAAAAAAGTATATTACTTCATAGTTCTTGAAAAGCATGCTCTTTATTTTACTATGTAGCGTACTTAGCTACGATCATGCTAGCTAAGATCTCTAGCGCTCCTAAATCAAATTGCGCAATTATAACCGATATGGGCGTCCACTTGCTAGCTAGCGGACACATGAGTGTTGTGATGATGTCATGTGATCACATTTGCAGGTGGTTTGTAAGGTTTAACTTTAGCCCCGCCCCTTTTGCCCTAGTTTCAGACTTTTTTTACTTTACTTTATTTATGCTCTGGTTATTATTATTGAAAATATTATTTTAAAATGTAAATAAAATAAATAAACATATTGAAAAATGTTAGCTGCAAAAACAAATATAAGTTATCTTTGCCGTTGTCGATCATGGGCTTAGATATTTTTACATTGAGTTTTTTATTTAATAAAATTTTTCAAATTATCATGTGTATCATATTAAATGGAAGCAAGGTGTTAAATATATAAGCTTTTTCACTTTCATTAGCATTAGAATTAGCATTAGAAGCATTAGTAACTGTAGAAGACCTAGCACAGAAGTTTTATTCTTTGTATCCGTATTATGATCCGTCTCTTGCATTTTAATATTTTTTTGTACACTATCAGCATTAAGAGAAACAGTCTGATTGCAGCTCTCCATGTTGCCTCTTTATTAGCTTACGGCCGTCTCCTAAGTGGGTTATTTTTTCAGAGGATTTAAGGCTCGGGTCATAAATGCTGACCCGGTGAACTCGCGCCGCTGTGTTTGCTGTTTTCCTGCCGTCAGACCCGGACTGATCTACTCCAACCTGGGCCTCTCATCTCACCGAGCATTGCACAGCCAATTTCCTGTCCATAAATCATCCTTTATTCCAGGCTCTGACCCTGATATATAATTCTTTTGTGTCTTCTTAGTGCATTAATGTGTACATTATATCTCTAGGATGATTCAGAGTTACCAGCCTACAGCAGCTTAGCTTTGAATTTTGCTTGCTTGATATATTTTCTTTGTGTACCTGCTGCGGAAATGTGTAAATATGATGTGTGGGGAAATTTTGTGCATATCAGTGTGGCTTAATCCAGGCCAAAAATCAAACAACAAAATGCATTTTCTAAATCTTTAAAAGATCAGTTTTCAGTTTACCATGTGTCACATCTGTACCTATAATAAATATGTAAATAAATATCATGCATATTAACCTGAAAGGTCACAAGGCCAGATATGCAAACGAGGCAGAGACTGAAAATAATCCTTTCAGTTAAAAATCTGGATCAAATTCACACATTCAGTCCTTTACACACCAGTGCACACCTGAATTTCCCACTAACACACTGTTACTTTCTTCTCCATCCTTCTCCTCGCCTCATTTCCTACACACCAGAACCTTGTTTTTCTAATAAATGTGGCCGATTTGTTGGATTTCATATGACTGAAGTCATGCGAAACGCTGTGATTGCTAACACTCGCCGTCATAAGTAACCTTACACGCCTGTTAATTCGCATGAATTCTTGTGAATTTTTCAGCTTTGAGAAGATTTTAATGACCTCAACCTGCTCACTGTTTCAACATACTGTACAACAACAGCATCTCCACAGGAACATGGGTACTGAGATTATTCATAAAGATAAACAAACAAATAAACAATGCTTAAAGCATAGCTTTTTTTTTTATGTTTTATTGTAATTGTAAATGTAAATGTTTGCATAAGCTAAACAGAACTAAAATGTTCAACAGATTTTATACCGCAGTATCAAATGTCTTTTTGTCTTTGTTTTAATTTATAGATTCATGTTGGCTTTAGTTTTTTTTATTTTCATGTTTAATATTTCTTTTGTTAAAAGCATTAATATTAAAGACAAATATTTCACCAACCGTAGATAAATTTGTGTATGTAAGTAAAAAACTTGAAGCTATTTAAAAGTATTCATATAAAGATTCATATAATTTGAAGTTGATCAAGTCGCGGTTAAATAACTCAGTGTTTTACTTAACAAATTTAACAATCTTTTGCAAATACCACATTTATCATGTAAATGCTCATTCAAATGATTCGTGAGTACTTTCGCCCTGACCTGGTGTTTGTTAAAAGAAAAAAAGAATTCTAATTGTATTCGAGTGTGACCTCAAACACATGTATTATCATTAATCTGTACTCCAGAACAACTAAGTTTTTTATTTACAAAGTTTAAAAAGTAAAATACTGATAAACTGTGATTTTTGTGAAATGTGTGAATATATTACTTTAAAAAAGAAAAGAAAAGAAAAAGAAAACAGGTTTTACCAAAAAAAAAAAAAAAAAAAACTTGAAATAAAACAAACTTTTAGAAATAGACACAAAATTGGTAATTATGTTTTTCATGAAAGTTAAAATTCATTTAAAATTGGATAATTTTCCTAATTTGCATTTCTGTAAATTGTACATATATATATATATATATATATTTTTTTTTTTTTTTTTACTTTTGCACAGAATCAACCTAAATAGCTTTTTAATTTCCTTAAATTAAATTATTATCCTGATGACATGTTGGTCCAGTCTCAGCCGGGAGTTTGCCTGACCTCATACCCAAACTGTTCTCTTCTTTTTCCTTTTGTTTGTCTCAGTTCAAATCTCTGTGTCATTTGTTTCTGCTCTTTATCTTGTCCATTTAGGATGCAGCTGTTTTACTTCCTAAGCCCAAATTCCCATCTGAAAGCACTCTGTCTATGTGTGGTCACATCCGTTAGCACTGAACCCTGCTGTATATCTGAAATATGTGAAGGGATATCTTTTTATAATCAAAGATCACACGACCAGATATGTGAACAGAACGTATACAAAAAAAGTGTAGACAGCAATAATATTAATAGTTTAATATATATATTGTAATGTTAAACCATTTCTCCTGCATGTTTTATAGTAAAAAAAAATATTTTAAAAAGTTGTGTTTTTTTTTTGTAGTTACAGTGCAAGCAAGATTTCATCAAAACATTTCAGTTTTTAGGTTCAGACTTTTGCAACGACCCCAACCTCCCTTTCAACTTTTTAAAATTAATTTCTGACTTTTTTTTTTTTTTTACAGTTAATACATTTATTATACATTTACTTCCTGGTGCGTCCAGTCTTTCCCCTACTCTTTTCAATCCTTTTGTTTAGGATGTTCAGGTGTTTTACTTCCTGTCAGAGAGCTGCCTGCCTCGCCTCTATTCGCTTCATTATAAAAACCAATTTCCTGTTTCCGGCCTGGATAATTTCAGCCGCTCAGATTTACTCGAAAGGCTGCTGAATCCGATGCCGATTTGTTTGAGTTAATGGCTGATATTCAACTTGAGGACTCGCTGAAGTCAAGATCGCACCTCAATCGGTCTTTGTTATTGAACCTATTTAGAAAATCTCAGAATGTGCATTTTTTTTTATTTCTCCCTCTTCTTTAAATTGACGTCTTTCAGGTTTCCATGAAAAACAAACCTTGATGAATGAAATGGAGGGAGATTTAAAATAAAAAAAAAAAGATCCTGGCATGATTTGATTAAGAGACTTCGCGGTGCTCATTAGCTTTGATTGGAGAGCCGTAGCATTGCGTTGCTGTGGCACCACTGAAACCGTCGCCGGGTAAAAATGCGATCATGTTTGTTAGAGTTAATGATGCATCATGGCTCGGTCTTTTAACTTGCAGATGATTTATTGCAGTCGTAATGTTTTTACCCTCCCACACGTGGTGTGTATCCTCGAAGCTCGCTCACACCGTTCAAAAGTGAGGATCGTGAGCAGAAATACGACGGAATACTTATTTTCATCGGCGGAAATTTGATGCTGTTTTTAAAACGGTAATACTCTGTATTTGCTTCTTTTCAAAACTCCGTAGTGAATTGACATGACACTTTTCTGAAAACAGTCCTCTCTTGGAAGAAATACTATTTTGTGAATTTGGCTTGAAAGCCACTCTTTTTTTTTCCCGCTCTTGACATGCCTGTAATGTATTCTGCGCTAAAAACACTATTATCATATTTTCATAGCCGGGACTCAGAGGCCCTGAGCAGCCCATGTGTTTTAGGTTAGAAGCGCTCGTGTTTTCGCCCGGTGATGTCTGTTCCCTGGGAAATTCGACCCTATATATTATGACTAATGGCCTTTTTATTTTCAGAAAAGCCAGTATTAGATGTTCACCACAGTGCTGTGAAGTTCATCCCAGTGTGTCAGAGACCGGTGCTTGAACGCACCTCTCAAACCCGGTCATTAGGCGATAACTTAAATCAGGTGTCCTTGAGCTGGACTCCAGTCCAACTCTTCTGATTGTCTCATAAAATTCCCACTGGTTGTGTAAGCGTGTCACGGTCCGGCTCTTCCCTGGAGATTCATGCTGTTTGGAAATTGGGCTCATTCTTATATTAACCCCACGACCCCGGGAGACCGAGAGGTCACGATTGTAGACACCTAGGCGGGCTCGAGTAGCTAACTGATGACCGGCGCGAAGAGACGGGAGCATGAAAAGATAAACAAAAGTAGGGCTGCGTGATGAATATCAGCTTGGAGCGAGCGGCGGTTTATAAACGGGTGGCGTTAAGCCATTAGGCCACATCTTGACTGATGATGGGACGAACGCAGAGGCTTTAAACACCACTTTTAAGTGATTTCACCTCGACCTAAAGCCGGAGAAAACCATCTGTGGTCCAGAGTTAGGCGTAATTGTGATATCCCCCCACCCTCCCTCCCCCTTTAACACATCTACTAAGTCTTAACGTACGTTCGGATGAATGGAATCAGGTTGGGAGTTCCTGACTGTAGAGATAAATCATAATCCTATGATGCAACACATCTGCTAAAATTATTTCCGAATAAAGTCAGATACAATTTTTAAGGGTTTGTTCCAAAACCCCTCTTTTTTTTGTGGTCCGCAAACAGAACTGAAGCGTCGGATGCAGAAAATTGGAAAAGTCTGTCTGACTTTCTGAAGGCCTGTTGCATGACTAGTGGTATTTTCTCCTATTGTTACTGAAAGAAAACACTTCCTTTTTAAGAATCTCCAGATCCACTATCAAAGACAAAATATGCTCTCCAGAGAGTTCATGAATTGTTTTGGTCTTTTCTAACTTTGGATTTCAGAATGACGTGTTTAATCACATTCCTTGTGTAATTGCCCCGCTGATGACTTCTGTCACATAAAAAAAGGAATTAAAGAAAATTACATATAAACAATTTCTCCCACAAATACTTACTGCCTAAACAGTTTTAGTTTTAAGTATGCAAGTTAGTTGTACTGTAGCTAAAGGGTAAAGGAACCTGATCGCTACTGGTTTAGCGTCCCACAGTGGCATCTCTTCAGTTAACGGACTTGATGTGTTTTTTCTGACTCTGGACGCTACTTATCTATAAAACCCATGGACAAAATGTACAGTCATAACCCGACCACTTTTATTTCCAAATAGATTCCTGTAGTAGCATCAGACTACTACTACACTAAGAAGCATGGCCTAAAAAGAAGGGGAGATTTATTATTATTATTATTATTATTATTATTATTATTATTATTATGAGATTATTTAACTAGGAGTGTTTTAGCTACTTAAGCAATTTAAGCACTTTCTACACATCATAAGACTACGCTTTATTCCTTATGTGGGGAATTAAACACTCCATGTTGTGTTGTTAGGGCAAAATAATCAAAGACAGATAACCTTGCATAGTAAAGTCTTTTATTGCACTAACACTACAGAAATTTAATAGAAATAGAAAGTAGAATAAATTCTTAATAAAGGCTTTGTAATGTTCACACTGATTTTGGTAAAACCACCCTTAAATATAATGCAATATGAGTGCATTTATATGGCATTATCTATATTAAATTAATTGTACAGTATTATTATTGTTTTTTGATAATAGCAAATACTGTATATTGATATCTTGAATATGGGAAAAAATTTATAAAGTATTATAAAGTGCAAAAGCAGGATTAGTAGCAGGATTTCCTGATAATCTCTGTGCCGTATTCTGTGTAAAATACTGCATGAAATATGATAACATGCTCTAAGTATGTTGATAGTGCAATATAAATATATCACAGATGGTGTTCACCATTTCTTTTTCTTTAGTACTGATGTTATTTATATCATCAATATGTGAACATTTCATAATGCATAATAAAGATAGTTATAAAGTATGATGTATTTACATACACAATTATAACAAGGTGTATAAAACCATACTTTATGACATGATATGAATATGCTTAGATTTCATTATAACTGTGACAAATCATATAAATTCTTAGAATTAAAAAAATTTATATTGGAAAGGTTATAAATTTAGATTCTGAATATATTAGTTCTTTAATGGTGTCATGCCGTTACTGTTTCTTCAAAGTTACACATGAATAGACTATTTTTATTACTGTATACAGGTTATAAATACAATTTATTCAAAAGCTTGAAAATAATGACTGACATTACTGACATCATTATTTCTACCTGTAGTGTAAATTGATTAAATTTCAAAAAATAATACACGCACGTTCCTCAGATGAATAATTTCCCTCAGGTGGCCTGAGACCCTTGTCCAGTTGTGTATGTTGTACTTCTGTTTGGTTTTCGTGTAACTGAAACATGCTGCGGGGCTTAACTATGGAGTTTGTTTTCTCTGGCTCAGGTTTTCCTTTAAAGCTGGGTTTAATTTGTGAGGCTCGTAAGGCCTTAAAGTCGCTCCTGACAGCTTCGGGGAAAAAGAAAACCCCGAAACTGGAGAAGTGAAATGTTGATGAGATGAACTTTGAGGAGGAAAACCGCCGCTGGCTGCACTTTAGTAACAGGTTACAGCCTCTGACATGCATGTAAAAAAAAAAAATAAAAAAAATAATAATAATAATAATCTGTTGATTATACTTTGTGAATAGGGAAGCAATGTTTTATTCTGATGGCTTCTGGGAAAGTTCCATAAATTTATAAAACAAGTGCATAATTTTTGCATAACTATATTCTTATTGCACAACACCGACCAACAGGGCAGGCTGAGCCCCAATGCAGCACACGTTCTCTGAGACATGGGAGGCCAAGCATCATGTCTTTTCTGCTCCAACTGGACACAAACAGAGGAAGCTTTATCTTTTCTCATTTTGAATTAGTATCGCTCTAGTTTCTCTCTACTCTAAAAAGATAGATGCATGGAACGCCCATGCATTATTTGCCAGTGTCTTTGTTTCTTTGTTTGTTTGGTTAGTTTGGTTTATTTTCCTTTTCTAAGTTGAGCGAAAGGTTGATTAAGTCCCCCAAGCCACCAGGGGACAAATAGGAATTGGGGGACTATAAATATAGACAGTCTTGTGCTACTGTAGGTAACACTGGTTCAGGCAACATCCAAAGCATATTCGCCTGTGGTCCCATAAAATCACAACAGAGTTCAGAAATTCTGATTGGAGAAAAGAAAGCATGGAGTGCAATAGCTTCCCACAAGCAACACGTGTATCTCATGTCTCAAACTAATTACTCTATCAGGTGTAAAATGGCTCAGTGCAGAATCTAACCTATAATGCATATGCCCTAATAGTTATTTTAATAAACACTTTCTGTCATTCTATTAATTTGAGCTTTCCCTGTGCACACTTGAGTGTATCTTTGTTTAATTTAACATATGGTGTTCACACAACGTACAAATCGCAAAACATCTTATTTCATATGTTCAAAATAATTATTTATAATGACAACAGGGTGCTGTCATGAAGTGGACTTACAACTGATTTTTATTATAACAGCAAGTGATAATAAATGTTTTATTCCACTTACACCACAGCGGCTTGTGTTTTGTTCTCACTTATTTTTATAGCACCTATAATTTTTTCTCTCTCTTTCTTTCTCTTCCTTGACGTTTCCCAGAAATGTCTAAAAGTTTAAAACCTAAAGCTTAAGCTCCAAGTTCCTGAAACTTGAGTATCCTTCCATAAAAATTCACCCTATCAAAGATCATGATGAATGATTATTATTCATTTTTATTATTTTATTATTCGTATGACTGAACACTATAGAAATGATACATTTATAAAAAAAATCTGAATTATAGTCAGAGCTGATGTTATAGAAAATTATTTAACAAATCAATCAAATAACAACCGAAATCCAGAATTTAACACCATTAAGTTATGAAACATAAATATGTTTTTTTACTATAGTGAACATTAGCCACAGTTTCTGCACTTGAGTGAATTTATTTGATTTATTTTGGCTAATGATTGAAAGCGTTGCATGTATGCTGTGGGCGTGGCCAGTTCACACAACACGTTATGGAAATGAACAATAAAATTTCTTCTTTGAAACACGATCCTTATGTTTTTTTTTATCCATTCCGTGCTCAGATGAAATAATTAATTAATTATCTAAGAATGTTCTTTAGCCGGTGAATCCATGCTCATGATCTAGTGTTTATATTCTGATTTCTCTTCAGCTTCATGTGAGAGGTTGCAGAGTTTAACGGTGGGAAATGCGCGGGAATTCGCATAGCTGCGTGTTTTCTGACCTAAATGTGTTTTCTATTAAATTGTAATGTTGCTCTGTGAATACGAAACACGCTGTTACATGCGATTAACGAGTGTTTGGAAGTTTGGAGCTCAACGCATGAACACTGGGGGTTTCATCTCTAAAGAAAAAAAGATCTAACGCTGTTTTAATTCAACAGTTTTTAATACTGTATAGAAAATAAATTAACCCTCAAGGGGGGATTTTCTGTACCATTAGCAGGCTGTAGGTATTTTACCTGAAAATATAGAATATTTTACAATGTACAGAAATAAGTTAAATTGTGTTCTGATGAATGGTACTCAGATTTTTTTATTTATTATTATTTCTGAGAGAGTCCTGAATGCATTTTGCCTATTATTATTATTATTATTATTATTATTATTACGAGTAGCAGTAGTGGTGGTAGTAGTAGTATACATTTAATCTTTTAAAATCATGTAAACACTTTAAAACAATAAGGCAACAAAAATGCCGCGAAATTAGGATTTGTATTATATTATTCGTAGTAATGGTGATGGTGGTAGGACTATAAGTACTGTAAAGTAAAGTAAAGTAAAGTAAAGTAAAAAGTGAAAATCCCCTCAGATTATACTATGCAGTTACACTTTAAAACAAGGCATTAAAATGCCGAAAATTTAGAATTTTTATTCCTATTTTTATTATTATTAGTAGTAGTAGTAGTAGTAATTGTTGCTGTTGTTGTTTTAGTATCGCTCAATTATTGATAATCATGCATTTTTGTTTATTTTTTCTTTTAAAAAAAACAATATACAATATATTTTTATGTAATATAGTTCTATAACTTAAATACAACTCACCATATTTAAATAATAACTAATGTACACCTTGCCTAATATATTTATTTATCCTACCTTCTTCAATAGACTGGGAAGTAAAACACCCTAATAAATAATCAATAAATTGGATGTGCTGTTTTCTTAAAAAAAAAGAAAAAAAAAAAAAAAAAAATATATATATATATATATATGTCCCAGTGCGTTAGTATTATTTTCTACTATTTTATTTAATGTAATTAGATTAGTGTTTGGAAAATGTGTGAAGGACCTCTGGACCTTTTTGGGCTTCTCTGCTCTAAGATTAAAATAAGAATAATAACGAT
>JAQQZT010000003.1:2195804-2214230 GCA_030068275.1 Clarias platycephalus | reverse complement strand
ACAGTTTTAAAGAAGGAGGCGTGGCCTATGTGTCTGTAAGTTACAGTCCTAAAGAAGGAGGCGTGGCCTATGTGTCTTATCAGATTCATTCAGAGCATCGGCAAGGCCACGGCTGTTAAAGTTTTTTTTTTCCTTCTTTCTGTCGAGCAGGAATGTTTACTTATGGTTCCAGTGAAGGAGGTGTGGCCTGTGTGACTGTCAGTTACAGTCCTGGTGAAGGAGGCGTGGCTTGCGTGTTTACAGTCAGAGTAAAGGAGGTGTGGCCTATGTGCCTGTTAGTTACATTGCCAGTTAAGGAGGCATGGTCTCTCAATTTAAATTAAGCAAACAAATCATTTACATACATCTTGCTTATATCATCTCTTTGATCACATATCTCCAAACTTCAAAGATCTACATCCCTAATATAACACAATAACTATGCAGTTCCTCCTGAATGAATGTGGCACAACATGTGTGTGTGTGTGTGTGTGTGTGTGTGTGTGTGTGTGTGTGTGTCTGTGTGTGTGTGAGGCTTTTACCTTTGCCTTTCTTTTGTGTATATAACCTGAGTATATCTGAATCTGTAATATTCTTATGCAATAAAACATTTGCAAGCAGCAGTGATCTGAGCTGTTTCAGGCGGCAGTAATGAATATCACCACACTACTGTACATGCTTAGTTTCTTCACAAAATCTTACATAAAATGCACGCAGTCTCGTCCTTGGTCTACTCTTATTCTCTCCGGGGGCCATGCGCGTGTTTGCTTCCATAAGCGCTTTTTTTTTCTGACCATGTCTTTTTTTTTTTTTAATCATGTATCTTTTTAAGTACAGTAATATGGTTTGTGAGTTCTTAAAAAAAATTTAGCTTGCTTACATTCTTTCTTCATCTCTCATCTTTAAACACAATAAAACCTCTACACAGTGACTCCACAGGACTTTATGTAAAACTCTAAATGTTCCTTCAGCCTCAAATTACCATCACCACCACCGTCTCCTCCTCCTTCTCCTCCTCCTTCTCCTCCTCCTCCTTTTCTTCCTCTAGAGCAGGAAAATGAGAGATATCGCTTTTCCCTAGATGCCGTGAGATCTAACCAACATCTCATAACTCGACTTATGTATTTGTTTTGGATAAAGATCGCAGAGGGAAAAAAAAAAAATCCTTTAAGGCTGAGGAGAAAAATAAGCTGTCTGGGCGCTTCCAGAAATCTGCTGCGGTGTTTTATAGCCTGATGATGGACTCCTCGGTGTTAAGTGCAGAACTCAGATTCATTCAGAGCATCGGCAAGGCCACGGCTGTTAAAGTTTTTTTTTTCCTTCTTTCTGTCGAGCAGGAATGTTTACTTTCAAAACACTGTGTTTATGGCACAGGAAGCACTAGTTGGAGTTTAAGTGGCCGCGGGGTGTTTTCTGAGCGCCTGACACAGGCTTGTTTATGTGCCTGGCGACCCCCTCGGTCTGCTGATTGCATGTGACCCCAGATGACCTTAAAAACAGCGGGGAACCAATAAAAGGGTTTTTTTTTAATGGGGGGGGGGGGGGGATTTTTAGGACTAGGCAGTACGATCTGTTTAATCAGAGAAATTTCGTGTAAGGGGAATCATCATGAAGGACAGGAAAAGAAAATGCTAACAGTCAGAGTGAAAAGCAGAATTTCACCATTAGATGGCTAGAATTCTAGTAATAAAACAATGAGAAGTCATTTTGTTTACAGAGAACAAATGATACCACAGTTACGCACTGTTTCTTTTAATTTTTATTCGCCGGACCAACTGAAGCGACCCCAGATCATAACACTGCCTCCAGAGGCTTGTACAGTGGCCATTATGCATGATTGCTTCATGCGCTTCCCTTCTTACCCTGACACGCCCATCGCTCTGGAATAGGCTCAATCTCGACTACATGGCTTTTTCCATCGCTCCAAAGTCCAATCTTCATGCTCCCGCGCAAAAAGCCTTTTTGTCCTGATGAGTTTCACCAACAAGTGTTTTTCTTATGGACACATAACTGCTTAGTCCCAATCCTGTGAGTTCTCATCACATTGTGTGCTTATGTGATGGAAATGCTCTTTGGTTTAAAGCGTTAAAGTCTTCTCTGATCGCATTCATGGTTTTCATACTTTATTTTCTGTGAAGTTGATGCTTCAGCACTTTCCTTCCAGGTTTTCATAATGTCTTGGGCAGTTCTTAACTAAATTCCAGTAATTTCAGGTCAATCTCCTTAGCTGTCTCCAATGTGGCCCTTCCGACACACCGTAACATCTTTTCTATGCCATGAGGATACTTCCAAAACGGTTCTTTAAGAAATGAGATCAATCACAGGGCACACACACTACAGGCAACTTGGGAACATCAGTTAACCTGGTTTGCATGTGTTTGGACTGTGGGAGGAAACTGGACTACCTGGAGGAAACCCACCAAGCACTGGGAGAACATGCAAACTCCATGTACACAGACCGGAGGCCAGAATTGAACCCAGAGCCTGGAGGCGACAGTGTTAGCCAACTATCCGGCTTTTCCCCTTTCTATATAATAGATACATTTTAACAAGGTACGATTCCAACATAAAGAACTACAGTAGTACACTGGAGTACATGACACTATTTGCCCCCCTACCCCAAAAAGAGGAAAGGTCCACAGAGCTGCTCTGTGCCCACAGCAAGGTAACAAACATTGTAACTGCTACAGAATGAAGATATTTAGAGGAGGTCCAACAAACTTATTAGTGTTGGCAATATGACTCTGAAAAGAAAAAAAAAATCAGTGTTCAATGTTTTGGTTAGGAGAAAGGGGTTGTTAAAAGCATCACTCTTGGCCATGTTCAGGAGAATGAAGAAGAAACACTTATTCATCAAAATATTAAATTTATAAGTAAGTGCCGTTCATAGTGCCCAAGGACAACATACTGTGCCGTTACAAAAAACCTCACACACGTTAAATTTAGATTAATAAACTTGTTGGGAGACATGATCATTCCTGTAGTGACACATTATTCACAGGGAAAAGTGGAAATGTTTTCAGCTGTTAAACTTTTTTTTAATATATATATATATACTTTAAAACAGTTAAACAGTCATTTGGGGGATAACGGATAGATATGGTGGTGATTAAGTTAATAAAATCACATAGCCCTAGCTGTTATTGAGTACTACAAACCATAGAATGGATAAATGAAGCGCTATTCTGTCATTTCTGTTGAAATAAAAGGCAATAAATAAGAAAATAAAACAACCAATCATTAGACAAGAACCATTTATTTCCATGATCTGCATGTTCCACAATTTCCTATCAATAGTTTTTTAATAGACTATTTCCACAACGTTCATGTCCAGACTTCCATCACACCAGGTTCACCCACAAAGCAAACTCACATTTAAGCCTGAATTTAGGAGAACGACTCCATTAAGAGACTCAGTATTTCCAAATGAGCCCCGTCTGATCCTTAGACTTAAATCATCCGTCCATATTTAAATTCCTGTCATTATTCCAATAACGCCAGCTTTTCATGTGGCTCCGACCCTCCAGTCTGACCTGTTCCACCTGATTTCAGCTGGAATTTTTATGATCCAAAACGTCTACGAGCTAAAACTTTTCCCAAACGCTAGTCATCCTCGGAGGAGCCGCAAAAAAGCCGGACATTAACTTTGGAGTGGGAGCTGTTTCCTATTTCAACACAACCTCATACAGCTATTCGTGTTCAGCTCAATGGGCCTTAAAGTCTTTTCACTCAGCGGTGAGTGGGATCGCTTGTAATGCCACATGGAAAAAGCTGAGCTGATGAGTTTCATTGGCACACAATAAAACATAACTTTTTTTTATCCAAATGGGATTAATAAAAGGCGATATTTTTCAAAGCCTTATGGCTAAGTGATTTGATCATAGAACACTTTAGCGTTTAACTGAATTACAAATTTCCACAATAGAAGACATTTTCAGAACAGTGGTTGAGGTTGTATGTAGAGAAGGTTAGAAGTTCGCAAAACATCCAGGGCTGTCTGATTAAAGGGGACCTGCTATGTAAAACTATATATATATATAATATATAACTGATTGAAAAAACTAAATATCCCTGTTTTTTGTGCTTTATAAATTTTGGTTTTGGCCAAAGCTTAAAAAAGCCAACTAAATTTTTCCCTTAATGCGATCTTATATAAGAAGACTCTTTCTGACTTGATTGGCGCTGATCAGGTATTTGTTCTCTGGAAGGGGCGTGGCTCATAGCAGTAGCTCATTTACATAGACACTGATACAGTGCATTTGGACGAGGAGTGAATAAAGGAAGCTTGAGGCATAAAAAAAAAATTTCTGCCGGGTATTTCAACATTAACACACACACTTTGCGAAAGCATTAAGACCTGTATGTTGTGAACACTATGTTAAAGAAATTCCAAAGAAGAAGGCAAATTCATTATGTCATAGCTTGCCAGTAACGTAGCTGGATTTTTTTAGACTTCTACTGTATTAATCTATGTTGATCCTCAGGATGTACTTTTTTCTCCGGGGCAGGGTTCGGGGTATCCTTGCTAGCTTTACACAGTACATTTTTCAGGCCACAGACAAAATTGTAAAAGAACAGATTGGTTGTGAGACAAGGTCAATCATCTTAGAAGATGGGATAGCAAGGACGAAGTGGATTAAAATCTCAGCGTGAAAGCACTTTTACAATAATCACATAAATTCCAAGACTAGTAATACACCAAACTCACAAAATATTTAAAAACACAGTAGAAGTGATGGTGCAACATTAGCAGAGCATGCTAATGGACTCATGCTCATTGTGATAACGGTCTATGGTTAGAGGATAATCATCATATAATCACACATGGGGAACAAGTTAGCTCACAATGTGTTATTGAATTCGGGCAAAACCTATCCGAATATTATACAGTGCAACAAGTAATAATCTTGAACGTTCTTTCAGCTAATTGGTTCAACTAACTAAACTATACTCGGAAAAAAGCTAATCAACTAGCAAGTGAACAATCACGTGCCACATTCATTGCTAAAAGTTGGGATGCTTTCAGATAATATAGGATAATCCTTTGGATAATTCTTTACGCTAACCAACAAGACGTTATAAGTGTGGGGTTTACATGCTATGAAATTTGTTAAGATTTTGAGTCTTGTATCCTCAAAACTGTACAAAGATCTCAAACACCTATGAGAGTGCCATCTGAGGTCCGCCTGGGCTAGCAAAAAGCAGTTTAGCTAACTGCTGCTAACTTAAAATCCTTAGCACTAATGCTAACATGCAAGGCTAACAAACTAAGTTAGCTAACAAACACAATGCATAGAGGAAGAAAACTGTCAGGACTTTTAAAGTAAGTAAGGTTAGTATTATCTATTATAAAGTATATCAATTATTATTCGATTGTTTTGTATTTTTGATTGTTCAGTAATTTCTAATAAATTGTGTATGCTAAGATTAAAACCAGTCTGTTGTGGTTTATACAGAAATTTGCGGGCACACACACAAATTTCGTGCCTTATTATACACAGCCACAACTTAATGATCTTGTTCCCATTAAGTTCCGCATTAGCCATGCTTTTGGACAGTGTTCCCATTCAATATAAAGTCGTTTAGGCAGGGTTGTGCTCCATCCAAGTGTGAGGTTTTCAGTTCAGGAAATTTCCCACCATCAAGATTCTGAAGCTCGCGGCCAGAAACGCGTACGTTCAACCCGAACAAATGAGGACTTCGGCGGAGTAAAGAAACGGCTGCAGGATTACAAAAACGGCTCAGTCTAGGTCCTGAAGTCCGTGTTGAAGAAGTGTGCGTGATGTTTCTCTGACTGTAAAGGCCCCATGTGGTTTCCTCTGCCCCCTCTAGCCCCCCCCTCTTGAAGCCCCCCACGGCTCTGCGTCCATCTCACCTTTCAGCTCTCTGACCCCAAGTGTTTCCAGATGTCCTCCAACTGTTACCCCCAACCTCAAAAGCCGAGCTCAAACTCAGCAACACACAGGACAGACAGATCCACGGATGACAAGCGAGCGCCTCGCCCCCATCGGGACGCACATCTGGAACACATTAGGGAAGAGAGAGTGGGACAGAGAAAGAGAGAGAGACAGAGCCTGGCAAAAGGCTACAATTTCTTTATCTGGTCTGAAGCCAAAAGTTCACTATCAGCTTTTAAACCATTTTTCATTATTGCTGTTTTACTCCATTTGCTTGTTTTTCATTTTCTTGACTTGTTTGCTTGTTCCACTTGTGCGTTACGAACTCAAAACTAAGAATCATTATGCAGTAATTCACATTAACTAACCTCCACAATGTTCTTAATCTACATGGATTGTTTAGATTTTTCTTGAGAATTCAAATAAATTACACAAATTTCTTACACATGCTTTTGCAGTACAATGCACACTGTCAGTTTTGTTTGCACTTTATCACGTGTCTCCAATAATTTATTTGAAATAGTCTCCACAACTTATTTATTTTCTCTAAAAACATCACTAGATCTTTACCAGTGTACCACCCTAAAATACACCATTACCACAATAACATTGATTATAGACTATACACCAGTAAACCGGTGACAGGATGATGGCCACCTAAGCCTCACTTATGCTCACGGGGACCAAAGGCCAGCGAATCCGGTCCATCCCCACCCAATGCAGCACAAATCACAGACCACACCAGGGCACCAAAACACCCAGTGCACCACAACCTGCCGCACAAAGAGCCCAAGGCTGCAAACCCAGCCCCCAAACGCCTCTTATCCCAATCCAATCAAGCATTCATGGGATGCTCCAATCAAACGAGTCCAACCCACAGCACCAGAAGAATCCCCTGCCAACATTCTGGTGCCAGGCACCACAGGACACCCCCAGAGGTCTGGGACAAACACATACGTTCACACATTGAACATTTGCACATTATACTGTGAATTTGAACTGCAACCTTGCACACTATTCTGCACATTACACACATTATATTGCCAATAACTATATTTCATTTTAATATATATATATATATATATAATCTTTTTTTATTATTAGATATTCTTTAATTTTTTATATTTCTATTTCATTCTACTATTAAATTTTCATTATCTTATTGCTTATATATTATGTATATTATGAGTTTTTTGATTCTCTTACTTCGCACTTAAATTTTCTTTTGAAATATTGAGGTCAACAGCAGTCATATATACTATGTATGACTGTGTATGTGACGAATAAAATTTGAATTTGATGTACAGTATATTGATGTTTGATCATTGGGTGGAAATTGAACCCAGGCCTTCTACATGACAAGATAGAAGCCTAACTCTTATAGCAAACAGGATAATTACAAATTACCAATACAGTAATCCAGGTAATTTAAAACAATAGGAAACATGCCAACCATGGTCTACCATCACAGAAAACATGCTACCTTGAAACAAGTATTAAAACATAAAACAGTCTAACCACAAAACTGAACTGTTAAACAGACTGCGAACTACAGTAGCAAAGCAACACAAACTAAAACAAACTTGCTGCAGACTAGCGTCACAGTAAACATGCTAGCCATGACAGAGTATCATAGTTATCATGATGAAATAAGCTAGCATTACCAAGATCTCACAAACTATGGATTAATGTTACAATAAATAATGCAAACTGACAATAAGCGAGAGCTGCTTTCATTTGGTACTTTTTGACATTCAGAATGACCTTGAAAGCCAAAAACCTGCCTCATATGGTCAATCTCTCCAAAAATGTGCAGATAAAGTATTAGACTTAATTAAATCCAAGCTAGCAAGCTAGAAGTTGAGGATTTATAATCCTCAGTCAGCCTCATCAGCCTCCAGATTTCATCATTGCCCTAATTTTCAAATCCGCACCCATCACGGCCAACGTTCTGAAACACGTCTCCATGCATGAGCTCCAAGTCAAAGAAGCGCCTCCAGTCTGAATAGAGACGTTGCCGGGCGCCAAAACTTTACCGTTCCCAAAGAAAGCTCACCGCGGTGCATGGTATTACAGAGCTAATCACGGTTCAGTGTAGGTAAATGTGCTGTAGAACTTGGAGAGATCAGTGAGTGATGGTGAAGCCGGAACGCTCCACGACACGTCTGGGAAAACTCTCGAACATGGAAAACAACCTCTGCGTTAAATTCCACATCATTTACATAACGCTATCGCTTAACGCACAATTTCAGGTGTGAAAGAGCTGTTCGGAATGAGTTTAATGGTACAGTAAGAGACACTACAGGGAAATCTTTGGCCTTTAACTTTCCTGGTGACTTGAATACACACGAATGTGCGTACTAAATCATACCGAAAGTCTTTTAGACTTTTGACGCTTTTACAATTTTTTTCACAATCTACAGACGGAGTTCTGCAATCAAGAACACACCAAGTACGGTCCATAAATAAGTATTTATGGAATAGTTTTTTTCAGTATACATATCTAACATTACAGATATTTCAAAGTAAGCATGTTTAATTAGTTTTAGGCTGGATTATTCCTTTAACTAGGATAAATGATCAGACTACAGTATATATAGTATATCAGTTATGTCAGCAAAAAGTAACACACAAACACACACCGCACAGGATGGAGTCCGACGTCCAGACGACTGTTTTTGTGCTGTCAGAGTTCGTTCCCATGACACGTCAGGAAGAACTCTTTTCACCAACAGGTTCACATTTATAAATCACACATATTCACACTGACAGGCTGCACGCTAACCCTACGAACACTCTTCCCTCATAGGCACCCGGTCGCTTTTTTCGCCTGAACTGTAAAGGAAACAACTCCACACTAAAGCTCCGGGAGAAGGAAAACACGGCCGAGCAGAGAACGGGGCCATGAGAGAGTTTTCCTAACAAAGCGGCCACATCATAAATCCGCAGAACGGTTCCGGGGAAAGGAGCGGTGATATTAATGCGTCGGTCCCCGAGGTGCTACACGCCCTCCGCTCGGCCCTGACCGAGACAGAGAGAGAGTTCATTCATCCAGAGCGGGGAAAAGGGGCCGGACGTCGTGATTTTATCATAACATTGCTATTATTAATATGAAATTAGAGCTTATAGTGAAAGGGCCAGCCACAGGAACACATCGCAACTGGAACAGGGTCAGGGCTGTGAAGGCTATGATAAGCACACCGCGTGGTATCAAGAGCATTTTGGTATTTTACAGTATGAAATATAAGTAGTGTGTGTGTGTACCAGGTTTTTACTGTTACTTAATATAAACACTGTGTGTGTTGTGCTGTCGTGGTAAAACCATCAGTCACGCCCAGTTAGTGCTACAGAACGCACAGAAGTTTGATTCTTTTTCAGTAACAGCGCCTCCCCATGTGTTTCATTCCTCCGACACCATAGACGTTCTCCAATGACAACAACTTTCAAATAATCAAAGAACAACACTTCATCTATTTATAGCATCCCTTTTTCTTCTTTTTAAAGGTCGTAGTTTATACTCGTTTTAAACAATCCAGCATAAATCTTCGAGATCCCCGAAATGTGTTTCTTAAGGCTCCAGCTGGAATTCATCTCAGGTTCTGCGTTCTGGATGCGTGATTCGCTTTTCGTTTCTTTCCCTTTTTTTTTTTTTACTGAAACTTTATTTAGTTTTAAATGAACCCCAAACACCCATTTGAGGCAGGATAACCAATCAGAATGCAAGGATCAGCAATTTCAGGCATTTCCCATCTGCTTTTTTGACAAGAAAAACAAACAAACAGAAAAAAAATATATATAATACATAATATTTTTTAATATACAATTTACGAATTAAATAAAAGCTGAAGAAGGCTACGTTCTGCATTAACATTTAGCTGCTAACGTGTAACGTAGCCATTCTTAGAATTTAAAGACCGCTAGGTTAGCTTTAGCAGGTAGTCTCTAATTGATAACCTCTAACCTCTACTGGGTAATCTAGCCATTTTTATGTAAACTAACGCTTTTAGTCGAGCTGAGCGTTGCGCTGGAGGAGGGTCTATTTGTTATCTGAGGTCACAATAGGGCAAAATTAAAATTTGCTTGTTTAATCCCCTTAAAAATTGGAAAACAAGGTCAATGTTTTGGTTCCTAATTTGAGACCCATCTGAATGTCTAAAAAATCTGAGAAACCAAAAGCGTAAACTTGTCTGTCACAAAACTTTACAGCCTTTACGTCTGACACTGGAGGCTCCTTCCATTAATGTAACAAAAACATCACCTTATAATAAACATTAACATGTCAATGACTACATGTCATAAGTATAACAGTTACTTTAGAAAGAATAACCGATTAGAATGCGTGTATTCATTATGAATAAACATGGTTATAGAAAACAAATCAACACCTTCAGACCAATCAGAATCCAGAATGCAACAATTTTAAGGAATTTTAACATCTCATGACATCATTACAGCAGATCACAAATCCAAACAAAACATAAATGACCTGCACATGCTCACACTGAACACACTAAGACACGTTAAATAATTTTTTCAACAGTATGCGCTCCCTATGTGGCCGTAGAGGGGGCTAGTGAGCCCAATGAAAAAAAAACAAACACACACAGCATATAAGGTCTCTGTGAATCTCGTACTGTAGGTTGTGCACAGATGCAGAAGATCACACGTCCAGGACAGAGCTCTACGCATTATAACTGAACTGTCAAACACACGTCAGGACACGAAAGAAGGTTTTAATAGTCGACTTAATCGGTTCCACAGATACGAGAGCCATTAGCGTGTCCGTCTCGCACCACATCTGCCTTCAATTTCCCCCTGTAACAGCCCACCCTACATGTGGAAACGCAGTTTACTTTATCAATTAGCCATTAAGAAGCAGAGGAGATCGCCGCTGATAGCCAGCGCTAACACACTTCACACTTGAACTCAGACAGGGTGATTCATCATCTGCAGACTTTGGCACGGTTTCTGAGACGTGGGGATCGGAAACGACAAACGTGATTAGCCGTCATTATCATAATTATTATTAATGGTCTCGCTAATCAGGTACTCTGGACCCGGATCAGATCCTGTACTTTTCAGAAGCGATTTTTTGTTATTACGGCTAATCATACAGATCAAGACTTTGGGGAATGAAAACATTTTACAAATCGAGGCTTTTGCATTCCTTAGGGCTTTAGTAGGGTAACTTTCTCTTAAAGGAAGTGACTGTTTGCAAAAAGGAAAGAAAGAAAGAAAGAAAGAAAGAAAGAAAGAAAGAAAGAAAGGAAGGAAGGAAGGAAGGAAGAAGAAAGGACACCAAGACTTTTGTCACTCGCCAAGCTGTTATAGGAAAATAATCAGCGTGATACAGTAGAGTTACAGTACTGTTCCAACCCTGACGTGTTTTATTCCTCTTACACCACAGCAATTTGCACTTTTCCAATTTTTTATTTATTCTGAAATTATTACTGTAGTAATAAACAGCTATTAACTATATTTCGTCCTCTTCCCAGCCTCTCTTTCTTCTTTTCCTAGAAGTCATGAAACCAACAATTATCACATTCCTGGAAATCAGCTTTACAACTTTACTTTATTTCAGGTTATTATATTTAACTGTAATTTCTCACCAGAAAAATTATTAGAACAAAGCAAATTTATAGAAACTGTGCCTCTACAATCAGAGGCGTTATAATCGAAAATTAATCAACACCTTCACGTCAATGAAGTACTGGATATTAACACTACCTTAGATACTCGTTCACAACATTACCCTCGTAGCTCCAGCCAAAAATAGAAAAAGCAACAAACGCCCAACATGGACCAGGCTAGAATGTAGCGCTACACAAATAATTGAAACTGACATTCAGAGCCTCTACACGATGTAATCTTGCCCAGGTCATACTTTGTGTTTTCTGTTAAGACTTTCCCCACTGTGTGTCTGTCCCGGAGTGTCCCCTTAATAACACACTACTGAACACGTTACTGTAGTCTCATAAGTCCTCCAGGTCCAGCAACAAGAAAGGAACATAGAACATGGAGGAGAACTCTTTCATTAGAACAAAAAATATATATCTATCATAATTGAGATACAATGTAGAAATAATCGTGATATTGATTTAAAATCATATCAGCCAGAACTAGTGAAAGGTTTGATTTTTGGTGTTATCATGAAACCAAGTGTCGCCATTGGAGGAGGAGGAGAAGTGCAGACAGTGATTTATTGAAGTGGAGTCATAAATATAAATGCTAACGGCAAACAGGAACTAAAACTTTGGCTGGGAACTGTAGCTGAGGCTAAGGTTCATGACAACTATTGCAAAATAACAAACTGAACAGACCAGACGCAGGACCAAGAACTCACTATATATACACAGACTAATTAGACGAGACAAGGTGCAGGTGCGTAAGTTTAGGACACGGTGACTGTGGTGAAGTGCATGATTGGAACTGAAGTTTCAACATAATCGTCCTTCTAGGGCAAAAACTGAGACAGATACAGGGTCATGACACCTAATGGTTAAAGATCCAAACCCAGTGACTAGACGCTTGAGTGTTCAATTCCTACAACACAACAACCCTTAACTCTGTGCTTCTGGAATCATGATTCACATGCAAGTTGCTTCAATCCATTAAATAATAGAACATAAATTATTTACACACCGTGTCTCTAAGTGTGTTTACACAGAACCTAATATTCTAGCAATAATCAGAATAAAACTGCATGATATAAACACCTCAGTTGGACCAGTCTGACCCGATCAGGATGAATTTTGATAATCTGTTCAACAGGTAAATATTAGCCGTGAAATGTTCTTTCTGCACATGTATGTCCCATGTGGGGTAACACTGGGTGACTTCCAGGAACTCATTTTAACTTCCATCCCTGATCTCCATAAGAACAAACAACTCTCTCCCACCTGTTTTTACTTCAGACTTTCTCTGGCTGAGGAAGGAGCTCTGATTGGCTCACATTTCACACGTAGTAAAGCATCTAACCAATCACAGATGAGACTGAATTCTTGTAGCCAATCATAACGCAGAAGGCGAGATTTTTATTTTATTTTTTTAAAAAGATGGGAGTCCTGATCTAACCTCAAGGTATAGAATAATGCTTGTTTTTTCTCCTTCTCGTCTTATCGTCCCAAGCAGATTACACTCGTCACATGTCAAAAACGTCACACTCTGAGCGCGTAAAAACACACCGTATCGGATCCAGCGCTCCACGTCCACGGTCTTTAAAGACTCTGAAAGATTTCTTTCGGATCGAAGACATATCATCCGTGTGAAAACGCGGCTTTTGATGAGTAACATGTTCAGGGATAAATTGAGAAGAAGAAGAAAGAAAAAAAAGCGTTCTATTAGCACGCGCATAATTCTTATTTCTACATCTGAAACAGGAATATTACAAGCAGAGGTGGAACTTCGGAATAAATGCTGTAATTGTGTTGATCCGGGCTCAGGAGTAAAGTCCCAGGCAAAAGAGAAACATATTTTAAACATCTGCTTCAAATCTGCTTCAGATCTGCTGGCCGGTGTATTGGATTCTAATGTAATGACTCACTCTGTCTCTCTCTCTCCCTTTCACGAATCTCTCTCTTTCACGAATCTGGTTTTGATTAAGCCTGATTAAAGGACCTGCCAGCTCACTTCTCAAACGCACTGCCAAGTCCTCTGACTGGATTCCACCGTGCATGTGTGCTTTATTTACGTGCTCGATTTACAAGATTCCCTAATTCATACTGCAGTCGGCCCTAATTAGGGCTAAACCTTTACGCTCACAGAGCACCGGGAAATCAGCGTCATACTCGACGCTTTCGGAAAAGGTTTATGACAAATATTCTGTGACAGACTGGCTCTGCAATGGAGGAGCGCACACACACACACACATACACACATACACATGGAATGACTCTTAAATCTTCTTCGGTGGATTAAGTTCACAAACCTATTAAGAAATAAGTTATGGAGTCTTACACTGTAATGACAACTGTGTGTCTTTGCTGTTATAGAAAAATAATAAATGCCAGTGTGGCATGATGAAGCAGAGTCAGGGGGCTTTCCCAACATTCCCAGTTTTGGTTTTTTGAGAGTATGTCAAAAATTGGTGTGTGAAGTCAGGAGCTGCTGTTTCTTCCTAACTGACATTGCGGACACGTTTTGCTTTCTATCGGCCTTCAGTGTAGTGTGTATAGAGTGTGTGTAGAGCACTTAATGATACACAAAACTATGATGTTCAGTACTTACTAACTAACTAGGACTTAAATATGTTTTAATCAGCTTTAGCATTTAGGATACAGCATGTTCCTCTCTCTCTGTCTCTCTGCCTTTTTTTCCCTCTCAGTCATTCATCAGTTGAAAATGCTGATGAAGTCAAGCAGACTCGCCTCACCGTGGAAAGAATTTCCCTCCTTCGATCTGGAAACTCTGACGACCGCGTCAGGCCAAAATAGCTGAAAGACCACTTATAGGGTGGGGAGCTTTTTTATTTCTTTTTTCTTTCGGCTTTTTATTATGTTTTGCGTTCACAGCATGAGTAAAGAAAAGTCCCAGCTCTGTGTCTTTACCGCAGAACAGCAGGAAACATGAGAGTGAAGGGGATTTCTTCCCACGCTAGAATTCTCGACACAGAAATGCTCAATTTTTCTTGTTAGACCGACTTCTAAAACATCCAGTACATAATGTACGGGATAGTACAGCTATTATAAGTAACCCTGCTCTTTATTCTATCCTATAAAAGTCTTCATAAAACCCAGAAGTGGCACTTGTTTTATTGTACCTGGGCACCGTGCACATCATTCTCCCCAGGATACAACCGTCCCTGAGACAGACGAGGATTTTTAGTTCTCTTTTTGTTGCCGCACTGTTTGTGAGCGGCGCCTGCTGCCACGCCGTGCTGCGGAGATCAGCGCTATCACCTTTCACACCAGCCTCAATGGGGACTCGGGAGGAATTCGGTGCATTTCCCCTTTCGCTCAGCCAAAACTCAAGCCTTCTGCCAGATGACTTGCTCCTCAGTTGCCTCTGTACTGTAGATCCAAACCAAGACTTGGTAACAAAAAAGGATTTTTTTGAGATACAAAATAGAACTGTGGAAAATGGTGAGGTTTGAGGGAACATTTTGAGCTTTTGAGTTTTTCGAGCTCTGTACACTGTGTCAGGAGTAAATCTGATCAGACGAATTCTCATCCAGCTAATAATTTTGGGTTAGCAGAAGTTTTTTTTTTTTTTTCTCTGAATGCTTCAAGTTCCTATGACTCACTTTCCTGGACATCTGTTAGTGAAGAATGATGCACGATCCTGCCTGCGAAATCTAATTTGACAAAATGATGGACTCTGACTTTTATTCTCTATATTTAGAAAGTTCTGGAAGAAATTTTCCTTTCACGTACAGGCCTCTGGATTTACAAAGCTCTGTCTCATTCCAGTTCTGCTGTTATACAGATGTTTCGAGTTGTTTGAACTGAACTGAACCTTTAAGCCTTGCAATATATCAGCGGTTTATGTCTTCATATATCACAAACTTTAATGTAACACTAAAATTAACTGAGCACACAATAAACACTTCTATTTATTTCTTATGTCATACTGTCCCACACCCCCACATTATGCTACTCTAGTTCTGCCCTCAATTATTACAATACATGGTTCTTGTTTAGATCCTTTATCAACAATGATTTGTTATAAGGAACCAATTGAAATACCCATAATACACTCTAGAACACCCCAGAGAATCCAAAATTCTCTAGTTACTGCAGCAATAACCTGCTGTATTGTCCTTAACTAGATGACACAGATCAATGTGGATGGACGAGTGAAAAGACAGATGGGTATTCAGTTGGGTGAGTAAATAAATAGGTTGATGGATGGATCATTGGATAGATTTATATATAGCAAGGGGCAGACATTGATGGATGGCTAAATGAGTAACTAGTTGATGGATGGAAACAGTAACTAAATGGATGCATGGATGGTTAAATAGATGTCTGGATGGGGAATTTAAAAGAGGGTTGGATAACTAGACACATAACTAAACGTCCTTGGATGGATGAGTATCTAGAATTTATTGATATACATAATTAGGTGAACAGATGGGTGAATAGATGGTTAGATAGAGGGCTGGATGGGTATTTAGTTGGAAGGATGAATTGAGGGATGGGTAATAGATAGACAGACATGTATCTATGGCTGGATGGATGAATGGATGGATGGACAGCTTCACAGACAGTGGTAACGAGATGGATGGATTGTTGGATGGTTGGATTTGATAGACAAGTGGGCGGCGGAATGGATGGATGGAGGATATATGATTAGACAGACAGACAGGTAACAAGATGGATGGATTCACAGTCAAACCATGCATGTTTCTGGGAATTTTGAAGAAACCAGAGAACCCAGTGGAAACCCATAGAGACACAGGAATCCAGTAATCCAAGATAAGGATCTAAATGGGAACACTGGAGATGCACTGCTACCCTCTGCACATGACAAAAACATTGTTCTAAGTTTGTCCTACACAAGTTCATGCTTCTTCATGGTCTCCATTTTCTCATTTCTGCCATTATCCTAGGTGATGGTTCTGCATGTCCTCCTCTGGTGTTCACATTTTGATGTTAGTGCTGATGAGTCTCAGAGTTCGTAGATGTATTGTGGATTTTAAAATCTGTATTATTACAGTTATTGTTTTTTTTATATATATAGCAACAGACTTACAATATAATGGCTGTGCAGTCGCTTGAAGCAAATAAAGAACGTTTTTATTTAATCGATTGCAGTCACACGATACTAAATATTTAAAGAAAGAGAGTTTTGTTTAAGCCCGTTGTGGACACATTTATGAGAACATCTTCATAAAAGTGATTTAAAGCTCTGCAGAGTCCACGGTTTAGCGTGTGTAAGCTGGTGATTTGAGCAGCAGCTGTCTAAACACAGCGGTAAGTGACATTGACTTTACGTTACAGTGTTGTTACTGTGCTACATCAGCAAGTGCAGCTAATCTGCTCTCGGACATGAGGGCCATGTCACCCCGCCGCTGACTTGAGTTAAATTTACTTTCTCTGCTTTGTTTTTGAGTCTGTTTCACGACAATGCAAGCAGATCTGACTTTAATAGCAGAAATAAGTGAATATTCAATTATTCTCCGTAATGATACATAAACACTTTGAAGAGTGCAGTCGCTCAGGCAATATCAGGTGTTAAAACCTTAAAAGGTGAGTGGAGAGATAAATGAATGGGAAAAATGGTGGATGGATGGATGGATGGATGGATGGATGGATGGATGGATGGATGGATGGTTGAGAATGTGATGGATTGACAGAAACAGACATGTGACATGTGGAAGGATTAATAGACAGAAGGACAGGATGATGGACAAAAGTGGAGATGGATGGATGGATGGATGGATGGTGGATGATAGTGGAACAGCCTTGATGGATGGATAGATCTGTGGGTGGACGATAAGAAACAGACAAAAGGACTAAATGTGGAATGAAACAATGGATGGAAGTGTAGGTGGATGATACAGGTGGAGAATGATATTCAATTTAAATTTCTTTCATTTGTATAGCAATTTTAACAATGAACATTTTCGCAAAGAATACAGAATCAAAAGAAAATTATGGAAATGAGTATTTAATGTGTGAGAAAATGTGTATGAATCAAAATGATCAGATTGAACCTGCAAGATGACGGCGACGGTGGCAAGGAAAAAACATTGAGAGGAACTAGACTCAACAGGGAACCCATCCTCATTTGGATGATAATGGATAGCAGTGATTGATCTGCATCATACTATGTGTTAGGCACTTGGAAGTTCAATATAACAGTTGGGGTTTTTTAAGTTAATATGGAGTCCACTTCATTATTGGAGGCTAAGGTTCAAATTTCAGTCCTGAACTATTGCGTGACAGCAGTCACAAGTCGTTAGAGAACTGCATCAACCCCTTGTCTTCAGGACCATCTTCATGGTAAAGTGGAACCGTTCCCAGTCACCACACGCATCCCAAGCAAACCACACAGGGCATTCTTCAACCAGAAGCGGGGCACCAGGATGAGTCAGACAGGTCCAGAGGGCAGGGGGAGTCTGGATCACTGGCAGCTCAGGAACATCATTTGTGGCTCGACAGAGAGAGAAACGAGAAGAGAAGAGAAGAGAAGAGAAGAGAAGACAGATAACAGTTAGGTGTGGTCACAGTCACATAAAGTATAGGATGAATGTATATTCAGATATGAGGCTGGATGGATGGATGACTGGAATAAAAAGAGGAATATTAATAAATAGACGGGTAATTGATAAAAATCTAAAAGTGGGATGGGCAGAAGCACGACTTGAGGGATGGATATAGGTGGAGAAGAACAAAAAGGAATGAAATGATGTATTGAAGTGATTGATACAGATGGAAAATAATAGAAAGAAGGATGGGAAGGATGTGCTGTATGTTTCAAGGTGAAGATGAATTGAAGGCTAAAGTTTAAAGTTTAGAATAATGGAAGGCTACACTCAAAAAAATTAACATGGCTATCTGTTACGTGTACTAAAATGTAATATGTGTTTTGTACATAATAATTTCAT
>JAQQZT010000003.1:2175865-2187740 GCA_030068275.1 Clarias platycephalus | reverse complement strand
TACTTCTCACTGTTCTCAGGTCAAATATTTATATGCGATTAAAATGCGATTAATTTCGATTAATTAATTACAAAGCCCCTAATTAATTAGATTTTTTTTTTTTTTTCGAATCCCGGCCCTAGTTATTATATTATAGTGTTAAGTAGACCTACAAATTTCTATGCACAGTTTCTCTCTCTTCATTTATTTTATCTGTATTCTATATATAATTTCAATAAGTTCAATTTGTTTTGAAATGAAAATACTTTATATACAGTATAAAAATGCAGATAATAAGTTCAGCATTATAGTCTTATAATTGTGGAGATCACATGACAGTCATCAAGCAACGCTTTACAAAAGCCAAGTTTGCCATAAAACCAACTGCAACATAAAAACACAGGTTTTAGAACGAGTTATTTGAAAAACTTCATTTCATTTAAGACATATAATGGTAGAGTTTTCTTCACATTAAAGTTTATATAATATATAAAGGAAGGAGTCTCCAGTGTCAGCGTTTTTGAATCAGAAGTAAAAGCTGTAACTTTCAGACATCTTTAGGATGGAGAGGTTTACACTTTGTAGTTTCCTGGTAATTGGCACCCTGTCCAGGGTGTACCCCGCCTTGTGCCCAAAGCTTCCTGGGATAGGCTCCAGGCCCCCCGCGACCCTGAATGCAGGATGAAGCGGTATAGAAGATGACTGACTGACTGACTGAGTTTCCTGGTAACATCATGAGCTGTATTCGCTTTGCACTTACAGTAACGCCACCTTCTGGCCATTTAGAAGACTTTTGAAACTTATTCTGACAGCATAGTGATCGAGCTGCAATTTTTATAATCAATATCACTCCGTCATCAGGCGACATTCAGTAGACCATCTCCTCATCTGCTTCCTGGAGTTCACAGAGCGTCAGAGAAGCGACTTGCGATGAGCTGGCTCAGCAGTCGGACCGTGGGAAATGATGAGTGTATTTCTCATAAACTGTTGTGTCTCTGTTGTCTGAGCTTCACACTGCATTACAGTCGTCCTTTAACCGGCCCATTGTGCTGAATCAGATCCGAAAGAGCTGACAGTGGGCTTTCAGAAACGCTGTTCCAATTAGCCGTAATTGCTCAGTAATAGGACGCAGGCCCACGTGTGTTTTCCATTTGGATTCTTTAAGCTTTAAAACAAAGGTGTTATTAATAAGTGTTTGGGTTGGGTTTTTTCCCCCTCCCTTGCTAACAATGTTCTACACGACACACAGACGGATGAGAAGGAGGAATATGTTTCGGATAAAATGCTGAACCTTTTCCAGCTCGGTGTAAATACCAGGAGGCCATTAGATCATGTCGAACAAATCTCAGTATTCAGTATTTTATATGCTCAAAGCGGACAGTGTTAAAAGGATGAAATCTGGTGCTTCTCTAATACTTCCTCAACCCTCTATATGTTATATTATAAATGCATTTTGTTTTTATTTTACTGCAAAAATTATATCTTAGCAAGTGCAACTATTTTGCATCTAGTCGAATTCATCTACAATTGATAAATAAAAAAGTGACAATAAACAAAATATAAGATTTAACCTATTTATAGACATATTTTAGTATTTTTTTATTTTTTCAGTAAGGTCATTTTCTTTGTGTTCTATTGGCAGATAATATTGATAATTTTAAACATTCATTCTCAGAAAGAAGCAGAATTATCTGACAATAATACAACAAAAAACAACACTTAAAATAGTAAATATGTCTAGAAATAGGTTTAATAATCTTATATTTAATGTACTCTCATTTTCTATTAGGAAAACCTTTTTTTTTTACTGTTTAATATTTCATAAATATATTATTATTAATGTTGTTGTTATTATTATTATTATTACTACTACTATTGTATTTTTATACAATCACAATTATTCCATGCTGTTTAAGGCATCCTGATCTTCATAAAGGTGATATTTCTGCCTTCTCAGTAATGTTGATAATACAAAACGATAGAAAACGATAATAAAAAATTTAATATTGCATAATATAGTATTTTGAGATCAAAATATAACAATACTTCATTTGAAATTACAAATGATACAGTAGAAATACTGTGGATCTCTCACTCCAGTTCAGTACATGAATGGGGACGACTGTTGACTTGACAGTTGTCCAGAAGATGATGATCGTCACCCTCCAAAAGGAGGACAAGCCATGGAATAAGATTGTCAAGCAATGCAGATTCAAGAGCTTGGGAGAACTACACAAGGAATGGAGTGAGGCTGGAGTCATTGCATTAAGAGCCTTCACACACAGATGTCTTCAGGAAATGAGCTAAAATGGTTGGATTCTTGGTGCCAAAACCACCACTAACTGGTTTACTGACAATTACATTATGATGGTGGGCGGTGGTGGCTCACGCAATTAAGGCTCTGGTTTACTGATTGTAGGGTCGGGGGTTCAAGCCCCAGTGCCACTGTTGAGCCCTTGAGCAAAGCCAAGCTGACCCTACGTTCTGACCACCAAAAAATAATTTTACTCTGCTGTAAGGTACAAATAATTGAATCTTAATCTTTATATTATTGCGCTTGATTGGCGAGCCAATTTGCCTGCCTTGATCCCTACAAATAATCTTTGGAATCTATAGGAAGATCTTAATATAGATCTCAAATCTATAAGAAGATGAGAAACATCATACCAACCAATACAGATGAGCTGAAGGCTGCCATCAAAGCAACCTGGCCTTCAATAACGCCCCAGCGGTGCCACAGGCTGCTACCAAAGCAGAAATTTACAATACGGAAATTCTGAAATAATTTTCATATGATCATATGAAATACTATATGTGCCCGCGACTTTGTTTGCGTGAAATTCAGTGCGTTGTTAAAAAAGTACAGCACCATCTGTTGAATTTTGGAATGGACTAAAATGTCTATGTTTTATTGAGAAATGAAAGTGTGAGATTGCGTTTATTAAGTAGATTTCAATTGTACACTCATAAGCACGTATTAAAACATGTATAGCGCCATCTGTTGATGAAGGGCATTTTCCATTTAAATTTCAGTATTTCTTCTCTTCCTGTGGGCTACTGTACCCCAAGCTCAGCTAAATACTCCATTCATATTCGTTCAGTAGTTTTTACGTGATGCGTGCACAAACAAACAGACAAGACAAAAATATATATATATCGTAATATTATGAGATACTAAGTGTATTTGATTGAGCTATATGCCTTAATCATTGAAATCAAACAAACAAACAAACAAACAAACAAAAATTTCACTTGACATGTAGTGAATCAGCATCACACTGTTATTATCAGGTTTGTCCAAGATAAACTCTTAAGAATCTTTCCTATTCTTTCCTTCACAAAACTTTTCTGTAACATTTTTCATGTCACTTGTGGTGTTTGTGAATTTTATATGAAGCGTATACAGTATTTCGACCTTTTACACTTGTTTTTTATTTTTATTAAAAAGCTAGACATATTGTCTATATTATATTAAGTCACTTAAGTTTGTGTGGATGGATGTAAGGAAGGAAGACCGAGACAGAGTTGGAAAGTTTAACATTGGTTAAACTGAAACGGCAGGACTGCACTACAAGAAGCTCCACACGCTGCTCCATGCTTTGACTTTTTGCTGTCACCTTGTGGATGAAATGAGAACAGAATAAAATGTTAGCAGAAAAAGAATAATAAAAGTATGATGTAATGCAGTGATTGCCAACTGCCCTGCACATCTTCCCAGCACAGCTGATTTAACTAATCAACTAATTAACAACCTTATCTTAATTAAGGCGGGTGTGGTAGAGCAGGAAAAACAATCAATTACGCAGAGCAGTGGTCCTCAGTTAACATCTCCTACAACATCAGGTGATTAAACCCTCCTCCTAATCAAGATGTAAGATGCATTACCTACTGTAGACTTCCAGATTTCTACAAGCGGGAGCCATGGGAGGACAGAACGGACGAAAGCCTTCGAGCGGAAGAAGGAAAAATATCAGGGCCTTGTCGAGGAATGCCACGAAGAAGGGTGGAGAGCTCGGTGGAGGTTGGGTGCAGGGGCTTTGCAGGCCGGTGCCTCTGGGGAGCCTACAGTACACGGCACTTGGCATCTTTCACAGGTGAGACAAGGAGAAGAGCCATCCAGGAGAACATAGAGGCTGCAGAGACAGTCTCGAGGTGGATATAGATTAAGGGAGGAGATCCGTGGGTTAGTGCTGCTAGAGTACAGCATGAGCAGATCAGCTGGGTCGCCTGAGTGAGGGAGTGTGATGTTGAAAGACCCGAAACACCCAATGTAAAAAGTAATCAGAATTAAGCAGATTAGTTTGTGGTTCATTGGGTTTTCATCCACTTTCCTTACAGTAACTAAGCTGATTTAATCTCCGAGCTTCAGTTTCCTCCCAGTGTTACACCAAGCCGTAAATAAACAGGTCTATAAAATCACCCTATTTGCTTCACAAAACACTTTGTTTGATCTTAAAACACCATGATCATGAGGCAGAGACAGGAGCGCTGCAAAATAAAAAAAAACTTCATACTTTTATTTTAGAATTTATACTTTCATCGATCTATCTTGTTGGTCTTTTGGCTGCTCGTGTCAGGGGGTCAATATAGCGGACCATGCCGTCCGCACAACAACTTGGCACAGGTTTTACACCGGATGCTCTTCCTGACGCAACCCCTCCACTGCATCCAGGCTTGGAACCGGCACTGCGTCCAGTAGCTGGGGTTTGGCCACTGGGTCGGAATTAATCTGGACTTTCTGCATGGCAGGTGAGAAACCCACCCCCAGATCCACCAATCCCCATCTAGAGTATGTTTTATGTACTGTATATAAAACTGAAATTCTGTTTGGCTGAATCATTGAAGCAGCATGAGGAGCGGCAGTATACTGATTTACTCCGGATCAGATCTTGGTGAATCCGGAGTGCAGTCTGGGAACACTGGGAGTGAGCTGGGAATACACTCTCCGTGATAAGCCTCTAGTGTCTGAGCAATAGATGATGACTTTATGCTTTTAAAAAGAATGTTATTAGAGTCATTCATTTAAAAGAGAGAACAACTTTTTATTTGTGCTTTTTATTTAGTTTATGTACACAATTAGATACAAAAGAAAATCATTTACAAAAAAAAACATTTACATCAAAATGAAAGTAAACAAGTCTCAGGCAGATCATCTCCCTAATTTAACCTCGTGTTTATAATATTTTGCAGATATTTCCTTTTATTTATTTAAAATGTCTTTTTAAAGATTAGACCTGCTATCAGCGCTGAGTAGATCATTACTGTACTGACGTTCCCTCATCATTAGCCAACTTCACTTTGTAAACAGCTTATAAAGTCTAATTATAAAGTCACACACACGGCATGAGAACCAAAAACAGCGAGAACCATCAGTGTGTAAATTAGTTTGGAAATGAAGATTTCCACTTTATAGTGATCTTAATGAATTCAAAAGACTAAAATATTTTTATATAAAGAATTATAAAACGAATGAATGATTTAATATTTCATAAATGCACAAAGTTAACAATGAGGTTTTAAAGATGCATGTTAATTCAGGAATGATAAAAGCATTGAACAGAGGGTGTTATTACAGAAATTACATAATTAATAGTAAAACTTATGGCAAATGATACCCAGGACAACAAAAAACTAAAATAAAAAAATAAGAATAATAATAAATAAAATTATCATCATTATAAAAAATAACTCTCAAATTCTGTAGCACAATAGTATTTATTTTTTGTCACTCTATTTCAACCTATTTATCCATTTACTTATTTATTTAAATCGCTGTATTGGTTTGTTTCAATTTATGCTTTTATTTATTTATGTATTTATTTAACAATCTATTATACTTTATTTATTTACTTGTTTGATTATTTATTTTGCCATTTTATTATATATTTGTTTACTTATTTACCTGTCAATGTGGTAAATAAGTTTTTAGCAAAGAGACTCGGTTCGGTCGGTTATATTTTTTATAAAAACTTTATTTTTTATTATTTTTACAGGTAATTATAGTTATTTCTATTTGGAATTTTTAATATTTTGTGTTAAAGTGTTTAACTGATGTTTGTAAAAAAAAAAAAAAAAAAAAAAGCTGTCGTTTTGCCCTGGCTATTTCTTTTTTCCCTGAATTCATAACAATCCTTTTTAAAGCTAATTAGTTGCGAAAAAAAATTATAATAACAATAACAACAACGTTTAAAAAAAAAAAAAAAAAAAAAAAAGATGTTTCGGAAAGGACTAAGAGGCCTCGTGCCGTTTCTAATGCTCAGCGATGGAAGAGTTATAAAGCTTCATGAACAGAAAGTTTATTAAGTCAGTAAACGTGTCCACAAGTCAAATCAACAAATGATCCAGCAGTGTCGCTGTTCAACATAAAATATGAAATAAAAAAAATAATCCATGTGCAAGTTTTTAACATTTACACACACTTTCCCTTTAAACAGAAATGTGCATTATTATTTACATATTGTTAGAGACGCATCGCGACTATACGGTAATAAACTGCACCAAGAACCAGGGACAGCCTTCCCCTTCGCCCCCTCAACATCAGGAAGTGCTCCTAGCTATGAATTAAACTAGACCAGTTTACATGTACAGTACTGTACAAAAGTCTTGACCCCCCGCTCCCAATTTTTTTTTAATATCAGGGTTTCAATACTCAACATTTACGGCATAAATCTCATTATACAGAACGTCTGAGCAGCTGAGGGTTAAGGGCCTTGCTCTAACGTGGTGCTGCTGGGGTTCGAACCCAGGGCCGTCTGATCGGTTGTCCAACACCTTACCCACTGAGCCGCCGCTACTACAGATACACACACACACACACACACACACACACACAGATCAGGACGTGTTGGTCTTTAGTGTTGCACACGCAGGAGGCTGATTATCCAGATTAGCTCTGAGTGAGGAAACTCTAAACAGTCTCTAAAGACACTGAATCTTGTTCAACAAAAGTGCTGTTCATGGAAATCCAGTTAGTCCAGGGGAAAAAAAAAAACAAACAAAAAAATAACAATAAACATTTGCATCCCAAATTTCCGTATGAAAATATCGAGTCGCTAAACGTAACCACGCCTTCAACTCCTTAGTACTTCATCCTTGAGTTTAAGTCACGTGGTAAAATCCAGCTTAATAGACTATTTGTAAAACCATGAAAGCACATACGACTAATGGGATAAAAGTAATGGCGCCCTATAACTGGAGAAGGGGTTAGTGTGTCTGGTCCCTTTGTAAAATCAATAGTGTCTGGATTCCCTTAAAATTTATCATTTTCCCTTTCTGTCACTCTCTCTCTATTGCTCTCTCACACACACACAATCATATTTATCCATAAACAACCAGATAAATATGAATATAATGCTTGGGCTCACTGGAGCGCCTCAGAGGTCAGTTTAGGGTTCAGTCGCGTGTTTCAGGACCGTTCAGTTGATCAGTGCCGGCTCGCTGCTGGTTTCTGAATCTTCTCTGTCTGGCATCAGACCGGGCATCACCCTGAGACCTGAGCAAACACACACACACACACGCGCAAAGTCAGAACTGTCATTCACACTAACTCACACACATGCAGTCCGTTTCTGAATCAACACTGATTCATTATACGACGGTGGATTCTGATTGGTGTTGATTAATTTTCTAAAACAGCAGCTTTGAGGGAAAAAAAAAAAAAAAAAACAGGAAATCTTCATGATATACAAGAGTGAAGCTTCTCCTTCTTGGGATGAAATAAAAATAATAATAAAAACGTGTTTGATTGTTGAGATGGTCACTTTTAATTAGACGTTTAACATTCAGGAGATCGTCACGAGATCAAGAAGCATCACATCTCTCCTGTAGATCAGGTCCGTGCTGTGTGATTTCTGATTGCTTTTCATTCGAATCTGTGTCATTTCAGGAAAACAGTGCGGCGTGAGAATGAGATGGTGAATAACGCTCTCACCAGGAGGGGGCGTGTTAGCCGACCCGCTTACCTGCTGCTCCACAGACACTGAAATACACAACACACACCGTGTATAACTGGGCTCTCAAAGTACTTTAGACCACAAATGTAAACTGAAGAGACAGTATATAATTAACTGTCATTATATTTAAGATAGATTTTTGTTGTCGTTGTTGTTGTATTAGATTGACTAGTGTATTCATGGACACATTTCATCACACTTTTTCACCCTGTCTTTCTTCAACAGTTAGAAAAACCACACATCATTTAGGACACTTGACTTCCTGGAAGACTCCTTGCGTGACCCAAATGACTTGCGCGGTTGAACGCGGTGCACCAGATTCAGCAGCATCATGTTGCCTACAATGAAACTGTCAGGGCTACACTTTAGTAAAAGTAGAGATATCTCAAGTAAAACATTACACAAGTAGAAGTAGTCCTCCATTTATTTACATGTCTACTAGAGAAATGTACCAAAAAAATTCATAAATACTTGCTTTCGAAATTCATTAAGTATCAAAAGTATTGAAGTTGTATTAGCTTACGCTTGCCTTTAAGCCTTTATAGTATTATCTTGCTCTCTCTCTCCCTTTCCTATTTTATTTTTTTTGAGGGATTTTTTCCCGATTTTCTCTCTAATTTAGTCGTGTCCAATTCCTCCCCGTCACTAGGGGGCTCCACATTAAAGCTACTACCACTCAGGCGGGAGGGCCGAAGACTATCGCATGTTTCCTCCGCACCACGTGACGCCAGACGACCGAATCTTTTCAAAACTGCTCGCTCATGCACCGTTGGAGGCGGCGTAACACACTCGGAGGGACAGCGCTATCCGCTCCTTCCGCTTGTCTGAGCTCAGACGCCCCTGATTGGATGTAGAGCCGTGATTAATGTGGGAGCACCGAGTACCTCTCATCTCTCCCCTCTCGGCCAATCAGCTCTCTCTAGACCTCCGGCTGCGAGAGGTTACATCATCAACCGGGAATCGGGTGAGCACTTTACCGCTGCGCCACTCGGAGGCTTTTCCTATTTTCAAGCTGTAAAAGTACAGTTTCATTCTCTCTCTCTCTCTCTGAAAGCACCTCTATTTCTATTTTTTCAAACACCTGCTACATGATTAAGCACTTCACGACGGGAAGTCCGAAAAAAAAACGATTATGCATAATAATCAGCAGGTGGTGACATTCCTGCTTCAATGCCATACACAAATGTAGTGGAGTAGAAAGTACAGATATTTGTTGTAGGTCGTAGTGCAGTAAAAGTAGAGAGTAATACACCAATACAAAAACTACTCAAGTAAAGATTATACACACGTGAAAACTGTCTTTAAGTACAACAGGGGCGAAAGGAAATGTACTTAAAATACCCCAAAAGTAAATATTTAAATGACCGTATGAGACCTGCTGTCATAGAAGCTCTGCATTTTATCATCAGAGCACTTTGAGATACAGAAATACCCCGAAATGAGACGTTTCTGTCACACACACACACACGGAGTGACATAACCGTTTTAACCTCTCTGAGATCACCTGACACCCTGGAAGCCCCGCCTCCTTCCCCACATATCCCATCAGCACTGATCAGTGACTCTGTCGCGCTATACAGGAAGCAGGAAGGACAAAGATCTATAGTTAGTGTCCCAAGATTTCTAACAGTGACTAAAGAAAATTAACGCCGACATCGTGGCTCAGTTCGTCTGTCACTATGATGGAGGACAAAAAACAACAAAGATGAAGGAGATGAAGGAGGACTTACGGCGCTTGATCCTGATTGGCCAGATGAGAATACTGCAGAGACTCAGAGCTGCGACGACGGCGACTCCGCCCGTAACGATCACTATGACGTAGTGGTAATACCACACACACGCTGGACAACACGCCTGAGTACTACAGAGGAACACACACACACACACACATAAATAAATAAATAAATATAAAAATATAAAACACTAAATCTTAAAAAAAAAAAAAAAGTTGCTAAAAAATGCTAAATTTTAACTAATCAGTGTGTATCTCGGTCATCCATCATAATTATTATTTCTAAACAAACTTATTTCAAATATAATTCACACACGGGATGAAAATGTGTCGATAGTTCAGAGTTACACGACTTCTAACGCGGCCATGTGCGCGCGGTTCTAACATGAGCGATTTTTGACTAATCAGCATTTAAAACACATTTCTGTTGGAATTATGAGAGAAAACTGACTTAAATACGAATCATGATTCTTTTGTGTGGCGATTTATTTTTAATTTATATATATATATATATATATTTGTAAAATAAAATAAAAATTAATAATAAATGAAACAATTATTGAATCGGGATTCGTACAGAATCACAATATAATGTGCGCCTGGGGATCATGACATCATCACATGTGGTGCTGGACGTAGTTGACTTACTGGCACGGGTGCAGAGTCTGGATGATTATGACTCCAACACCGTTCGCGACTTTGTCCGTGAAGCTCATGGCTCCGTAAACAAACGCTCCGCTTTGCTGTGAGGACGAACATACAAGAAAATAAAGATGGACAAATAAACATAAACAAAAAAATAATAAAAATCCAGAGACGTTCCTGAGATGTCCGTAACTCTTTCAGCTTTAAGACACAGACGGGTTCTCGAGCCTCGTCCACGTTTTAGACGTTTCTCTGATTAACAGCTTTTCTCTGAGTGGAAGGAAGTGTCTCTTTAAATCGGACACTAAAATGTGAAGGACGTGGGAGTCTCCAGGACGGAGATATCTGGATTACAGGAATGGCGGTAAATTTCACAATTAAGGGACTAAGCTGTCTAATAAACTGGCATATGTATTAATAATAATAATAATAATAATAAAAAGGAATCCCAGAAGTCTTCATACAAGACCTTTTAGCGTAATGCCGTCCAAATGTTATATATTATACACTGTTAATAATTAACCCAATTGAGAATGCGTGTTAATTAACAAACTTTAGTTCCCTTCACATATCAATTAACTTGTTGACCACAAGAGGGCGCACTCGCTGCTCAGGTGATGCGCAGTATTAAACGTACAGTATTTGTACAGATATAGAGGCTGCGATCACATCGACACCCCGAGTCTGTAAATCTGTAAAGACGCCGAAACCTGATGGGTTTTTTTTTTTACAGCGGATCCGATTCGCTCTCGTCTGTGGATCGATACGTACGGTCTGATCGGCGATGAGGTCGGCGGTCATGGACAGAGACATGACGAGGATGGTGGCTGACCCCGCCCCCAGCAGCACCGCAGCCCCGTACACACCGTCCCCCATGTGTGTGTCCATCAGAACCCAGTAAGAGAAGACCATGATCAGGACCAGACCCACAAAATACACCATCTGCGCACACACACACACACACACACACACACACACCACATGTTATGTAAGGAATAAAACAATAAACAATAATATCCCTAAAGTCTCAGTCAGATTTATAAACTCACACTTTTGCCGATCAGTTTGTTGAAGGGCTTCATGATCAGTGAGGAGACGAATCCACTCAGGTACATCACCAACGGGATGGTGGCAATGTACTTCTGCACACACACACACACACACACACACACGGCTAAGCTTCATCAATAATACAGATACACAGAGATCTGTGTGTGTGTGTGTGTGTGTGTGTGTGTTACCTTCGGCAGCAGCAGTGTGTTAGTGAGGTACATGGAGATGTAGGTCTGAGACAGATTCACTATCAGCCTTGTGCACATGTAAAGAACTGCGACCTGAAACAAACAAAACAACCTGTTTATCCCTCACACACACACACACACTCACACGATCAAGAGTAATACATCACATGTCATGAAAGTTTCAGACTTTTTTTTTTTCCAGTCTCTCTCTCCCTCTCTCTCTCTCTCCGTGTCTCCCTCTCTCTCTCCCCGTGTCTCCCTCTCTCTCTCCCCGTGTCTCCCTCTCTCTCTCCCCGTGTCTCCCTCTCTCTCTCCCCGTGTCTCCC
>JAQQZT010000003.1:2149789-2168409 GCA_030068275.1 Clarias platycephalus | reverse complement strand
TGCGCTCAATTTCACGTTAATTCGGATGTACAAAGAGAATATGCGTGGGATTCCGCGTACGCAGTGTTTCATACATCTGATTTTTTTTTTACTGCGTACGCACTTTCACAGCTTTGTCCGTACGCAATGTTTTAGTATGAATTCTACGCAAGTCTTTGTACATGAGGCCCCAGAAGAGCAGAACAAAGACTCATCAACCCTTAGTGACCGCCAAAGAATCGGAACTGTCTAACATCTGTGTTTATGAGTCTACAGTATGTAAAACATTGAACAAGCAGGGTGTCATGGCAGGGCACCACAAAGGAAGCCGCTGCTTACTATAAATAACATTGCTGCCCGCCTGAAGATTGTGAAAGATCACACTGGTACTCCACAGTAGTATTGGCAAACATGCAGCACTACTGTAAATCTGGCATGACATGGGCACTGCATACCATCATGAAAACATCATCCAAACCGTGAAGTATGGTGGAGGAAACATCATGTGTTGGAGCTGCTTTGCTGCATCAGGGCGTGGCCAGCTTGCAGTCATTGAGTGGAAGATGAATTCCCTACGGACACTATGGACTTGGAAAGAGTCTCACACATGAGACGTCCACAGAATATGACGGAGCTAAAGCAGTTCTGCCAGGAAGAATCTTGGGCTAAAATCCCCCCTGAACGATGTGCAGGTCTGATCCACAGCTACAGGAAGCACCTGGTTGAGGTTATTGCTGCCAAGGGGGCGGGGCCAACCAGTTATGAATTCCAAGGTTCCACTATTCAATTCAATTCAACTTTTCTTCTATAGCGCTTTTAACAATTGTCATTGTTGCAAAGCAGCTTTACACAATACCATTTGAAATGTTGAATGAGTGTGTTCAATGAAGACATGAAAGATCTGATCTCATTTAATCTATCCATCCATCCTGTCTATTAAGTTATTCTGACCATCTATCCACTCCATATATCCATCCATTCACCAATCCACCAACCAAGCATCCATCTACGTACACATTCCATGTATCTGTCCATCTCAGCATCTAATAATCCCAGCCATCCATCCAGCAATCCAACTAAATTTACAGCTAATCATCTATTTATTGGATCATTCAATTAATCTCTTATATCAATTCATTTAATCAAGTCATCAATCCATCTCATTAATCTATTCCATTCAACAACCCAGCCAGCAATCCAATTAAACTCACATCTTACCATCTATTCATTCAATCCATCTAACAAATCTGTTCATTAGCTCCATCAGTCCATCTATTCAGGCTTAAACTTGTCAACAGTACGATACGATCAGATATCAGCGATTTCTAATCCATGCGAATCATTTACTCATGAAGTCACTCATTTTAGAGGTATACATTTTAAACAGTTTGTGAAACTACAGTACAATGATAAATACAGTGAATCATCTGTAAAGACTAAAATAAATTAAAAGAGACAGCAGACGATAAAAAAAAAAGTCCTAAACAGAGTGACTATGTTAAAGAAAACCATGACGAGATGAGGGTTATATTATAAAAGTCTTTATTTCTGAGGCATTTAGTTATCACAGAATAAATCAAACTAAAACGGCTTTCATTTCAACTTCTCGACGACTGAAATATGAAAGTAAAATACTTCAGCTGTGCACCACCTCAGCTTCCTCTTCTCGTCTGCGTCCTACTTTTCTGATTCCACCAATCAGGAGCGCTCCTGGGGGCCATGTGGCGTACGATGAGGCGTGTATGACGGACAGATCAGTTTGTAAGCTGAAGGATTTTTAAAATATATGTATATATATATATATATATATATATATATGTTTGAGACTTGGGCACAGCTTTGGAAAGTGCAGAGGGGGAAAAATAAAAAAAGAACAATAGATGAGAATCAGGTTACCATGACAACACTGATAGGGTATGGAGGGGCGGGTGATCACAATTGGACGATTTTGAAGTTACAATGATTAATATCAGCCCAAAGGAATTCAACCTAAACATGACGATATAGCAATAAAGCACTAAAATGTACTTGAAACCCTGCAAGTTGAATGCGTAGCCTTTCTGATCATTCACTGGCTGCTATTATTTAGATACGAACCTGAGCGACGCTGAAATAAATATCCGATCCTGAATAAATTGCATGAGCCGGGGAAGAAAAACATTAAAAACGTTAAAATCATCATACATTCTCACTATAATAGACTTCCTCCGTTTCTCTTCGTAAACTCACAATGCGGCGAACGCGCGGGACGGAAACCGCCGAGAGCGACGCCGCAGGGTTCGACGTTTCCCTTAGAAAGGCACAAACTATTTCCCAGATAACTCAAATTCCTACTTGGAATAAAACAACAAAATATAACAAACGTCTGATGTGTCTTTCCGTCTCCATGGAAACCCGCTGAACATTTTGAAAGCGCTTGTCTTTTCAGGAGAGACGAGTCTGGAGCAGAAACGATCCCGTATCGCACCCGAGGTTCGATTTTTTTTTTTACTTTGGGATCAAGTATTTAAGTAGATGTCAATGCTTGGGTTGTTTTTTTCTTTCTTTCTCACCATCAAAACTGCAATTCACAACAAGAGAGATGTTACAGCCCCACTTTAATACTGTTTCTAACACACGTCTCGTCTCGATCGATCATGAGAAGTAGCTGTAAATGTGTGAGAGGAGCCATAAAAAAGTTGTTTAAGAAGTACAGTGTTTTAAGTGAGGATGTGCTGTATTCCTCAAGCAGGATTATTAAATAATAATAATAAAAGTTAGCCTTATCATAATAATTAATTAGTTTTAGGTCATACAAGTCTAATTGTAACATATATACACGACACTTAAGTTCATACTGGCTAGTTGACACGCTAGCTAGCAGAATGTGATCTTACAGCACGTAGTTTATATAAAACATAACCAGAGCCATCGATAAAAAAATTTATAAATGTAAACACAAGTAATATAATGCTTTAAATAAAAAAAAGAAAATACAATATTTAAAACATCTACCTTTTTAGTTGCAGATTATTTAGCATTAGAAGGATTTTTTTCCCCCTAAAGCACAACTTATTTTGTTGTCTATTTAGCTGGATAGGATTTAAATATCTAGATGTGGGAATAAAATAAATACTAAAAGTTATATGCTAGCTAGCAAGCTACAGGTAAGAACGTTCTGTGAAGTAGAGCGTGAACAATGTTAGAGTTCAAGAGATTCTACACAGTTCTGAGGGATAATACTGTCTGTCAATTAAATCATGATAAAACCTTGGCCATTACAAGGTTATAGAACATTCCACTCCAAATCCACGCTAGCAAACTCGTCGATGTTAATCCGATAAGATGAAATTTACTTAGCATCCACACTAGCAAACAGCAAAAGAAGCGTCTACATTGACAGTTTGCCGAATTTTACACAAACTGATAGAATTATAAGTACTTATAAAGGCAGTTTTATATATTCCTAAGTTTTATTACAAAATTAAAATGTTTTTAAAAAAAACGGTGACGTCTACCGTTTCAAACTGGAACTCGGAAATGAGCTGGCTGAATGGGCCACGCCCACAAAAGATAAAACCAGCCCCTTCCCTTGCTGCTTGCTGGTGTGAAAGCAGGATTAGTATTAAAGTTGGTTGTACTGAAACAATGACCTGAACAGTTAGATATCGTTTTGAAAATATTAACCCGATAAAAATCTTAATTTTATTAAATTTTATTAGCTAGCAAATTTGTAGAATAAATAACTGCGCAACTGAGCTAGATAAGTGGATAAGGTTAGTTAGATCTAAATTAGTCAGATAAAGTTAGCCACATACTAATTACTCAGATAAAGATAGCTGGGTAAAATTAGTTATATAAGCTTAGCTAGAAATAGTCAGAGAAATGTGGCTATGAAGTTAGCTAGATAGAAATTACTCAGATGAACTTAGCAAGGTAAAATTAGTTAGATACATTTAGCTAAAAATAAATGAGTTCGATAAACATAGTTGGGCAAAAATTGATCAGATAAACTTAGGCAGCTTTCGGTAACTATTTGGTTGTACTGTAGGTTGTACTATTGCAGACACAGATGAAATTAGTTAGTAGAGGTTAGCTGAACTCTAGTTGAGCCGTACACATCTATCTATTTGAATGTTTGAACAAAACTTAGCTGGATTAAGTTTTTCTTTTCAGCTTGATGGTTAGCTGGAAAGTTACCCTATAAGCTTGCATATAAATATCGGTTTGTAGTTGCAGGATAAACTAATGTGAAGCTGACAGGAGAAAGTTAGCTGCAGGTTAGCTGGTGAATGTTGAAAATAAACAAAAATGACTTGAGTAGCTACCTTGTAGGGTTTTTGATCTACTGTAGATAAAGTTATCTGGATAGACTTATCATGATAAAGTTAGTTGGATGCAGTTTTCTGGGTATTAAGTTATGAACGTAAGATTAAGATCACAGCCTAAACTCCGCCTCTCAAGATACAGGACAGAAGCAGGCACTGCCTCAATGGATGGCACAACCGAGATATATATAAATATAAATTAACACATCTTTATTAATTTAATTTTGTTAGCTAGCACATGATGAAGCAGACATGACTGCGTGTGTGTTTCTTTAGAAGTAGACTGTCCTATGCAACTAGTTTCAGCTATGTTGTTCATCCTGTTGAGAACTCTGGGTGTGTTCCTGTTGAAGAACCAAACCATGGTCAGGGAAGTGTGTTATAAAGCCTGTGTGTGTGTTAAAAACAGTATTACAAAGCAGGGCGTGTCTTTCTCTCTGTCCCTCACGGTACGGGAGTCCGGCCACTGCACCATCATCCATGTTGACGGAAAACAAGCCAAGGACAAAAAAAGAGAAAAGAAACTAAAAAAAAAAAAAATAAAAATAAAAAAAAAAAAATATATATATATATAAAAAAAAAAAATCACTACAACACGAATAAAAGGGTTCAACTCAGGGACAGCAAAACTCCAAAGCAACTTCATTTTAAATTACATTAAAAATAAACATACAGACAAACAAAAATAATAATAATAACAACAACAACAACAAACAACAACCCCAGACACTGTACAGAAGCAGAACGGTTCTGGTTTGCGTTTCCTGACGTTTCCGGACTCGGAGCATCACAGTCTGTCGTCTCCTCGCCGAGGCGCTTTACTTTGATCCCATAAAATTAAACACTCACTGTTTAAACATCTGTTTTAAGTCCTCTGATAATGTGATCTAAAATACAGGATAAATCCGTCCATTTGCGTTCACGTCACTCACACGCGCTCACACACACGATCCCATCTCAGTCCCGTCTGTCTCAGACGTCTGTACGAGCGTACGCAACTCCTACGCTCGGGTTCCTTATAAAGCAAGTGGCAGTTCAAACTCTTCAGATCTCTCTCTCTCACACAACACACATTCACACAATAAAGGAGCGCTCCACACTCCAGTCCTCTCTCTCTCTCTCTTCCGCTCGACCGCTCCTCACTTGTGCCGCTGCAGGCCTTTCCTCTTCCTCCGCTTGAAAAAGCAACAGCACCTGAAACCAGTCAGAAGGCGCTGATTAGTTTCCTAGAACAGCAGCTCAGACGGGTTTACATTAGCGAACACGCTTACCGTTTCCATAGCAACAACTCATGATCGTGAAGTGAGAGACAGAGAGCGAGCAAGAGATGTTCCACAAGATTACATGCAACTATAAACAGATAAAAAGTTTGTCATTGGTGAACGTCGGCGTGTAGCTTCCTGTCGTGTCGCTGTGGTCTAAGAGGAATAAACCCTCCAGCACGCACCGATTAAACTCAGCTCCGTCTCCTCGGCACGACTGTTAAAGAGCTTGACGTGTCTGATGATGATGACGACGAATGTAAAACTAAATGCTATTTTTACTCATTAAATTATTAAAAATAAAACTACACCATAATACATTTTTATCTTCTAGTTTCACCAAAAATCTAAATATTCTTCATTCATCTTCTTACATTTTGTATATTTCTTTCTTACTTTTCGGTGCTTCTTCATTCCTTTCTCTCTCTCTTTCATCTCTATTATTCTGTCCTCTCATCTATTCCTCTTAATCTCCTTTTATTTCTCACTCATTAACATTTTCCGTCTTTGTTTTCTCTCTCCTCCTCTCTGCTCTTCCGTCCTTCTTTCTTCCCTGCTCTGTCCTTCTTCCTTCCTCCATATCCCCCCCCTCCCCCTTCATCCTTCTCTCCTGGTTAGTTCATTTCCTACATTCTTCCTTCCTGATTTTTTTTATTTTTTATTATTCTGGTCATCTTTCCTTCCTTTATTATTTTTTTTTCCTGTTTCTTTATTTCTCTTTTAGCCTCTCTTTTCTTCTATCACTCTATTTCTGCTCGTCTTTCTCTTCCCCTCTCATTTCTCTCTTTCTGCCTCTTCTTTCTTTCCTGCTCTTTCTACGTTTTCATCTTGTTTTATTATTAATATTCTTTCCTTCCCCTCTCCTCTTTTTTGTTCCATCCTCTTCTCATTCTTTGTCTCATCCTCCTCCTTTTGTTTCTTTATTCTTTAAATCTCGATCCTTTTTCCTATTTCTCTCTTCTCTCCCCTCTGCTCCGTTTCCTCCTCTTTCATTTCTTTCTTTCTTTTATTTTCTAATCATTAATATTAAACTATATTTCTAAATATTCTGGTCTTCCTGTTATTGCGCACATACACACACACACTAGACCTTGTACTGATTAACCTTTAAATACCCCTGTTCCTGAACCTTCCCATCTGTCTAGTGCTGCACTTACAAACTGTGTATCGCTCCATGGGACACGTGAAGAGTGTGTGTGTGTGTGTGTGTGTGTGTGTGTGCGCTTACTTAGTTTCGTCTGCGACCTCGACCTCGGCAGGCGCGGTGATGGGAGCGTTCGAGTGTCCCGCCGTGGGGTCGTCTGTGTTCACCTCGCCGTTGGTCGAACTCATGACCTGAAGATTTAAACGGGGAAAAAAAACAAACAGGAGACGATGAGCCTCTACAGACGCCCAAGTGCTGGTGTATACAGATCTCAGAGAGACGTGTATTATCATCAGACGATACAATAAAAAAAACAAACTCTCTCATTTATATTCTGCCACTTTTAGTTTCCATTACATAATCTGCACTTCAGCGCCTCCTGCTGGTGTAAAGCAGAATAGAGTCGGTTCTGTACGTTCGGTTAATTAGCAACAAGTTCCCACTTTACTGTTTGATGTGGAAAAGTTAAAGAGACACTACTGAGGCAAAAAACTAGGACTGTGCTAATCGAACAATCTAACAAGAGCAATCTTCTTACTGACTGTTTAATGTGATGGACTAGTTCATTTTAGAAGATACACTCGAGTCAAGCAGCTGTGTGTAATTATCACTTGATATGGGAAAGTTACAGCAACAAAAACAAATAAACAAAGAGCCCTATCTAGACAGGATTCATTTTGCCTGCTACAGTACTTTTTCTGTTCATTTAACTTGATTTTCTACGCAGACGTCTCAAAGGTATTTGCTATCTGCTCCTTGCTATACGGAGTCCCGTAGCGTGTGTATCAGCGGCCCTCCCCCAGACAATCACTTAATGAATCGCAAAAACAGATGCATCTTTCACACATTGAAATTACTTTTAGGTTGTGTTCAGAAATTATTACGCTTAATTATTTACTTCGCATCAAAAGATTGAGATATTGAGGTCCGTCAGGGGCAAAACAACAAAAAAAAGTTAAACCTAATAGAAACTCTATATATTTTGTGTGGTCGTTTCTTTGTTGTATGTATGCGAGTTTCCTCTCTAAGGATGAGTGTGAAAATTGTATTACGGACGTCTGTCTGGTAAACAAAAGAATGTTTGTTGGATAATATTTTCTTTGAGCCGAGGTCTGAATTTCATGTTTATGTTAGGATTCAGATCTCAATATATGCAGTCATTACAAGTCTTTATATTAAAAAAAAAAAAAAAAAAAAAAAAAAAAGAGCAATTCAAAAATTTCCATAATATTTGTGGTCAATTTTCAGTACACAACTTCGTTCGTTTTTTTTTTTTCAAAATTATTGTGCTAATTGGCTCGGTTGAGTGACGCGTATAGCCACACCCACCTCAAGGGAAATAAAAAGTGCTATAGATTACTGGTATATTATTCTCATTCAGCAGAAAAGCATCAGAATCCGAACAGAACCGCCACTCGATCTGGGTCCGGACCACAGACCAGCATTTTGTAAACTACTTCATAAACTAATTGTGGACAAGCGTACTAGACATAGAATAGGTCTTTTTATTTTTGTAACTCATTACCTAAATTAAGGATTAACCCCATGTGATTCGCATCTCATGCCGATGATCGCTAGAGCGAATTTCATGGTTCCACTGGCCCCCCCCCCGGGGCGTGGCTCTGCAGGACCACTACCTGTGGTGTTTGGCACCAGGACGTTGGCAGCGGATCCTTCCGGTGCTGTGGATTGTGGGATGATGCCTCGGTGGCTTGGACTTGTTTGTCGGGTGATCGATCAGATTATGATTTAAGGGTCAGGTCGGTTGGACACTTCTGCCCCATGCATGGCGGGCTGTGGTGCACTGGGGGATCTACTGCGGCCACCACCGACTCTTTTGGCTTTTCTGTGGCCTTTGGTCCCTTGCAGGGTTTTTGGTCTATAGTTAATAATCCGTGTTGACGTGTTTGAATAACACACGACCTTTTAATGGCGCGTTTCCAGCTCGTTCCAACACAGCGAGTCTCATTACGTGCGTCAGAAGCTACGATTAGGAACGGAAACATTTTACAGTTGAATGAAAATTACGTGCCCTACTACATCACTTCTCGACTGCTAAAGCTGTGGCAAACCTTTTTTTTTTTTTTTTTGTCACTAGTCCCACCTATTGTGTATCACATGTCCGGTTTGCCTGGTCACGAGACATCTGTAGCTCTCATTAAAACTGTGTGACTTCTTGGCGTTTTGTCATGTCGGGTGGCTGCTGGTGTGAGTTTGGGGTTACAGAAAGGTTACCAGATCAATAAAAAAAAAAAAGTGAGAGAGAGAGAGAGAGAGAGAGAGAACACAACACTAAACACACACACCGACACACACACACATAGAAAAGAGGAAGCAGAAAAGGGGAAGGACAAAGTGTATGTGTGTGAGGGAGACAGAAGCAGACACACATGTGAGTGAGAGAATAAAGTACAGACTCCATCCTGGCATGTGATCGCAAATTACACTTCAGTTCAGGTGTGGGGGAAAAGCAAGTGCAGCAAACTCACGCTCAGAGATTACAGGAGTGAAAGACAAGAGTGACCGCAGAAGTAGTACAGTCCTGTGTAAAAATTAGTGCCCGCTCTTTTAATCCCATGTTTGTTTGTTTTTTAGTAGTAAAACATCATAAACATCATCCAATAGTAGCGGGTCTTAGCAGTACTAGTTTTTATTTATTTTTTTACACTGTGCCATAACATCATCCACCTTCAGCAGCGATAACTTGAACTAATCGTTCCTGTATGACCGTATCAGTCTCCTCTCACATGGTTTTCACCTCATTCTTCTTTACGACGTCGCTGCAGGTCATTGACTTTTTAGCTCTTAATGTCCCGGTCACAGCAATTCAGTTGGGTTGAGGTCTGGACTTTGACTTGACTATTCCAAAACCTTGATTCTTTTATTTTTCAGACAGTCTGATGTAGATTTACTGCTGTGCTTCAGATCATTGTCCTGTTGCATGCCCCACTTTCGACCAAGCTCTACAATACTCTGGTATAAATAAATACTCTGGTCGACTCGATGACTGCGGATATGAGGCGTTTTTGTTGAAATGCTGTTCGGTTTTCTCCAAACATAGCGCTGGGCATTAAGGCCAAACAACTCCACTTTGGTCTCATCGGTCCATAGTACATTGTTCCAAAAGTCTTGTGGTTGTGCAGTTTTGCGAATCTCAAGTCGAAGCTCCGTCTTCTTTTAGACAGAAGACGCCTTCACCTGGCAACCCTTCCAAACAAACTGTACATGTTCAGTCTTTTTATAATTGTGCCATCAAGAACGAACATCTCACATGCTCGGTGAGGCCTGTAGGGTCTGAGATGTAGCTCTTGTGTTTTTGTATTTCTTTGAACATTACACCCTCTGACCTCGGGGTGAATGTGCTGGGACGTCCACTCCTTCAGAGATTGGCGACTGTCTTGAATGATTTTCACTTGGTAATAATCTCTCACTGGAGAATTGTTTGGAAATGGTTTTATAGCCAACAACTGTTGTGTACCAACAACTGATTCTCTACCACCACTGCTTATGTCTTTCCCTCTTGGCATTGTGTTAACACACACACCTGAATGCTCTAGACCAGCAAACTGACAGAACTTCTGCCTTTACAGAGGTCTGCACATCTGCTGATGATCAATTAATCCAGGGCTGATGATTATTAGCACGTTTTTTTTCTTTTCTTTTTGGCTTCAGTTTTAATAAATAATAATGACATGATGACAAAAGTTACATGTTGTTGTTTATTTGTTTGAGGTTGTATTTGCCCGATACTGAGACCCACTATGATCAGATGATAAAGTTGTTACACAAAAACACACAATCAAAGGAGGGGGAAACTAACTTTTACACATGACTATGGGACAAAAAAAAGGCTTAATTTAACTTCACTAACTTATTAATCTGAAGAAAAACATTCCAGGAGTAGCGTGGCTTAATGGAGGCCACCGCCAGGGTTGGTGGTTCGAATCTTGCCTCGGATCTGTCTGTGTGTACATTTTGCATGTTCTCTCTGTGCTTTATGGTTTTCCGCCACCTACCCTGGTTTCTTCCCACATGTTCAAAGACATGCCGTGTAGGCCGGTTGGTGTTTCTACATTATCCTTAAACGTACGATCGGACGTGTGTCTATGCTTGTGCCCGGCAACGGCCCCTGCGACTTTGATCGCTGTAATAAATCATGAATAACTTTTAGATGGAAACATACTTTATAAGCGTCATAAAGAAGCCATGACAGAGGGAAAGGGTGTGAGAAAGAGAAAGATGCTAAGCAAAGCAGTGCGCGTACACACACACATACACACACACACACACACACACACACACACACACTATATCCCAGTACCTGCACAGAGCCCCCCAGCCTATCAGCGGTGAGATGCGAGCCCAGGAGCTCCCTGTTGGTCACAGGAGTCGGCTGGGATTCACTTCCTTTGGGTTCGGGAGACTTGGAGGAAAAGTGTGTTGGTGGGGGTTGGGGTGTTGGTCATGATCGATGATGTGAGGGTGTAAAACAAATAATAAAAAAAATCAAATAGGCAGAAAAAGAGGAACATTTCCCATGCAGAAGCAGAGTGCTTTAGCTAATAGAGGACAGAGAAAGGAGGAAGGAGAGAAAAAGAAAAGAGCTCGACATGCAGAGAGGTGTGTGGCGTCCTGCTACGCTGATCAGACATGACATTAAAACCACCTGGCGAAAAACAGCCCGGATTCTTCAAGTGCTGCAAGTCGTGAGGTCGGCCCTTCACGGATCGGACCCACGAACACGGTATCGGATTCAGATCTGGAGAATTTGGAGGTTAAATTAAACACCTTAAACTCGCCATGTTCCTCAAAAACATTCCTGAACAGTGTGTCAGACCCTTTCCATGAAGGGGTGTAACTTGGTCTGCATCAAAGTTTAGGTGGCTAGTAACAAAATACGAATGGCATGACCCCAAGGTTTTACAGCAGAACATTGTCCAGAGCATCCCACTGCCTGCGCCAACTTGCCCTCTTCCCACAGTGCATCCTGGTGCAAAATCCTCCACGTGAGCCACACACAAACACACCAGCTGTCGACATGATTCATCAGACCAGGCCACCTTCTTCCATTGGTCCAGTTCAGACGTCCACTGTAGGGGCTTTTGGTGGAGGACACGGGTCAGCATGGGCACCCTGACTGGTCTCTGCAGCTTCACAAATCCATACGCAACAAACTGCAATGCGCTGCGTCTCTTGACTTCTTTCTATCAGAGCCAGCGATCACTTTCAGAAACTTGTCCTACTGTAACTACTCTGCTGGATTAGAGCAGATGACTTGTACTGTTTTCCACATGTCCATCGTTAATCCTTGGCCGCTGATGATCCTGCCGCCGGTTTCCCGGTTCTCCTTCCTTGGAGCGATCACTGGGAACATCTAACAAAACCAGAGTTTGGGAGGAGATGCTCTGCCTCAGTCATCACAATTTGGCCCTTGTCAAAGTTGCTCGGATCCTTACACTTACCTATTTGTCCTGCTTCCGACATGACAAGGTAAAGAACTGACTGTTCACGCTCGGCCTAACGTGTTGCACCACTCGACGTGTACTATTGTAATGACGTAACCGATGTTATTCACTTCACCGGTCAGTGGTTTTAATGTTATAGCTGATCTGTGTGTATGTTCTCTCTCTCTTTCTCTCTCCAATTCTCTGTAAATGACTTACAAAAGATCTTGACAAGTTTAGTAAGGTGACCAATCAAAACAAAAAAGAATGTTTGCGTCGGGAGTTGGGGTTTAATGCAAACCAAAGAACAAAATATAAATATAAGCCCAAAAATGGAGTCTGGAGGAAATCTGATGTTTACAACTTTAAAATGGCTCCCTCTCTCTTGCTCCACTCAGCAGATCATGGGTTCTCAGTGAAATAAGTTTGGGAGGGACATACGTTTTCCTCCCCCATCAATCAAAGTGACAGCAGCCAATCACAGGCATCTTGCACTTTGTTTATAATTTACCAAATTGCCACAGAGGTGCCAACACCTCCGCTATTAAGAAAATCTCAGCAGGCGGTGCCAAGAAACAGAATTCTGGCACTAAAATACCCGCGAGTGTACGCCAACAACAAGAGCGCAAAACGAGGACGATTTTACAGTCCTCAGTGATACACGTACATAATAAACCGCTTTCCAAATATATTGAAAAATAAGTTTACTGTACATGATCTCATGTCAAGTCATTTACTGACTTATTTGTAAATATTTGTAGCTTTGAACATCTGTACAGTATTAAAGACTAACGAATTCTAAAATGACTACAGTAAAACCTCGGATTACGAGTAACGCGGTTTACGAGTGTTCCGCAAGACGAGCAAAGATTTTTAATAAATTTTGACTTGAAAAACGAGCGTTGTCTTGGTTTACGAGCACCGAGTATCATGTATCGCGCATGCGCTTTTTGATTTGACGCCGAGCGTCACGTGATCACAACTGAGCCACCGGTTTTTCTCTCTCTTGCACTGCGGGTAATCATCTCCCCTGCTGGGTCTTAGTGTTCGTCACTTTCTGGTATAATCAACATCCGTGTGTGTGCGAGTGTTTTTCTTTCTCTTGCGCTGCAGAGTGTGTTTTAATTATTTTTATGTATTTATTTTTTTGGGCTGTGGAACGAATAATGTGAATTTCCATTATTTCTTATGGGAAAATTTGCTTTGATTTATGAGTGTTTTAGAATACGAGCCCGCTTCCGGAACAAAATATGCTCGTAATCTGAGGTTCCACTGTATATGCATTTTTAAAAATTAAATACAAAGCTTTAACCCGTTTTTGAAGGTGTTAGTTGTGCAGAGAAAGTAATGGGTTTTTGTGCATCGTGCAGCCAAAACACAGAGACTGAATTCTTCCTAGCAGCCATTTCTACAGTTCAGTCATTTTTCGTCTCTCTGTACAGCGTGTCTCCTGCGTACATATCGTGCATGTTCACTCACATTGTATAACTGCGTGACGAAGTAGGAACCTACAGCTCAAATTGTTCTTGTTCGCTGCAGCAGAACCAATTAACGTGTAAAGATCTGCTAGATGTTGCAGCCAAAATAATTCCTTATTTTGCAAATGAAGACAGCTCATTAAGAAAGGAAAGGTTTTTCCGACTTTTATACGTTTTATTTTTATTATGAACCATCTGTGGCATGATCAAATGGATTTTGTTGAATATTTCTTTAAAGATGCTTGAATGCTAGACAGAGAGGCGTGCCTTTAATCTCAGCTTCAAGATCAAAGCAGACATCTGTTTCAAGTATTTAAACTAAAATAAGACCTTTGTAGTGGTGAACCTAACAACACTTTAGACTGATGTCTGATTTACGACTGTAAAAAGCACTAAATTTGTAAAGGTTAAGCATTTCAAATCTTTATTAATGGAATGTTATGTAGCTGGACCTTCACAATGATTGACGCGCTGTGATTGGTCGCCTCATAATGAGGTTTTTACTTTTGGAAATAAATAAATAAAGCTCCAAAATTATTTAAGAAAGGCAAATAAAAGGCACCCTTTGTAGAGACAAAAAATATTCAACAGGGGGTAAGATGTTAAACACGATGCTGCTTTATGATCATTGTGATCCTTTAAATAACACCACCGAGTCTTCTGCTGTCCTCACTGATGAACGTTTGATGTTTTCGCAGTATTAAAATCTAGGTGGAAAAGATTTTAGTGTTTTTACAATTTCATGGCATAAAACACCCATTTAGGGGAAAAAGATGGTGAAGATGAGATGAAAAGAAAAATGTATTATTATTATTAACCATTAGAATTAGATCGGTACAGAGCCCTGCTAGAAACAGCACTGGTCAATGACCAATTCAAAATAAACAAACAAATTAATTAATTAATTAATTGCTTTATACAGCTGTATAAGACATTAAACTGTGCATTTGGGTTTTCTGGCATGTCATGTAGAACCAAAGTTATCATTACTTTTAAAGCAGGTAAATATGAGAATGATGTCGCAATAATGTCAAACTCAACAAATGCTCATATTATTTTTGGTCAACCGAAACGAACATAGAAGCGTGTGGCTAAAAATGCACTTGGTTTTAAGGGTTGATGCAAACGTGTCTTTAAGCAGCCTTGAATAGATTTTTTTTTTTTAATTCTCCTTCTGTTTTTTTTATGTATTAAAAGTTCGATCCTGCGTACATTTTCTGTATCAGATTACGCTAATTAAACAGACATTATTTTCTTAAATTTTTTTCTCCTTATTTTTATTAAAGGGTGCCAATATTTCTAGAGCTCATCATCTAAAATGAAACCTCCATTTTCCTGATTATGTGTTTAGGTGACGCTGATAGGCAATCTTAACTGCCGTAAATTAGAGAATACAGTAGTGAGATAGGTGTGTGTGTGTGTGTGTGTGTGTGTGTGTGTGTGTGTGTGTGTGTGTGTGTTCACCTGGTTTTTGGTCTGCTGCTGTGCTTTGTCTCTGCTGCCGGTCTGGAGCGGTGTGTCAGTGGGAATGGGTCCTATCGGAGTCGGCTGAAGAGAAATTACAGAGGAAAAACAAACAAACAAACAAAAAAAAAAAAAAAAAAAAAAAAGAGATTTATTGTGATAAATACAGTCAGGATTAATGTATTTTGGTGGTAAATTTTTGTAACCTTAAAAATTTTTATTTGACAAATATTTTGAAAGGAAACCCGTCTAGCATATATATATATATAAAAATAAAAAAAAACAAGGTATTAACATCGCTCTTGGTAATGCCTACATGTTAAAGCGTTCCAAGTAAGGAAGAAAACCAAGTGTTAAATATTATAAAAGTAGTATAGCTCTATTATCCTGACAATTGGTTGCACTTTTCACTATGTACACATTATAAAGTTCTCCTTCGGGCCGTACCAGAGTTTTCCCGACCCAGTCATACTCGTAGTCGAAGACGTAACCGTTCCTGTCAAACAGGTCCGTGAAGAGTTTGCGTAAGTAGTCATAATCCGGTTTCTCAAAGAAGTCCAGTCTCCGGACGTAGCGCAGGTACGTGGCCATCTCTTCTGCAACACACGGCCAGTTAATTGCTAATAAAACCAACGCTTGTGTATTAGACCTGTAACAAAGGCTTCGATAGGAAAATAATTGGCTGCGTCTTTATACAAGAAGACTCTCGGTCCTTTTAGTGTCGGTGAAATAGTGGTAATTCCAGACGCTACAGTACAACGCTGCAACACTCAATATCGTTTCTATGGCAACAGGTCATTCACAGGAAAACGTTCAAAGGATTCTTCAAATAAACAGATTTAAAATGTGTGCAATCAATGATGCATATTTAAACACTGATGTAAGGAGTCTCCAGTATCAGCACTTTGCTGAGGTCAGAAGTAAAGCTGTAACTCATTTTTAAGAAGTTTACCTGAATCCTCGGCACGAAAAAGTTTGAAAAGGAATGATAAAAATTATATTAATTGAGTGAAGCATCGCGATTCTTTTATGTGGCACTTTTTTATTATACTTATTTTATTATTTCTTTATTTATTTATACATGTTTGCATTTGAAGTGTTAAAATGTTGCAGTTCCTCTATGATCCTGCCGATGGCGTGCTCTAAACTATTTTGAATTATAACAAAATCAGAAAAAAAAATTTTTTATTAAATTGGGATATTTATATAATCATGATACTTACAGAATAGCCAAACAAAATTCACATCCCTATTACAAACCAAGTTATTTTGTCTTCAAAAGCTTTGCTCATACATCTATGGGGGTGTGTTTACTTCCGACATGTCTTTGATAATGGATAAGAAGAGGGAGGAGAAAAAAAAAAAAAAAAAAAATTAACAGCATGACCTCAATAAAATGTTTTATTTCATACTTAAATTAACTTTTAATTCCAGGAGTTAATTTATTAACAGGACCTGTATAAGAGGTGATAAAAAAAAGAAAAGAAAAATAAATAAATAAAAAAAAAAATGCAGTGGATTCGTCAAGATTCAGACGGAATAATGACGAAAAAACAAGAGAGTCCTCCTGGGACAAACCTGGGAAGCTCTCGCAGAGCACCTCGATCGGAGTCGATCTTTTGGTGTCTCCTATTTTCTGATAGCGCTCCTTCAGCGTGTCGGCCTGGAAGGACGCAGACACACAGAGGCGAGAGGGACAAGACATAAAAGAGAAGAAAAGGGGAAAGACGGTTAATTAGGTTCTTAACAGTCCTGAATGAATGTACAAGCAACATGTCAGAAAACGAGAAAAGATTAAAAAAAAAACACTTTTTGTTAAACTGGGTCAGCCGACAGTCTGGCTGTAGATCTGGTGGTGACTCTGACCGAGATACATCGCCGTGACATTAACACACACAGATTACACAGGAAAGGGGAAAAAAAAAAAAAAAAAAGCCCACATGGGTCAAGAAAAAAAATCCTTTTTTGTTCAGAAACAAAGCATATATAAATATTAAAACAAATATTTTAATTGTGATTAATTTCAAAAAATTTTTTTTCCAAAGACGAAACCTTTATTTCTGAGGATTCCCCCCCCCCTCCCCCGAGGTAAAAAAAAAAAAAATGATTACGCCTTTATTTTCGAGTCGTCACAGTACCTTCAGTCCCTGCCAGGGCAGACTGCCTCGCAGGAAATACATGAACATGTGACCGAGCGCCTCCAGGTCGTCCCGCCTGCTCTGTTCTTTCCCCAGGTGTGTGTTGATGCTCATGTAGCGCGCCGTGCCCGTCAGGCTCTTGTGTTCCCGGTACGGGATGTGTTTTTTGGTCTCGGGGTCGATGTACTCTTTGGCCAGGCCGAAGTCGATGATGTGGATGGTGTGCTGCCGCTTGCTGCCCGGCCGGCCCACGAGGAAGTTCTCGGGCTTCACGTCTCTGTAGATCAGACTGCGCGTGTGGACGTACTCCATCCGAGTTATCTGTAGGAGAAGAGGTTAATAAACGCACCATGTGTTAGGAAAACAAGCGCATATTTGGGTATCTTTAAAGATAATCACATCATCGTATACGGTACAGTGCAAAAGTATTGACCCGGAAAGCATTAACCAGTGAGAAACGGGTGCAAATGATGACAGACAGACGATCAGGCTGGTGATTAGTGCACTGCTCATGCTGAGTGGGTTGGAACAGATGAGAGGGGAAATGAGGTTGCTGCTGAGGCTGTTACATAAACAAGCAGTTTTCAAATCACATCTTTGGCAGCCTGTCGCAGTAAAACATTCGAACCTATTTAATTAAATTTAGTGTAATATGAATAAATGGGGGGTTAAAACTTTTGCACGGTACTGTATGTGCGAGTGTGCTACGGTCTTCACCAGCTGAATGGCGATCATGAGCACGGTCTTGAGAGAGAAGGTTCGGTCACACAGGTCAAACAGATCCTCCAGACTCGGCCCGAGCAGCTCCAGCACCATCGCGTTGTACTTTCCACATGGACCAAAGTAATAGACCTGAGGGACGCCCTCTGTAAACACACATACACACACATGTTTATACAGTAAACAAACACTCATACACAGGCTAAAGCCAATGCACATACACATAGAATACACACAAGGAATTAATAACAAAATAATTACTTATAGTTGGCGTGAAAAAGGGGTGGGGGGGGGGGGGGGAGAGGTCTCTGAGTCACTTTAATCAGTTTAATCTGTGAGACTTTATGCAGCAGTGTTGTGCGTTTTTACTTCTGTCTGATCAGAAAGCACAGACGCGCGGGTATCAACCGCGAGTCTCGCCCAGGCGCGAGCTGTGACCCGTCTCTGGTCTTATCACACCGAGCGTAGGACGAACAAGACAGACACGACACAGGAGACGCGTGAACTGATTAACAGGAGGATGTGGAGGACGTGTTGATATCACTAAAGCACTATAGTGGACCGAATCTCTCGTCTACATCAACACACACACACTTCCACATAAACATGTGTGTGTGTGTGTGTGTGTGTGTGTGTGTGTGCGCGCAGACACCCACAGGTCATTTCAATCCCGTGTTCTGTGTC
>JAQQZT010000003.1:2130685-2142295 GCA_030068275.1 Clarias platycephalus | reverse complement strand
AATACATAAAAATAATTAACACAAAATATAAAGTAAAAATAAAACAAATTAACCTGCACTTTACGTTTAAAAAAGTAAAAATAAAACCCGACAGATAAGTGTTTCCATTTATGCGCACATCCGCTGTGTGTGTGTGTTTTTCTCTCTCTTGCGCTGCGGAGTGTGTGTTATGTGTGCGCGCTCGGGTGTCAAATTACGCGCGCGCACACACAACACACACACTATGCAGCGCAAGAGAAAGAAAAACACACACACGAGCACTAAGACCCAGCAGGGGAGAAAATTGCCCGCAGCGCAAGAGAGAGAAAAACCATTGGCTCAGTTGTGATCACGTGATGCACGGCGTCAAATCAAGAAGCGCATGCGCGATACATGATACTCGGTGCATTGGAAACCAAGACAATGCTCGTTTTCCAAGTCAAAATTTATTACAAATCTTTGCTCGTCTTGCGGAACACTCCCAAACCGCATTACTCATAACCCGAGGTTCCACTGTATCTCAAATTTTTTTTTTTTTAAATATATCAATAATAATAATAAACAAAGAACCTTTGGGCTGCTCAATGGAAAAAAATATATACGTTTGTAAGGCACAATAATTTTCAGAATATTACTTTGCACCATTTACTTAATTAATAAAAAAAATAAAATAAAAAAAAACTAATTTGCTCAAGGCGGCACAGTGGTGTAGTGGTTAGCACTGTCGCCTTTCACCCCCAGTGTCCGGGTTCGATTCCCGTCTCTGTTGTGTGTGTGGAGTTTGCATGTTCTCCCCGTACTCAGTGGGTTTCCTCCCACAATCCAAAGTCATGCAGGTAAGACTAATGCGCTCCCAAATTGCCCGTTGTGTGTGTGTGTGTGTGTGTGTGTGTGCGCCCTGCGATGGATTGGCACCTTGTCCATGATGTACCCCACCTCGTGCCCAGGCCTCCAGAGTGACTGACTGAGTAATTTGCTCAAATTAATTAGTGAGATGGGCCGTGTTTTTGTGATATAATTTTTTAAAGCTATAGTTACTTAAAAACAATAAGCAGCCCCTGGAAGTCTTGAACTAATTTTCTTCGCTAATTCCAAAAAAAAAATCTAATTAAACTAAAATTATTTTCTAAAAAAAAACTAAAAATAATTAATATTCTTGGGGGGAACCGAGAGAAAAGTTCATGATGCCATCTTAATATCAAACAAAGTGCTTACTCAAGATTAATTATCAAATGTTATTTGTTTACCTGGTGATTTTTATTAATATTTGTCAAATTCTAATCTAATTTTAATGAAGTATCTTATATAACACGTTTAGCCATGAGGCTAGTTCAGACACAGAGCCGGTTAGCAGCTCTCACACACAAACACACACACAAATTACAGCGAATTTAACCTCCAGTTCATAATCTACAGCGAGTTCAACAACATATTTTCATTTTTTAACAAATAAAAACATTCAGAAATGTAATAAATCCAACTCACTACAAGCTATTCGACTCAGTCTTAGCAGCTAAACACTTAGCAAAACATTGCAGCTTTATACATTCATATAAATAAAATATTAGCGTGATTTCAAATAAAAGTACATATTTCAATCCAAAAACACGCTGATTGTTTTATATTTAATTTTTTAGATATATTTTAATGTCAGAAAAACTCACTTTGTATTGAAATGTGGCCCACGGATTTGTTAAACTAGCAAAGTTCAAACTAGCATTATGTTTTATGCAACCCGTTTTCTACAAAACACGCCTTCTATCAGGGGATTGGCTAGTATCGAAACTCGTGAAAGGACTGTCCAATGAAAACGCAGACCGCCGAGAGTATTACCCAATCCCATCTCAGGAGGAGGGGTTTGTCGGAATACGGATAGGGAAAAGAATAAAGCCTACCTGGGCAACAGAAAGCAAAAATGGCAGCTGGAGACGTTTGGAAAATTATCAAAACTTCGAACAAATAAGAACATACCGTCTGTTTTAATGCCACACGCGTTATCTTGTTATTGTTAGCTAAATATAAAGCTTGTACAGTCTATCTTGGACAGTTACACTCTTCAATACCGGGCAACTCCTTAAATCCGATCGATGCAAAAAAAAAAAAAAAAGATCATTCTCGGATTAAAATCTAAGCCTCATCCACCAAGTAAAAGCATTAAACAAGACATCAGACAGTCTTTTACCTAATTTCGTGTGTTAGAAGTTTGTAACCGGTCCCTTTTGTGACGTTTTTAACGCCCAATTCCTTGAAGCCATTTTCATTTTCTTCGCACTGACGGTCGCCTCTGGGCTGCCAGCGCCAGAGTTCTTACGCAGCTTCCCACTCGGGTTAGAGGCCTACGCTGGAAAACTAGTGTGGTGTGGCTTTGTGAATCGCACTTCCACTCCGCGTAAAGCTACGTGAGATATCTCTATAGTGAAGTTAAAAGGGACATAAACATGAAAACACAATTTAGAACATTGTGTACTGTACTTTTATAACTGATTATTTTTCATTCAAATCAGACAAATGACTGATGTGCTAAAAATATATCCTACTAAAGCCTTAATTAACCTTAATTAGTTTTTATGCATTTTTTAAAATTAAGTTAAATTTTTTTATTTAAATCACATTAGTAGGAATATAAATAAGTTATGATTTTTTTTTACTTTAAAAAAGAAAAGATTTTACTTCAGGTGGCGTAGTGGTTAGCACTGTTGCCTCGTACCTCTCCAGGGCTCCGGGTTCGAATCCCGCCTCGTCTCTGTGTGCATGGAGTTTGCATGTTCTCCCCGTGCTTGGTGGGTTCCCTCCGGGTACTCCGGTTTCCTCCCACATTCCAAAGACATGCAGATTAGGATAATTGGCATTCCTCATTTGCCCATCGTGTGTGTGTATGTGTGTGTGCCCTGCAATGAATTGGCACCCTGTCCAAGGTGTACCCCGCCTCGTGCCCAGAGGTATTCTGGGATGTGCTCCAGATCCCCCCGCGACCCTGTACACAGTATAAAACGTGAATGGACTAAAACATTTTGGTCTGCTACAAGTTCAAGATTTATTTTAATGAATTAATTATTAATAATTTGCACTATATGGACAAATATAAAGGGGAATCTTAATGCTTCAGCATACCAAGACATCTTGGACAATGCTATTCTTCCATGCAATTTTTAGTCAACAGTTTGGTTAAGGCCCTTTTCTATTCCAACATGACTGTACTCCAGTGCACAAAGCAAGGACTATAAAGACATGGTTTGATGAGTTGAGATGAGATGTGGAGAAACTTGACCAGCCTGAACACAGAGCCCTCAACCCCATCGAGCACCTTTGGGATGAACTGGAACAGCACCTTCTCGTCCAATATCAGTGCCTGACCTGATAAATGCTCTGGTCAATGTGGAATTAATGGACCTCATCTGCTCCAGTAAGGGTAGAATTAAGTACATGTAAAAAGTACATGTGACAAATGATTAAATCTTAATCTTCTAGCTCTGTCATGTTCTTGGGCCATCTTTCATGTGTTTAAAATCTACCTACTTATATTTTAAATAATAATCTTTAAGTAAATGATCTTTAAGGCAGGGGATATTTAGGGCCATTCCAAAACATTCCAAAACTTTTAGCCATACAGTATTTTACGTACTTTTTGGATCATTGGGATCATCCTTTCATATTTCAATTAAATTCAGTTCAAGAATGGTCATTGTCAAAAGGCAGCTTTACAAAATAAAAAAAAATATGAAAATGAGCTTGAAAACTGTCAAGAAATTTATATAAATTATAATTAATCAGCTTCCAGAATTTGCAGATATTTACTGGAATTCATCTACCTGTGCATTGTTTTCCATGCCACTGGCCGCCACCAAACCCTAAAGCACAATATCTCTATCCCATTGCCTAATAATATACAAGTATTCTTTTTTGTTTGTTTGTTTGTTTGTTTTTTATCAAATGCTGCTTTTCTTCTCCAAACATCAATCTCCTTTGTTGATTATGGCCTTAGAGTTTTGTTTTTAACTTTATCAATCCACAACAAAATCTCTATGACTAATTTAGATAAGTTTTGGATGAACTAGACATCGACTTTTGGGATGAAGGTTCAAGTGAGGCTTCCTTCTGATGACTCCTCCATGAAGTCTTGCAGACGTCCACAGTTTTACCTACAGTTTTATTTTTTTATTATTATTAGTAGTATTATATTTTTGACAGTGGCTGCTGTGAGCTGGAAGCACTTTGCATTTTCTGTGCAGAACCTTTTGATCACTGCAGAGCACCAAAATAACCCCACAGTGACTGTGAAACATGGTGGTGGAAGCATAATGCTCTCAGAATGTTTGCCCTCTGTATGGACTCAGGAGATTATCCAAATTGAAGGGAGGATGGATGGAGTCACATACAGGAGGTTCTGCAAAATGTCTGAGAATCGTGCAGATATGGTCCCAAATCTAAGGCTAGAACTATCCATGAAATGGCTTAATAGGTACAAGGTGATGTTTTGAGTGGTCTTGTTAAATCCCTAAGCTAAATGCAAGTACAGTCAACATCTATGGAATAAAATTAAGGTGTTTTTTATTGACAAAAAGATCTTATAAAGATCTTTATAGGGGGAATATTTCATTTCAACATATTTGATGAGGTGTGTTCACTTTCTGTCCACTGTACAAACAAACTCTGCCCTAAGCTGTTACAGCACAAACAAATCACTCAGCACATACTACATAATATTAGAGAAGACAATATATTCTGTACACACACACTCCAAACCTTAACTAGTTTTACTTTTTACTGTTTACCTATTCAATTATCTTTGTAGGGTGTTTAAGTCAAATTAGGACTTTTGATTGTGCAGAATAACTGAACAGAGTTCTGAGAGTAAAAACTCCCTTTATTTCTCTGTATAATCCCAGTGTTTCACTAGTGCTTGGACACCGTCAAGGTAGAGAGGTTTTTTTCAGTATGCTGGAGCCATAATCAGACTTATTGATTAATAGCTAAAAAACCCCCAGGAACTCCTTAAATGGTTTAAATGGTGTAAATGGGTTGGAGCAAGGCCAGGACTATACAGTAGATGTGGCAATAACTCACAGCCGAAGTCCTGTAATGTATTATTGATTATTGATTATGATTGTGTGTACAGTTCCCACAGTCTTTTCCACAATTTGGAGACAAGTAATTTATTGATTTTTAAGTATCAGGCGTTTCACTCAGTGAATCTTAACAGTAACAAATGCGGTGGGCATTCCATTAAAATGTCTTACTTCGGCTGCGAGTCTCATCACTGTACTGTGCTTGAAGTCTTCTGTAAATGTCAATTACTTTTACACCTTCATTCACCAGAAATCCCTTCAAAAGGAGGGAGGTTTAATTTGAACACATTTTATTTGATAAAATAATAAAGGATCAGCACAAAGAATAAATGAATAGAGTTTTATTGGGGGAAAAAAGAGTTTCAATGTTGTGTGTGTGTGTGTGTGTTAGTGTGTGTTTATGTTCAGATGTGTTTCTATTTTATCTCTCTGTCAATCAGCTGATAAATCCAGAAGCCTCCACTGGTCACATCCTGTGTTCTCTGAGAGCTCCATCACAGACTTTTTCAGTTCAATCTTTTTGTCTAAAATTAATTTTTTACAGGATCCGAACCGAGCATGTGGTTTCTCATGGTCATTTTTCTGGTCCTGCTCCCCTGCAATGCAGTTGGTAAGTCTCAAGTGGATGAGTTTAACTTTTAACTGGAGTTAAACTTTTTCCTTGTTATTTTTAAGTTAAAAAAAAAAAAAAAGCTATGTAATCCAAATTCTATTCTAAAAGTCAATCTAAATTCACCAATCTAATTTAGCTTTAGTTCCTAACTAAATTGTATACTGTATACTTAATTGTATATTGACTTAAATCACGATCTACAGGGTTATTTTAAAAAGAGAAACATGTATAATTAAGTCTTGAATCCCTAATGAACAGGTTAAGGGTTGGCATAAATCCTAAGTCATAGGTTGAGTTTAAACTAAGATCCTAAATCAGAGGTCCATTTGAATCCTGATTTACAATTGAAATTTAATTTTCGCTAATAATTTATAGATGATTTTTAAACTTTTTAAATTTAAGTTAATAACCAAAATGATAGCTTCATCTAAAAATGTATGTAATAATAATAATAATAATAATAATAAACGACATCTTATGTTCTAACTCAGATAATGTGTTTAAGGTTCCCTATATCAATACAGATTAATCAAAAACTTAGTTTATAGATAACAATTATGTTTTAACTTTAGACCTAAAAAATTACTTTTAAACCTACACATGTGGAAAAATACTGATTTATCTTAAAGCTTTGAGAACGGCCACACACGACAGGTTTACAAGTACAAAGATTGCTAAAAACAGACTAGGACTATTTACATTAATAAATATGCAAAATATTACATATTTCATGTTTTCTTTGTTTACTCATGAAGGGAAAAATATCAAATATACAGTATAATATGGGAGAAATAAAGTTCAAACTATATTTGGAATCTGGAGTTGTATATTATTTTTTATACATTAATGTATAATGGATAATAGAAAAAGGATGTAGAAATGATAATAATATATTTTTTAAAATTACTGTTATCTAAAATATTTATTATACAGCAAAAAGCATCTTATTAAATCTTTCTATGATTATTATCATATAGAAATGTATAAGCCATATAAATTTGCTGTCAAGTGTAATATATAGTCAATCAATAAAGACTCAATAGCTGTGATTAAATCTCAGATTTTATTTAATATCCTTAAAACCCTGTGTTTCCTACTGTAAACATATCTAATGAAGCACAGGGTCCATTCAGTCCTACAGCCTCTTGCTGACATCATAACGAATCAATACCTTGGATTAAATTTAATTTGCTGCATGATCACGCTCCTCGCTAACACATGAATTATTAACACTCTTGTGTTTTTAACGCGGATGTTTCAGATGAGTGTGTGCCCTCCGTCTCTATGTCCCACAACGGGTTTGTGAATGTGACGTTTAATCAGAGCTTCAACCTGACCTGCACCTGCACTTGCTTCACTGCAAATTACACCATCCAGCTGCTGAAAAACAAACAGGTGCTGACTGAGCTGAGTTTGTCCAAACACACCACGGTTCTGTTCCTGCTTATTCCTGCGGTCCAACAGAACGATTCAGGAAGGTACGAGTGCAAGAGCAACCCGACCAAGAGCAACTCCTCTGTAAATGTCACCGTTGGTGAGTGGTGGACACTAGCAAGCTATTAGCATTACAAACGTTTGGACCTAAGTGGGTCCCTGTATGGTCTTCCTGGAATGCGTGAGGTGACTGAGGCGGTTCCACTTGATCATATGGATGGTCTTGGACTTGGCTGATGCAGACAGCTGTTCTCTGATGACCTGTGACTGGAGGCGCTCAGTATTTAGGTCTGAAATTCTTACAAGCAGTTTTGTACCTGAACCTCCAATAATGGAAAGTGGACTCCATATTAACTTAAAGACATCTCCTGATATACTGAACTTCTGTAAAGCTGCTTAGCAACAATGAGCACAGTTAAACGTGCTATACAAATAAAATAGAATTGAATTAAAATTAAACTTAAGTGTATATTGAAGCTTAGTTGTATAATCCCTTCATTACCGCCGCAGAAAGTCAGCCATGTTGGATTTTGGGGTTTTGATCCTCCTACAGGATTTTTCAAACCTGATTTGCTCAGCTCAATGTTAATATATGCAAGACACTAAACCGATAAGGAATTAACAAGACATATGTTATCTTAAATAGTGTTGCCGTGGCCAGGCAGTTGTTATCAGAGGCCAGGCATCAGAGGTTGAACAGATCTAGCAGTGTCGACAACATGGATGACAAGCACACGCATAACAATAGCAAGTTCATGCGTTTTCATTTTTCTGCAAACAACAAAAAATTCTATATAAAATGTAAAGCGACTATAGAATTTACTGTAGAACCATGTAAACCAAAAATAATATAAAATAAAATAATCTGATTTTCTAATTCATAAGAAAAGCCTAATAATGACCCCATAACATCTGTACACCTTTATCCTTATTAACAACTCTAGAGACTATGAACATTCATGAATATGGAAATCAGAAACACTTCACATCCTGTTAATTAAAATAAGCAGCTTGTCCCTTGATTTGTTAAATAACTTTAAGTGTCTTTAGCATTCACATTTCTTTTTTTTAATATTTCAGTCTATAAAGTCAAGGACACTGCGAAAGAAAAGGACGAAGTTACGGGTAAGCGATGCCTTGCAATTTTTTTTGCATTTTAAATCTTATAGCCAAATGTCTTTAAGTGTGTAGGTGTATGGCGCAAAGTGAAATCATGGTGAACTGAGAGTGTCATGAATAAGGAATAAAAAAATAAAAATAATTCACTACAGCATGTTGTAATGAAGATCAGTTACCGTTACTTTTACAAAGCAAATTATATTCCTAGAAAACTGCACTGTGAACTATTTTATTCCTCTTACACTACAGCATGTGTGCATCAAAGAAAATCAAAGCATACTTTTTAACCATTTAATGTTGAGAAACATCACTTAAACAAGTTACAATAGTTTCTGTTCTGTCTTGCGTTATAGCAGCTACAAACTCTCCTCCTACAAACGCTCCTGTCTTGAAGATTTCAAGGAATTTTTAAATTTTTACATTTAAAGTTTTACTTCTAACTGTTACAAAGTGCTGACACTGGAGACTCCTTCCCCAGGCATTAATTAACTTATTTTACACATTTTTCATCATTGTGATTAGCAGCTCCAGTAGTGTCCGGACCGACCGCAGAAGTCAAATCCACCTGCAACCCACTGTTTTCATGTAAGCAGCTTTTCATGATTTGGCTTAATAATACTAAAGTAATATAGAACCTTTCAAAAAATTATTCCAAACATATCCAGCTCTGTAACAAAAAGGTGTATATATTCACACACCTTGGTAGTACGCGGTTGGACCCCTTTTCCCCTAATTCTTCATGGCATAGAATCAACAAAGTGTGGGAGATATTGCTTAGAGATTCTGGTCCATATCGACACAACAGCATCACGCAGTCGCTGCAGATTTTTCGGCGGGACATTCATGATGCAACTCTCCTGTTCCACTACATCCCAAATGTGCTCTATTGGACTGAGATCTGGTGACTGTGGAGTAGAGTGACCTCACTGTCATGTTCAAAAAAACAGTTTGAGATGATTTAACTTTGTGACATGGTGAGTTATCCCGCGGTCATAAAGGGATGGACGCGGTCAGCAACAGTGCTCAGATACACTGTGGCATTTAAACCATTCTCAACTGGAACAAAGGGATCCAAAGTGTGACAGGAAAATCCCCCCCCCCCACACCATCACACCACCAGCCTGAACCGCTGACACGAGGCAGGATGGATCCGTGTTGTTTTTGCCAAATTCTGACCCGACCATCTGAATGTCGCAGACATTATCAGACTTATCAGACCAGGTGATGTTTTTCCAATCTTCTGTTGTCTGATTTTGGTGAGCCCATGTGACCTGTAGCCTCAGTTTCCTGTTCTTAACTGACAGGAGCAGCACACGGTGTGGTCTTCTGCTGCTGTTGCATAAATTTTTTTAAAAAATATATCAAAGAGAAATATATAAGAAATATAAAAGCCTATATGTAAAAAAGACAAAATAGCAGTTTAAGTGGAAATAAAAATGGAAATAAATGGAAATGTCCAAAAATGTCCAGAAAGTGTGCATGAATGCGCAAATGTGTATGCGCAAATGGTTTGAACTTCAGCAGATCGTCTTGACCGGGTCTACATGCCTAAATGCACTGACATGATGCCATGTGATTGGCTGATTAGATATTCACGTTAATGTGCAGTTGAACAGGTGTACCTAATAAAGTGGCTGGGGAGTGTATGTTTATATTATAGTTTGAAACATTATCTACCAATAATACAAGACTAGAAATAGAAACATATTATAAAAAAATTATAAATGTTTGATTTACAGTGATAATAGAAAATTTATTTGGCTGTATTTCACAAATTTTACCTTATCTGTTATTTTTCTGAAGTGGGAATTATTTTATTGCTTCAAATTGCATACCATAAGAAATTAGATTTTTGTAGAATTATATATTAAGAAGTAAATGGATTGTTTGTGTCTAACAAAACCTTAAGAAAAGAAACCCTGAGTTAATTAATTAAAGCTTCCAGTTTGATGATTAATTAAAAAAAAAAAAATTACATTCCGAAATAATATTGTTTATTTAATGTTCATTACTCACAACAGAAAATGCCAAATTTTTGGACAAATTTAGAACTACACCTGACATACAAAAAAAACATAAAATTTCATTGATTTTGAGTTTGAATTGGTTAAAGTACAGTAAGTGTATACACACTGCAGCGTGCCTAATAAGAACAATAAACCTCAGAAAACAGCAGGAGAGTTTCAGTACTATGTTATTCCATGTTTTGGATTTTTAAATACAATTTGAAGTAACTGTACATTGTGATTTCTCTCCTTTAGGGAACACACCTCTCTGGTACTTGTTGTGCAAGATGGCGCTTTTCCTCGTCTATGCGGTTTGTGTGTTGTTGAAGAAATCCTGTAAGATGCCATGAGCAATGTTTTTTTACTTTAGCAACCCCATTTGGCTGGTCATTTAGCTCTGTACATCTAACAATTAAAGTTTCTTTAGATTTTTCTAAAGATTGGAACACTTTGAATTGAAGCAAACAGAAAATGTACAACAAAGGTTTACACCACTGATGAGCTGCATTTCTGTTAAAACAAATAACAGATCTGAGTGTTCTTTAAGAATTAACAAATACTGTAGCATGCATGCCAGGGGCACGAGGGCTTTTAAATCATTCATTACAAAGCATTTTCTTTTTCCATTTCCCCATGCTTTAAGTTAGTTAATACAATTCAAAATAAAGAATGAAAAAAATAATTCACATGCTTTCATCTGATGTTGTCCAGAAAAAAAAAAATCCAATTTCTTTTTTTAGGAGTGTTGATTTTATTTCATTAAAAAAAAAAAAAAGTAATCCATAATGAATGATTTATACAAAAGAATGATTGAAACATGTTCAAACTCTAGAAACAAACAATATTTAAGAGTTTACATTTTTTTCTCGAGCGTTTTGCTTACTGTGTATTTTCATAGTTTTTAATATTTTCCATTAAATTTCTACCTTACAAACATGTACACAATATAAAAACTCACTCTTATTTTAAATTCAAATCATGCCTCATATTCACCCTCCAGATTATTTCCTGAGGTGATATAATTATTCATGCTCAAAAGATACTTTCCCTGGATTTATTTTAGATTTCGCAAGAAATGTGCATACTGTATGCTGAATACTGAACTATGGCTGCACAATTTTATTTACAAATCATTGCAATTTAGACTCAATTTATCTAGGCTAATGGTAAGTAATTCAATAAATGCAGGTAAGTGGATTTCAAAATTACTCTATTCTTATTCAAAGCCATTTTAGGTCTAAAATAAAAGTAAAGTAATAAATTATTTAAAATAAGGAAACTGGCTATGGATCCAGGCTTTTGATCCATGCTGTTCTCACACTCAATGGGTGAAAACATTCTATGTATTAAAAAAAAATAAAAAAAATAAAAAAATAAAATAAAATTATATATA
>JAQQZT010000003.1:2043182-2058238 GCA_030068275.1 Clarias platycephalus | reverse complement strand
ACACACACACACACACACACACACACACACACACACACACACACACACACAGACACACACACACACACACACACACAATTTAATAATAAATGTTATCAATATTTAATTGATGACTGCTGTTGGCTGCCATTAAACATCTGTTTTAAATCTGATATTTTTGTACCTGAAGACATGTCATGTGTTGTATACTGTGACTGTTGTGTATTGCCACTGTTTTATATTTAAAATATCTCATATAGGAGACGGGGACAGAAACACAGACAGTTATCCCACACACTCACTACAAATCCTGACATTAACAGCTAACCTTTGAAATTTTTTTTTTTTTAGATTTTAGATCTCTGACTCTGGATCCCAACACAGCACATCCGACCCTTATTCTGTCTGAGGAGAACAGATCAGCGACACGCAGTCAGGCACTACAGCGATACTCTCATCATCCAGAGAGATTTGACTCCAGAACTCAGGTGTTGTGTAAAGAGAGTGTGTGTGGCCGCTGTTACTGGGAGGTGGAGTGGAGCGGTGAGGTGTCCATATCAGTCTCATATAAAGAGATCAGCAGGAAAGGAAAGCGTGATGAGTGTGTGTTTGGATACAACAGTCAGTCCTGGAGTCTGAGGTGTTCATCTTCCTCTGTTTCTTTCTGGCACAACAACACTAAGACTGAGCTCCGAGGTCAAGTGTCCTCCAGAATAGGAGTGTATGTGGATCACAGTGCAGGAACTCTGTCCTTCTACAGCGTCTCTAACACGATGAGGCTCCTCCACACAGTCCACACCACATTCACTCAACCTCTGTACGCTGGGTTTTCTGTATGGCATGATAGAGCCACTGTGAGATTACTGTATGTGTTTTTAAATTTGAATGGTACCTGTAGTACAATTTAAGAATAAGATTTAATTTTACTGAGCTGTGTGCACAAACTGTAACACTGTAATTATTCCTTTTAAACAGCATATTTTCTTTAGATTAATGCAGTACCTATGTAATCATTTAATGCAGAATGTAAGAGTGTGATGGCTATATTGTCATAGTGTTAGTATATTCTATTTGTTCTACATTTTCTACTTTCATTTTTTTCATATTTAAAAATTATTTTTAAGTAATGACCTCATATAATCTTTGGTTTCTGGCAGTGTGTTATTTGATTTGAGAGCACGCATTTTAAAAGGCAGTCTGTCTTATGTTGGTTAATTAAATAATTATTCAGATATTATCTAAGCCTAGTTTGTGCTGAATACAGTGAAATCAGACTTTTATATGTTTATAAGTAAGAAAAATACACAAATGTCAGAACTTCTTCAGGGCCCAAAAACCTGCAGACCCGTAAGGGTTATAATGAATGAGGGCCAAGCAGTAATTGGCCCTCACTTATTTACACTCCTATGGTGTGAAGGTAACTGTGTGAATGTGTCCCTGAGAGGTTGCTCTCTTGGTTTGTTTTGTTATCAGTCTTTTATCAAAACTTGTTTGCTGTTCATTGTTACTGTAAATGATCATATTTTTACAAATGTGCATACTGTACATATTGTTACATATTACACATTGTTAATACTGTTTGTGTTGGCCAATAAAGCTGATTTTATACTGATTCTGTTATTGAATGACCATCTTGTAAATCCTGAATTATGTCTTGTTACTAGGGAGTTACTAACATACCTGAAGCAAAAGAAGCATTGTATGCTGGGATGCATGGGCTGCACATGTTGTGTTTTGATGCTTGTATGCTGGTGGCCAGCATTAGCAGGGTGACCAGTATACTGTACCAGCATTATGTTGGTGCCGGAGTGCTGAGCACCAGGACCAGCTTTGAGGAGCTTCCAGTGTTTTGGTGCTGTGTGGCTGGTGCTGGTATGCTGGTCACCTTACTGATGCTGGTCCCCAGCATACCAGGATGAAAACACAACTTATGGTGGTATAATTGCTGGTCTTTTTCATCAGGAGAATCTGTTTAATGACTAAATAATGGCAAATATTGTTGTCGGTAATTAGGTTGTTTTATCTTTGTCAGCTTCATGTTACTTACATTTACATTTTGGGATTTGGCAGTCACTCTTATCCAGCGGGACTTACATTAAAAAAAAAAAAAAATCTCATTACACATCTGAGGGCCTTGCTCAAGGGCCCAACAGTGGCAACTTGGTGGTTGTGGGTTTGAACCTGGGATCTTCCGAACCGTAGTCCAATGCCTTAACCACTGAGCTACCCCTGGCCCCTTACTTACGACAAAACATTCCTTCAATGAATGTACATATAGTAATTAAATATTTTACTAAACCACACTGTTGTATGGCCTGTACTGATTAGTGACAGAGTTTTAACATAATGTTGGATCTTTCTTTGGCCTTTGAAGTGCTGAAGATGCAGCTGTGCTCATTAGTGAACGAATGTAAGAAATACTTTTTATTTAAGGCTCATTTTGTCCACAATGTCAAAAGATCATTATAGTAGTTACTGTAAAAGATTCATGTTCCATGTTCCATTCCACTAGTCTAGTCTAGCTGTCTCCTTTTTGCTTTTACTTGTCTTAACATGTTTTGTATGCCTTTGCACAGCTGTTTCCCTATTATGACTAAAATACATTTAACTACTGTATGCAGAATCTGGTCATGAATCAAAGATATTTTTTAAATTACATGTTTTAATTAATAAGAATATTATCATAAATCACACAGATGGCTATTTACACAAATTGTCAACATGTCGTTTTTAAAGTCTGAAATGTCTCTTTAAAGCCACACCCCTCTGTCACACAATACAACCAGCAGAACCAGGAAACTCTTTTCCAAGAAAATGAAACTTAGTTTGAGTTTGCATTCTGAGTGAGTAAGTGTGGGTGCAGTAAAATGGCAGAAGACAGTATCTCAGTAGCTCAGGATCAGTTCAGCTGTGCAGTGTGTCTGGACCCTTTGAAGGATCCTGTGACTACTCCCTGTGGCCACAATTACTGTAAGGTGTGTATTAATCGTTGCTGGGATCAGGAGGATGTGAAGAGAGTCTACAGCTGTCCTCAGTGTAGAGAGACTTTCACCCCAAGGCCTGTTCTACACAGGAACAACATGCTGGCTGAAGTGGTGAAGGAACAAAATAAGGCTAAACTCCAAGCTGCGTCTCTTGCTCACTGTTACGCTGCACCTGGAGATGTGGAGTGTGATACTTGCACTGGGAGAAAACGCAAAGCCATTAATTCCTGTCTGGTTTGTCAGGCCTCCTATTGTGAAGATCATCTTCAACCTCACCATCAGTCTCCTGCCTTTAAGAAGCACAAGTTAGTGGAAGCCTGTGCAGATCTCCAAGAGAAGATCTGCTCTCAGCATGACAAACCGATGGAGATCTACTGTCGTACTGACCAAAGCTTCATCTGTTACTTGTGTACGATGGATGAACATAAAGGCCATGACACTGTTTCAACTAAAGCAGAAAGGACTGAAAAACAGGTGAGAACTGGGAATTTTTTTTTTTTTTTTTTTTTACTTTCATTACAGTATTTAACTCATTAATCATAGTCAGTAAACTTTAAACAAAAGTACAAACCCAATTCCAATGAAGTTGGGACATACAATGCCCTGCAAATGCTTGTTGACCCACATTCAATTGAAAACACCACAAAGACAAGATCTACAATGTTTAAAATGATAAACTTGATTGTCTCTTGGGAAATATTCACCCATTTTGAATTTGATGTGTGCAACATGTTCCACAAGAGGTGGGACTGGTGTATTTTCACCACTGTGTTGCATCCCCTTTCCTTTTAACAACATTCAATATGCGTTTGGGAACTGAGAACATTATTGACGCTTTGTAGATGGAATTCTTCTCCATTCTTGCAGGATGTATGACTTCAGCTGCTCAACAGACTGGGGTCTGCATTGTTGTATATTTACCTTTTCAATGGGAGACAGGTCTGGACTGCAGGCAGGCCAGTCTAGTACCCATACTCTCTTACTGCTAACACGTCCAGAACGTGGATTGGCACTGTTTTTTTTTTTTTTTTTTTAAATAAGCAGTGATGTCCCTGAAAAAGACATTGCTTGGATGGCAGCATATTTTGCTCCAAAACCTGTTTGTACATTTCAACATCAATGGTGCCTTCACAGATGTGCAAGTTACACATGCCATAGGCGCTTACACAACCCCAAATCATCACAGATGCTGGCTTTTGAACTTTGCGCTGAAGCAAAAGTTCTTTTATTCTTTAGACCAGAGGACGCAACGTCCACGAATTCCAAAAACGTGGCCTCGTCAGACCACAGCACACTTTTCCACTTTGCATCAGTCCATCTCAGATAAGTACAGGTCCAGAGAAGCCTGTGTTTCTGGGTGTTGTTGATGTATGGCCTGTGCTTTGCATGGAACAGTTTTAACTTGCACTTGTACTGTAGATGTTGCGATGAACTGTGTTAACTGATAGTGGTTTTCCAAAGTATTCCTGAGCCCAAGTGGTAATATCCTTTATACAGTATAATGATGTCTGTGTTTAATGCAATGCTGTCTGAGAGTTCTACGGTCACGGCCATTCAGTGTTGGTTTTTGGCCTTGCCGCTTATGTGCAGAGATTTCTCCGGATTCTCTGAATCTTCTGCTGATATTATGGATGTGAAATGTGATTGTGTAACACTATAATGTGAGGAGAGCTGAAAGAGAACTGGGATGGAGTTCTGATCGGCTTTGCATTGTAATACACTGGGATTACAAAACAAGAGGGATCAAGAGGATCAGAGGATCAGAGGAATAGAGAGTGTCTGCAGTTCTATGCTGCTACATAAAATCACACAAAATTACACACACAGTAATTAAAAAAGATTACAACACAGGACTACAAAATTTGCATGTGTGCAAACAGCAAGAACAGACAGAGATATAGAGGGGGAACACTTCAAAAACTTTGACTGATTGCTCAAAGGTCAAAGGTCATGTCAAAGGTGATGTGAATATTGATATTACAATTGCTATATTTAAATTTGAACAGCTAAAGGTCAAAGGTGACATATAAAAGGATAATTAAGAGTAGCTGTGTCTTTCCCGTGAAAGTAAATGTTTTTTACTTCTTTCTCATCTGGGATATACAAAACGTCAAACTAATTTTGACAGCTTAAGTCAACATACTGTATGGAAGGGTCAATAAGGGTAGTCGTCTCCTTTCCCGTGAAAGTAAAAGTCATTAAACACACACAAAAAACTTGCAAGACGTTCATAATTTACAAGTCACAGCGCTTCATTTACATTATGTATTACATTAGTATAACTCTGCGGACGACTCATCATTAAGGCATAAAGCTAACCAGTGTTTCCCCGGCATGTGTCTCGGATATGTATTCACTATGAACATAGCCAGAAACTCAGTTAACGTATTCATAGGTAGGTCGCTGCAGGCCACCACTCCGTGAAATATTTTATCTATTTTAGGACAACTTCTCATAACACCTGTTAGTTCTCTTGTGTCCATTTCTTCACTGGTAATCAATCAGCACGTTTCTTTGGTTATTAATTTCCAAAATGCTGTCAAAACTGGCGTAAACGATCAGATTTACCGTTCTCGGAAGGGCCTGTCGGAATCTGTGTTCCAAACGCATATTCCCAGACTTTATCAATGATAAATTTTGCCCACAATCATCATCTGGATTCAGGTAGAACGCGAACAATGTATATCCGTTCAGGTACTCCGACCTATTGATTGCTAAGGCATGATCCTTTAGTTGTTTTCCTGATGCTAAAATTAAAGAGTCCAATTCACGGACCACATTACCCGTGTGGAAGATGGGTTGAAACGGTTTTGCAGGGTATTGTGTACAATTTACACAAAACGCCACAAATTCTGTGTCAAAATGTTTAAAATTAAAAGGATTTTTATTATATGCTTGTCATTGTCTCCAAAAATGATAGTGTTACGCCCCGTCTAGGGTGAAGGCCCAACATGGAAGAGTGCAAGGATGCCGAGGAGTTGAAAAACAAATATGCAATAGTTTAATTGTTTGATTTTTACAAATGGAAGTGGGGGAATTGTCTTCAGGAGCCGACCAGGCCAAAATAACAAACAGAAAGCAACTAATATTGAGCCCTCTAAATTCCCTATTTACAAAAGAAAAGGAACGTAAATACAATAAAACTTCCCTAACTCCCTGTACATAAGACAATCAACAAAAGGTTTCAACAAAAATGGTGTCAGTCTCCCTACCTCCCCAAGATTACGATATACAGTATTTACAATCAGCAACCATGTCCAAACAGGGCAATCCAAAATTCAAAGTCAAACAGGCAGTAGTCAAAGTTACAAATAGTTTGCAAAAACATGAACAGGTAACAATCTCTCACTGTACCACTCAAAATGAACCCACACAGAATCTCAGTCTGACTAACACAATGTACTACTGTATGTAACAGAGCAATGAGGAGTTTAACACAGGAAATGAGCACAAAAGCTGAAGCAGGAAGTGATGGTAGGATCTTTAAAGGCAGCAAGAAGTCACCTGATCAAACAGGGTGGGGCACGAGTTAGAGGGCAGGAACCAATCAGACATCATCCTGCACAGAAACACACATACAGCACTTCCCCCACAAAAGACAGAACAAAGACAAATAAATTTAAGGGGCGTAACAGATAGTTTTAGGTAACGGTCCGAGGAAAAGATTCTCTTGTGAACAAATGCGGCTCCCTGCTGCTAGACTGAAGGTCTTCATGCAAACTCTCTCGATAGGGTACTTGGCTGTAGCGGTAAGTAGCGCTTGTGCATGACCAAGTTTTACTGCTGGAGAAACGGATACTTTCTTCACAAAAAGAGATGTGCTGATAATTTTCAGAATGAAATTGGTATTTCCTTCCTTCATCAAACAAAATTCATCTTTACTGCGAACCATATTAATCCTCAAATCGATGCCGTTCAGTGAAGGTTTTTCCTGAAGAAATATACTGTATCTGAATGAATGTGTCCAATCAAGTCAAAGGTGTTGCTTTCAGCGCTGAACCCTTTGTTTAAGACCTTCGTTGCGACCTTCTGGATCAGTGGCATCGATATGCCCCGCTGTGTCTTTGTAGAACAGTCTGGAGGAAAATGGCATTTCCAAAGTATCTTTTCCATACTTGAGGAGACATTCAAAGGCGGCCCAATACGAGTATGTACTGCTAGATAGAGAAATCAGTCAGTCTCCGAGCATGATATCCACTTGTGAAAAAAGTGATGCTATAGGGTAATTAATAACCTCCACCTTTGCATCATTGGCTATGTTGGAGCCGTCAGGATTAAATAATTTACAGGTCAGATGTAAAAAAGGAAATTTTGATGTCCAAATAAGATTCTGAGGTTCCTGGTATATAGAATTCTAAAGGTGCGTTGTCTGACAGAGTGGAAAGCGGAGGAATTTCAACATAAGTGTAATTTTCAATTCTCGTTTGGGTATATGGTAGTGTGAAAATATCCAATTCTGACTTTGTTCACTCTCTCGACAGACTGTGTAAAAATCTTTACTGTAGCTGCTTCCTTTTGTGAGAGATTCGATGAGGCTTGCTGCCTCTCTGCTTCTTTTTCACACTGGTCTAGATTCCAGTTACCTTGCGCCATTTATTTGAAATCATGTGACGTTGACCCGGAGGTCTTTTAGATTGCTAACGCGCAATCATTGCAAGACCTGATCCATCTTGATTCTGAAATTGTATCTTCGTCATGATGTTGCTCACTACATCATTAACAAAACCCTTGGCAGCTGTTTTTAAATGCGGTTTAGCAATAGAGAATCCTCTTGAACAGACCTCCTAGACCCGCCCCATACATGGTGGGAGTTCCATAGTACCCTGGCAGTCCATTTTCGGCCTTGGTCATGTAGCCTTCGATATAGGCTTGCGGATATATATAACCCCTATCTATAATTTTTACAGACGGAACGAATGTCTGAAGTGTGGTTTAGCTATAAACTTCCCGTAGCTAAACTTTATATGTTTGTTCTGGTCCGATTTAACTTCAATTACTATATCAGTAATGTGGTTCTTGGTGAGCGGTACGTAATGTGGCTTGTTGTAAGTCATATTGACTACTTTACTGTTTTCCCCCTGTAATATGTAAGCATCTCAGTAACGAAACAAAGCTGTCACCAACTCTTTGATACTCAATAATATGCATATATACATACATTGTGTAAAAACCCCCATGAATATCAGCAAGATTTGGCGCTTCTTGATGATGGAGTGTTAGCGGTTTGTTGGGTATCAAACATGTACCGTAGGCTAGGCTTCCACTGGTTTTGAAGGTAAATGGTTTCAAGGTCTCCATGCATATTTTATTTTTCATAGGGTTATAGGATAATGCCATGTCAAGATTTAATGTTTTTATTGGTTTGTTAATTTCATCAACCAGTTCTTCGATACTTTTATAGTACACATGGCTGATATAAAAAAAAATGGTTATGTACTTCATTTCCCTCCTTCAGACCGATCTGACATAGAGAGTCTTGTAGTGATAATGAGTGCCAACTATGGACATATTGAACCTCTGAAAGCTACCTCCCATTTGCCTTTTAAATCAATTGGTTTGGCTAATTTAGTAGTATACTGTAGTAAGAAATTTTGTTATTGGTGTAATTATCCAGCGATGCATTGCTTGGAAGGGTTAAATAGAATCCGCTCTCTTCCATGGTTAAACAGTTATACTGTAGATTTCTATTTTGTCTTTTTTAAGCTCAGCTGATATGTTAACCACGTCTTTGGCAGGAACCCAGGAATTGAATTTATCAGGCCACCCCAAACACTTCACCAGACAAACTTTTTTTTCCAGTTTTGGATCTTGACAGACAAGATTTTCTCTATTTTGAATGCTTTGTCTTTTCCAAACAATCTTTTGTAACTCGGGTTCATAAAACGCGCCTTCAATTTCTTGTGGCGGATGGACAGCCGTCATGCTGTTCTTCATCATCCCTGGATGACAGATAGGTGTGATTTCTTTTCCAAGTCTTTCGCCGGTGCTTTCACGTTCTTCAAAGCCTGAGCCGGCTGCCTCGGTAGCGAGTGAGTTGTAAAAAAAATGGGTCTGTATTCACAAGCAATACTGTTTTCCCGGTGCTCAAAAGCTGATGTTCTTTAACGAGATGGTAAGTCTTCTTCTTTTTATACAGAGTAGGGGAGGAGTCCTCAGAGTGTGTGTGTGAGGGGGCTTCCGCTCAGAAGGAGAAGGGATCAGCCAGTCTTAGTTTTATTTCAGATGTTGCTTTGTTTTTTTCCAACTGTAGAAAAAAGTCAACAATTTGTTTAAAGCAGCATTGAGGTTCTTCTCAGCTAGTTCGGTCATACCTGACACAGCCATTGTGTTTGTTCACTTCTAACCAGTCATCACCAAAAAGTGTAGCGTAACCCCATTCTTATCAAAATTAGTTATTCTCATGTGATATGTGTCCTGTGGAGACGACTTGCTTGTCCATTTACGTTTGAAAGCCTCTGGTGAAAACACGTCCATTACTATGTAATATTCGAGGTCCTTACATTATTTATGGAACTTTTTCCAATTAACCTGATCAAAAGTTATTCTCTCTGTAGATTTACTCCAGTGTATGTTTCCTGGTCCCGATAACTTAAACAACGTAACGTCTTCTTTTTCTTCGTTGAAAATGAAGCCGGCGGTACATCCATTCGTCAATCCCCAATACTGAATCTTTCCATGCTCTGAAAATGTTTGAATTCTCGTCAAAGTAGAATTAGACTTTTTCAGTGCATCTGGATAAACAGCCATAGTTGAACACTAAAAAAATCAACATTATTCCTTACCCCAGAGCTGCCATATTTGAAAGGAAACTGGGTGTAACGTGGTATCAGTTACTTTTAATCTGATTGGTCAAAAGAAGGCAAGGGTGGTTGTAAACAAATGTATAAACAATTAAGAGACAACTACCCTTATTGAGCCTTCCATATGTTGACTTGAGCTGTCAAAATTAGTTTGACGTTTTGTATATCCCAGATGGGAAAGAAGTAAAAAATCATTTACTTTCACAGGTAAAGGAGACAACAATTTTCTTAATGACTTGAACATGTGTAAACATTTACTTTCACAGGAAAGACACAATTACTATTAATTATCCTTTCATATGTCCCCTTTGACCTTTAGCTGTTAAAATTAAAATATAGCAATTGTAATATAAATATTCATCAAACATCACCTTTGACATGACCTTTTTTTTTTACGTCCCCCCCCCCCTCTATATATCTCTCTCTAAGAACAATACACATATAAGGACAGTACAGTGTTGAAAAGTACACAGTTCAAGTGTGAAAAGAGTGCAAGAGGATACTACAACAACAACAACAACAATAATAATAATGATAATAATAATAATAATAATAATAATAATAATAATAATAATAATAGCATAGTAATAATAATTGACCCACTGAGCTCCAGAATAATGCACTCTGTGTATAATTTGTTCTCAGAATGAACTAAAGGAGGAGCAGATGAAATCCGAGCAGAGGATCCAGGAGAAGCAGAAGAAGGTACAGGAGCTTAAACAGACTGTGGACACTATTAAGGTGAGGAGTCAACAGAGAGATTTTCCTAATAATGTACTCATGTACACGCACACACATACACACAAAGAGAGAGAGAAAGAGAGAGAGAAATTGCCTTAATTAACAGTTTTTTATTTTTTGTGTGTTCATCCTAACAGGTGCGTTCACAGGTAGCAGTATATGAGAGTGAGAGGATCTTTACTGAGCTGATCAGCCTTATGGAGAAAAAGCGCTCGGAGGTGACGGAGCTGATCAGAGCTCAGGAGAAAGCTGAACTGAGTCGAGCTGAACGACTCCTGAAGCCACTGGAGCAGGAGATTGCTGATCTTAAGAGGAGAGTCACTGAGCTGGAGCAGCTTTCACACACACACGATCACATCCACTTCCTCCAGGTAACACTCACTGTCTGATCTACAGAGGGCGCTGTTCCTCACAAAGTCTCCTCCTAAAAGCTCATTACAGCAACAATAATTCTATTAAATTAAATTAAATTAAATTAAATTAAATTGTATTTATTTACCACTTTTAGCAATGGTCATCGTCGTAAAGCGGCTTTGTAGAATCAAATTAGGGAAATGAGTTCGAAAAGTGTAAGGAACCATCTATAATTTATACCTTATTAGTTTGTCCCCAGTGTGCAAGCTGAGCAATATGGGGGCTCAAGGTGAACATGGATATGGGGTCCTCTGCATTCAGGGATTTTTAAGTCCTACCCTATCTTCACTCATCATCCCACAGCAATCTTATCCAGATGTCTAGAACAGATTACCTCAGGGATCTTTATCCCTGCCTTTCTCCCTTTGTCTTGGTCTTACTCTTCTTCACTTTTCTTTCATTACTTTCATGTCTTTCCTTCTCTACTCCTCTTTTGGCACTGTATTTTCCCAGCTTTTATTTTTTCCCCCTGTTTTTTGGATATTGTTTACTTTTTTAAAAATAGTTTACTCTTCCTTCATCAAATGAGCTTAAGTGTGTGGAAAAACATAGGAATGTTGGGGTGTTGGATCAAGATTAATATGAAAATAATGTTAATTAAAATTTGTGCATGGCCGGAGATAATAGTGTAGGTCAACATACTAAAATCTGACCTTGCGAGCTTTGGCTTCAGCAAACTTTGTTATTACTGACTCCATATCCACAGATTTTCTGACTTCATGCTCAATAGAAAAAATACCAAGTCCAGACAGCCTCTCTTGTGATATTGTTGACCTGAGGTAAGTTTCGGGGATGAGAAACGTCTCTCACATGAAGCAACTGTGAACTGCGTTCCTGAATTCTGTCACTACCATATTCTCTCTCCCTATTGTTTCCACCGTTTCCAATTTTGGTGCTCTGCAGAATCTTGCTGGGTTATTTATCTGGAACAATGTTGTACCATATAATGGTACTTACCAAGAAGGGCCACCTCTGTGTCTCTAGGAGTAGGCTTCCAGCTGTTGAAAGAACATCCCTTTTCTCTGTAGTGTCCTTCATCAGATCAGTCAATACCTTTAATATTTCAGGCAGTTGGTAGTGAAATAGTGTTTTGTTGTTTAGTTCCAGCACTCTCTTTTGGACCCCTTGCTTTTTCCCTGCATATTACTCCCATTATCATATGACTGGCCCCTTTGCCAGTTGTTTCATTCATGTGCCTGAAGGAATCCAACAAAATGTTCATGAATGGAGATACCTTTTGAGGCCACACAATTTACTATCCTTAGAACAACAGACATTTGTTGTTCATTGTACAGTAACTAAGGTCTTGGGTACAGTCCATAATTACTGCATAGCATTTGGATTTCTTTACTCTTTGACAAATTGCATCAGTTGTACACTTGTACATCTGCAAGGGAGATGAGTTTATTATACTGTATATAAATATCCTTGCTAAAATAAGTGTCACTGATCTTCTTAGCCAGATTTTTTCTCAAATGTTTTCGCATAACAGGGTTGAACTGAGCTATCAATTCCATTCCAACAAATGTAACACGGCCACCCACGCGAAGGGCAAGTCGGCAGATGACTAGGCAGATTTATAGACAGGCAAAGCAGCAGACAGCCGTGGTTGCTAGGCAACCCCGCCATGTTGCCAATCAGAGGAGTGGCGCTACACCTGTCCGGTAGGTTATTTAAACCCCCAGAAACCAGCACACAATGTGAGAAAATTAGATAGCACCAGGTATTAGAGCGTTGCTCTGGTATAGGTGAAAAAGAGAAAAGTGAAAAGGATAAAGTAAAAGTGGAAATAAAAAGAGAAACGGGGAAAACCATCAAAAGTGAGACGGCACACGCAAATATAAGCGCACCTCTCTTCATAGTAACACCCCCCCCTTTCTGAACAGAAGAACGCTGCATAAGCGCCCCTACCTTGCGCTGCGTGGTGCTCACGTGAGCCAATCACCCTTGGCCAAAATAAACACCCAATGTCACAACGGTCCCCTCCAAGTCCTGCATCAGGGCTCCCACACTTAACAACATACAGTACTTGGTGGTGCCATACATAAGCGCCCCTCGTAACAACAAAAGCACAAAATACTGTACAGTCATTTTTTTCACTGTACACTAGCCAGGACCTGGTTATGTTTTCTCTATTGTTAAACTGTATGTAGTAGTTACTATTAGTGAATCTTCACCCATCTTGATCCTTAGAAAATGTTCTGTTTTTTACCTGAACTGGTCCTTTCAGCATCAATGAGCAGGGACACTTGCCTGTAAGCTCCTTGGGCTTAGGCCTTAGTTCATCTTCTAGTATAACCCATTCATTCGGAGAGGTGGGGGAACTGTTACTCACTTGTTCTGACCCACTATACTGTATATGTCAGTGTGTGCATTAGGGCTCTCGATATCAGCATAGCTGGAACAACCAGCAACAGGCTCCTGCACTACAGTACCAGTATGGCACACTGTCGCTTAATACAACTAAGGATCTTTGCTGCCGTGTTTTTCACAAAAAAAAAAAAGGCTCTGAGAATGGAGTAGCAGCGGCATCGCTTTGGTAACTGGTTACTGGTGGTAGCAAAATTAGCTCATCAACACTTCTTGTGTTTCTAGTAACAGTTTCTAGTAACAGCAGCAATGTCTTAACCAACTGTGTTGTAATCAGCATTATTAGGGTTGTTAGTACGCTAGCAGTTAGTACTGTTACCTTTGCTAAAGATCCTATTAATTGTCTGTTCTCCACCTGTTTTTTCCCCATTTTTCTGCATGACATAAGTAACTTTATTTCATGGTTGTACAGTAGACGTTTGTCCCCCGCTCCTCTACTTAAACTGCAGTGAAAACCTTCTGTTTTCATCACATGGAATATACCGTTGTAGTGTGGGCGGCGGTGACTAAAACACTTCAGCAACTTGCGTAGAGTAATGGTATTGTTATGCTATTTTAGCAAGTGGATTTTAATAATTACAAATGTTAGCTGTAAGTGCTTGCTAAAATACTCAGTTAGGCTTAACTTATGTAGTTCAGGACTCTAAGAGCTTGCCTACTTTTGCCTAATGGTAATGCCGCTACTGACGGTGACAAGGAAAAACTCCCTAAGATGACAATAGGAAGAAACATTGATAAGAACCAAATCAACAGGCAATCAGTCCTCATTTTGGTGATTTCAGAATGCACGGATTGTTTTGCGTTCATACTGTGCGTTAGGAGTCTGGTAGTTCAGTATAACAGGAGAGGTGTTTAAGGTGATATGGAGACCACTTTTTTTTGTTGTTGTTATTTTTAGGCTCAGGTACAAAACTGTTTATGGTAATTTCTGCCCTAAACTATTGAGCGTCTGCAGTCACAGGTCATCAGACTATCTTTAGAGTTAAGTGGAACAATCTTTAGTCACCACATACATCCCAAGCAGACTACATGGAACCAGCAGAGAGCCAAAGCCCTCTATGCGATGAAATCGCCAACAAGAAGCAGGATGTGACAGACAGGTCTCCAGAGAGCAGAGGGGGTTAGGATCACTGTCAACTCAGGAGTGCCATGTGTAATTGTTCTTGTCTGAAATCACAAGTGTGTCGGTCTGAGATTCATTCAGTCCTCTCCCATACTCCTTTTCTACCTTTTCACATATACATTTATACATGTTGTGTTTCTTCTCTGTAGAGTTTCCCGTCTCGCTGTGCTTCTCCTAGATGCGAGGACTCACCCAGCTTCACTGTCAATCAACATCTTTCATTTGATGGCCTCAAGAAATCTCTCTCAGATCTGAAAAAACAAGTTGAGGAAATCTGTGCGGAGGAATTCAACAAAATTCAGCCAAATGGTAAACAAGGAAACTTTTGTTCTGCATCGCATTAGAAAAGGAAGCAGGAACATATAACAGCATATTAAAAATCTTGGACATTTTCTTTTCAATTTTCTTCTAAATTTAAACTTCAAAACCCCTCCAGCTCTTTTTCAAATAAAAGGGACTTAAGAAGACTGCATTTACTTACTCATTTACTCATGGCCTGTACCGCTTTAAACTGTATTCAGGGTCACGGGGGGCATGGAGCCTATCAAGGCAGGGTACACAGGGTGCAAATTCATTGCAGGACACACACACACACACACACACACACACACACACACACACACACACACACACACACACACACAC
>JAQQZT010000003.1:1961198-1971198 GCA_030068275.1 Clarias platycephalus | reverse complement strand
GTATTTTATATGAAGTTTGTATATTTTGTGAGTTCAAATAATATACATTTTGTTATTTAATTAGCAATAATAATTTCTGATATTTTATTACATTTCATTATTTACATATTAATAATATCATCTGTAATTTTAAGTATTTTATTAAATAGCAATCCATTTATATATGTATGATATGTAAATGTATCTTGTTTAAGAGCTTAGAAATTATTTATTTAAATTGTTAATTTTTTTTATGCAAAAATAGAAGACTTGATTATATCTGTGTGTACAGGGGGTTCTGCTTGAACCTTTTTCTGATTATTTTTTATTTATTTTTTTACAAAAGATTAAAACTCTATATAAGGTAAACAAGGTTAAATGCACTTTTTACATGTTTATTGCATACAACCTTGTTTTTATATCTAGAATTTTCATTTTCGAAATTTTCGAAAATTGTTGTTTTTCTCCTTTTCATCTATTGTGAGTGTTTTGAATTCCTTGATAAGAAAATATTCAGTTCTAAATAGCAATACAGAGAAATAAATGAAAGTTAACTGTATTATCATGCTGTATATTGAGATGAGTGAAAGGTTTCTTTACTTTACTTTCTTTACTTTACTTTACTTTACTTTATGTGTGTATTGAAGTCAGAATCTGTATTGCTTTGTACTTCATTCCACTGTGAACACACACTGATTAACGGTACACACACGCTGAGACATTGTTTTATTGTTTTATCAACAGATTTGATTGTATGTGGAGATTTAAAGGGTCACATGTGGTTTAATGAGACGCCGACCCTGAGCTCGTGGACTCCGAGGAGACGTGTGAGTCTGACTCTCATCCATGTTGAAAACCTTTTCATATTTTAGCCTTTCTTTGAAGTTTTATTCAACAAACATCATTTACTTTTAATCATTAAGCCGACTCTCTGCTACTGTGCCTTTAAGATCGGCACAGATTTGATCAGACATCCTTTTAGATTTAGTTACTGTTTGCATGAATACGTGATTATGATTTCAAAATTCTAGAGACGTGTTTTGTGATTTTTCACAAGCAAAATTATTCAGTCTTATTTTAAAACTGAAAGGAAATATTCCAAAATATACAATACAAAGAAATCCTGCTGTTGATTTAATAGCAATATAATAAACAACATTAAACTTAAACATACGGTTTAAATTGTAAGTGCACTGACACCGGAGACTCTTTTATTTAATATAAAGCTGTGATTTACGCTACTGTCAGAGCTGCAGGTTTAGAAACTAAATCCTCGTTGTCTGATGGAGAAGTGGACTGTGGTGTGAATATAGAGAGTGGAGGAGTTTAAAGTTCCTGAATCTACACTGAAGTAAATGTGATGTGAATGCTGCAGGTGCACAGTGACAGGATCAGTGCGCTGCGTCTGACAGAGAGCATCATCATCTCCGCCTCGTACGACAGGACCATCAAACTGTGGGACAGGAACACTAAGAGACAGGTGTGTGTGTGTGTGTGTTTGTGTGTGTTGTATAGTAATGTGATAGTAATTGTTTAGTGTGTGCTTAATCTCTCTCTCTCTCTCTCAGGTTGGCCTGTTTGTGTGTAACGCTCCAGTCGAGGTTCTGCAGGTGAACCCGAATGACCCGAGTCAGATCGTGTGTGGAGACGCACTGGGGCAAATCTACTTCCTGTCCTGGAGAGGATAATTAACACTCCCACACCTGGACACACCATAAGTTTAACATTCAACACTCCATGTTTAGCACTTTAACACTTTGTGCAGGGTTTTAGGGTTTATTTGTTTTTTTCAACTGAATGTTGACATGTACGTACACACTACACAGAGCTATTTGTTTCATAGTAGCTTTGCACATGTTTGTTTTTAAGGTCACATATTCTGTAAAAAAAAAGAAAAAAAAAGGCTCATATGTGAGACCTACATTTGTCTCCCAAAGGTCCAAAAGAGTGTGAGAATAAATACCAACAATATTGTGCAAAAATAAATAATACTGTGAAAAAAGCGGTCTTTTCTTGATGTCTATTGGCGGCTTAAACACACAATGTCACAGTGCTCAGTGTCACAACCAGCTCTCAACTGACTCCCTTTAGTTATCGGTCATTAATGTGCTGTACTATTAGTACTGAATGCGTTCAATACTCAAATATATAAACAAAATATTTTGCAAATCAGAAATCTTTTAAGTTTTTGAGCAAATCTCCACTGCTTGTGATGTGGGCCCAACATCCACACCTGCAACAGACATCATTTAGGTAGCCTAGTTACCCTGACCAAAACCAGAAGGCTACATGCAGACATGATTATTTTATTTGAATTACCCGTTTACTGTTTTCACCTACAATCTAGTTGTTGCACAACACCTAGCAGGCATCTTCTCCTTCAACACACAAGCAAAAGAAACCCCTGTCAGTGGACCCCTGACTCGCCACGCAGCTAGTCACCCCAAGGTCACCCCATGCTTGGGTCAACTCTCTATAGGCAAAGAATAGTAGTAAGCGTAGTAACCATTTATTTTGATCCTATTTGCTACAAATTTTCAGACTAAAGGAAGCAAAAGGAATTATAGGAATATAATTGTCACGGAAAACTTCACAACTCCATTACTGTACTACGATGACTATGTACACGCGCACACACTAGTCAACTAGCCATTAACACATTCCTAATACACTGCAGGACAGTTATAAGACCAACTTTCGTATACAGCTTCCGATAAATCGTGTATATGATCATGATTTAGAATTAGTTTTGACGGGTTGTCTGTCCTGAGCTGGGGATGGGTGTGAATTGTTTGGGATGTACTGTAGCTGGAGAGGAGGTGGAAAGAAGTGGGATTAGGGTGTGAATGGTGTTGCAAATTGTAACGCGTTATAACCTGGTGAGAAGGTTCCGGTGCCGGCCCCTTCGTTGTGCTTCCTGACTCCTGTATGGTAACACCTCCTCCTGTATCCTGTATCTAGATGAACATACATCTCAACAGCTCGTGTCTGCTGAAACACATTTGTTTAAACGGAAAATGCAAATCAGGGCACGTGGACGAATGCTTGAATGCTCTTTTTTGCTGAGAATAAACAGAGATCTTCAGACAATTGTGTGTGTGTGTGTGTGTGTGTGTGTGTTCTCCCTGTTTGGGGCCTGGCTGGCAAGTGTATCAAGATGCAACAGACACAACAAGCAATAACTCTTTGTTCTTTTAATTCCTCTTAAAGCTTATTCCGGACACTAACCGAATGAATGAGGAAATGCACATTTCTGTTTCATGGCTTCAAGAAAAAAAGGACATTGCAGTTTTTACAATTTTTCTAAAATTTTCACATACACAGGACAATTTAATGAGTGTAGCGTCTGTTTTTCCTCCACTTGTTTTCCCGTGTTTGAAAGAGCTTATCACACATCACACATCTGCTCTAGTTTATTTAAAAAAGAGACAAACCCCAAAATACTTGGAGCTGTAACCACTGGTTCTACAAAGTATTGACTCAGGGGGGCTGAATACAAATGCACACCACAATATTCTGATATTTATTGTTAAAAAATATTAGAAAACTATTTCTAACAATTTTCCTTCCACTTTACAAGTATGCGCCACTTTGTGTTGGTCCATCACCTAAAATCCCAATAAAATACATTTATGTTTGTGGCTGTGATGGGATGAAATGTGGAAAAGTTGATGAATACTTTTGCAAGGTACTGCATGTGTGTGTGTGCTAACCATTTCACATTGGACTCCTTTCCAGGGTTTGCCAGATGTACTATAGAGATGAGAAACTCGGATCCATTAATGGATTCGACTCCTTCTGAATCACTCGCTAAACAGATTCTCACGAGTCCTTTGAGTCACATGAGTCAGTAGAGATTCTGAATGTATTTTCCTATGGTCTCTCCACTAGAGGGCGCTCACAGAATTCGTGAACTTATGAATACACTAAGTCTAAGAAACCGGCTGTTTCACTCAGCGCTACGAGTCTGACTGACCCGCTGAATCTCCCAGTCCAAATGAATCAGCCAGGACACGTATAGTATTTTGAGCCTTTTTTGTTTCTGACCATAAAATGTAAATGACTGAGAATCAAGAATTATGAATGCACAATATTTATTTTAATGACAAATGCACATAAAAATAAGTTTAGACAACAACAAATATAAGGAATTAATAAAATAATTATAAATATATTAGCCGTGTCTTATATTTTTTATTTTTAAGAGTCAAAAACAGAAAGTGGAGGTGGTAAAGCCGGGATTTGAGCTTGAGTTTTCATGCGTATAATAATCATTGTATACATCGACTAAAGCATCACACCGTTAGTATTACCATTCTGGTGAAGTTGTGTTGTGGAGTTGGAAACCGGCCTGATGTGATACAAATGCCAGACCCGTTTTTTTATCGCAGTTTCTCATAATACACATCTACATCACACCAATATATAACCAATATGTTTGGTGTTAATAAAATAAGATTATAGAGCGCTAAGTCTAATCACACAATATTGTAAAAGGGAAATGGCTGCGCTTTGTTATATCATTGTGATATGGATTCTACCTGTTTTTTGCCATGGTCCTCCACTAGGGGCGCTCAACGCATCCTCAGAATCCACCAAATCCTTGGACTCATGAACACACAATGAGTCTCCCAGACCCGACTGTTTCACTACGCACTGTAGGACTCAACTGATCCGCGTAAATGAAGAGAAGGATTCGTTATTCGTGAGTCATATAAACGATCGTGTTATTTAACCCGGATGAATCCAGATTCGCTCATCTCTAATGTACTTGTACTATAATTATTGCATTTGTGGGATGATTAGGTTGGATGATTAGGTTGTCTATACATAGTTGTAAAAATCTACGGTAAATTTACGATAATTTCAATTTGTACAGTAGTTATTTGGTATAAAGCATGTTCTGATTAGAGGTACCAGTCTGGTTATTTGTTCTATATATATATATATATATATATAGCCCTGTCACGGAAAAACGAACCCTCATGTCTTCTGAGATCTCGTAGCCTGTGTAGCCTATGAAGCATAATAACTGATGCTCAAAAACAATGCTTTGAACAGGTGGAGTCCATTGTAGTTTGTTTGGTAAATGTAGTTATATACATTGCAGACTCCTGAAATACGATTATCCTGGAGTATCTGGGCTAGTATAAGGCCAGGGCCGTCTTCATGGTAAAATGGAACCGTCCCCAGTCATCACACACAGGGCCTCCATGTGACCAAATCTCCAACCACAAGCAGGGCACCAGGATGAGTCTGACAGGTCCGGAGGCTAGAGGGGGTCTGGTCACAGGCTGCTCAGGAGCGACAAAGGGGGAGAGAGGGAGAAAGAGAAAAGAAGAGAAATAATGATAATATTTAGGTATGGTCATTCATATAATGTACTGTATAGTGGTGTGAAAAAGTGCTTGCAGTCTGAACTCCCTGTCTCTTTAAAGCCACACCTGCTCTCTCTCTCTCTCTCTCTCTCTCTCTCTCTCTCTGTAACTCTACACCACAGACAGAACCAGGAAGTTCTTTTACAGGAAAACGAAACTAAAATGTTTACTTTCTGAGCGAGTGTGTGTGAGTGTACAGAAATGGCAGAGGCCTGTATTTCAGTAGATCAGGATCAGTTCAGCTGTGCAGTGTGTCTGGACACTTTGAAGGATCCCGTGACTACTCCTTGTGGCCACAATTACTGTAAGGTGTGTATTAATGACTTCTGGGATCAGAAGAGAGTCTACAGCTGTCCTCAGTGTAGAGAGACTTTCACTCCAAGGCCTGTTCTACGCAGGAACAACATGCTGGCTGAAATGATGGAGAAACAAAATAAGACTGAGCTCCAAGCTGCTTCTGCTTCTCACTGTTACGCTGGACCTGGAGATGTGGAGTGTGATTCCTGCATCGGGAGAAAACGCAAAGCCATTAATTCCTGTCTGGTGTGTCTGGCCTCCTATTGTGAAGATCATCTTCAACCTCACCATCAGTCTCCTGCCTTTAAGAAGCACAAGTTAGTGGAAGCCTGTGCAGAGCTCCAAGAGAAGATCTGCTCTCAGCACAATAGACCGATCGAGATCTACTGTCGTACTGACCAAAGCTTCATCTGCTACTTGTGTACGATGGATGAACATAAAGTTCATGATACAATTTCAACTAAAGCAGAAAGAAATAAAAAGCAGGTGAGAACTGAATCTCATAGTTATTTTCCAATTTATAGTAAACTAAATACTATATGTGTTAAACCAGTCAGTTAAATCAGACGTGTCAGTGCACTGTAATCAGAACAACAGAGCACAGTGCTGTTACAGTGTTAAAGCTGTGTAATGGTGTTAAGGTGTTGATGTTTACACAATTATTCCATTTAAAACTTCCTGTTAATTAGACTTTCTTATACACCATATATTTCATAGCTCATTTGGAAGTCAATAGTCTTATCAGCATCACCTGGAACAATCACTGCACTATACATAATGTTCTTGAATTCACTGGTCTTGTATTCACAGTATAGACAAGTGCCACAAAATAAGATGTTTTACATTGTAACAATTCACTATGGTTCCAGGATTTTGGACCACACTGTATTCGACACACAGACTATATTCGGGTCAGTGAAAGAAAAGCCATAGATATATAAAAACGCTTTATCTGCTACCAAGCCCAAGTGAGGTTAAGATCTTTAGTTCTTGTCTGTGATTGGTTAGAATCATAGAGCAAAAAGGCAAGATAAATAACCCGAATAACCTGAAAGTATAGAATTTCATTTATGTGAGATCTCACAATATAAAGACAAAATGGTTTTCATTTCTTTTCATACAACTATTATGTTCCCTACATGTTCCTTTTAATAATGCAGAGGGTAAATAATGTAAGGAATTTATTTTAGGGTTGTTCAGGTCAATCTGGGACTTTTGATTGTGCAGAATAAAATAACAGTTATGAGTAAAACTCCTCATATAATCCTCTGCTATACTAAATCACTTATCCCAGTGTTTCAAGGTAGAAAGTTTTCTCAGTACTCCAGAGCCATGGTTATTAGACTGCCTGCTGCTTGTCTGAAACACTGGCCTCCCAGGATCTCCTTTAAAAGACCAAATATGAGGAAATTGCTTGGAGCGAGTTCAGGACTGTACAGGGATGTGACAATAACTCCCAGCAGGTTTCCTGTAATGTTCAAGTAGTGACAAGATTATCCATCTTTCTAAGTTTTAAAGATCACGCATTACACTTAGTGTTCACAGGAACGACTCCAGTGGACTCCAAGTTACCTCAGCCTCCTTTGAATCGCTTGCAACATTCAAATGTTATAATGCGGCTAAGGGTCTCATCACCCTAATTTACTTGAAGTCTTTTGTAAATGTTAAATGGTTTTATGCCTGCAGTCACCAGAATGTTGCCCACAAGTCCCAGTTTGACTTGAACACTACTCACAGTTTTGTTATTTCTAGATAGACTACATGTTTTTTTTAGGTAGATTATTTCACCAAAGTTCATGCAAATAAAACTTTGATGCTTTTTTGATGCAGAAATTATGAAGTCTATTTTATTTGGTCTTAGGATGAACTGAAGGGGGAGCAGGGGAAATCCCAGCAGAGAATCAAGGAGAAGCAGAAGAAGGTACAGGAGCTAAAACAGACTGTGGACTCTATTAAGGTGAGGGAAGAGCAGAGAGATTCTACTAAACACAAACACAAAATTAGAAACGTGCACACACTGGCACCCATGCATGCGTGTCCTCGTGCAAAAAATTTATTAAATTCAAATTTTTTTTTTTGTATGGTGTTTTTAACAATGTTCATTGTTGCAAAGAAGCTTTACAGAATCAAACGGAAATTATAGAAATGTGTATGAAATTTGAGAAAATATGTATAAACCATAATGACATCCATGATTGACAAGCCAAGGGTGATGGTGACAAGGAAAAACTCCATAAGATGGCAAATGGAAGAAACATTGAGAGGAATCAGACTCAACAGAGAACCCATCCTCATTTGGGTGATAACAGATAGCAGAGATTGATCTGAATCATATTGTGTGTTAGGCGGCTGGCAGTTCAATATAATGGATGATTTCTTTAAGTTAATATAAAGTCCACTTTCTTATTGGAGGCTCATGTAGACTGTAGGGATTTCCAGTCCTGGACTATTAAGTGACTGCAGTTACAAATCTTTAGAGAACAGCTGTCAGCATCAGCCGAGGCCAGGGCATCACACACAGGGCCTCCATGTGACCAAATCTCCAACCACAAGCAGGGCACCAGGATGAGTCTGACGGGTCCGGAGGGCAGAGGGGGTCTGGTCACAGGCAGCTCAGAGGGGGAGAGAGAGAAAGAGAAAAGAAGAGAAAGAATGATAATATTTAGGTATGGTCAATGTCACATAATGTACTGTATAGTGGTGTTAAAAAACATAACTTAACTCTGATTTATCATACAAGTTAATTTCTCTAGCCACACCCAGGCCTGATTACTGCCACACCTGTTCCCAATCAAAAAATCACTTAAATAGGACCTGCCTAACAAAGTGACGTAGACCAAAAGATCCTTAAAAGCTAGACATCATGCCGAGATCAAAAGAAATTCAAAAACAAATGAGAAGGAAGATAATTTAGATCTATCAGTCTGGAAAAGGTTATAAAGCCATTTCAAAAGCTTTCAGACTGCAGGAAACCACAGTGGGACTCATTATCTACAAATGGCAAAAACATGGAACAATGGAGAACCTTCCCAGGTCAACCAAAATTACCCCAAGAGCGCAGCGACGACTCATCCAAGAGGTCACAAAACACCAGAGGTGGAAAGAGTAATACATTTTTGCACTCAAGTACAGGTACTGTTACTTCAATTACATTTTACTGAAATACAAGTAAAGCTACCATTATGAAAATCTACTTAAGTGAAAGTAAAAGGTAGCTAATTAAATATTTACTCAGAGTAAAAGTTACAGAGTTAAAAAGTGGGGGTGGGATGGGGGATTCTAGTGTAGTTCAAAAAAGAGGATATGAATCTCAAACTAGTTGTTTTTAATTGAAGGAACTGTGGCATAAAAGTAACATCTCATTTTAGAAAAAGAACATCATACCACCAGTAAAATATGGTGTTGGTAGTGTGATGGTCTGAGGCTGTTTTGCTGCTTCAGGACCTGTAAGACTTGCTGTGATAAATGGAGCCATAAATTCTGCTGTGTACCAAAATATCCTAAAGAAGAATGTCCTGCCATCTGTGTGTGAACTTAAGTCGAAGAGAACTTGGGTTCTTCAGCAGAACAGTGATCCAAAGCAGACCAGCAAGTCCACTTCTGAAAGGCTGAAGAAAAACAAAATTAAGACTTTAGAGTGGCTTAGACAAAGTCCTGACCTGAATCCAATTTCGATGCTGAAAAGGCGGTTCATTACAACAATTCTGCAAAGATGAGTGGGCCAAAATTCCTCCATAGTGCTGTAACAGTGTAACGGGTGCTATGTGTGGGCTTTGAGGAAGGTACAGTATAGAGGCGGAGGTGATCAAGTGAAAAGAGTCTTTTAATGAGGAAAACAGAACATAACTAGACATCTACTGTACATAACAGAACTAAGGAGGAGCAATACGGGGCATACGAGAAACCAAAGTCTAAACCAAAACAGGCTCTAAACTAATCAAAGAGCATGATGACACAATCACTACTAAACAGGGGTTACACTAAGACAAGCACTAAACACAACAGGCAGAACAAGGACTAAACACAACAGGCTAAGCATGAACTAAAACATAACAAGCTAAACATGGGCTAGGCTAACCACAGGCTAGGATAACAATAGGCTAGGCTAACAACAGGCTAGGAGACAAAACAGAACAGACTAGAAACTAAACTTAACATGACAGTACATACACAGAACTAAACCAAGAACAGAACTGAACAGTAGTGAGGATATGGCATGACACCAAGAACATAGAAAACATCAACAGTTTGAAAACAGATGCCAGACCTAGAGGCATGAAACAAAAGGCTATTTATAACTGAACTGATTTAGCTAACCTCGATCAGGTGTGCTCCCATCACCTGAT
>JAQQZT010000003.1:1914112-1924161 GCA_030068275.1 Clarias platycephalus | reverse complement strand
CCTGGGATAGGCTCCAGGCCCCCCGCGACCCTGAACAGGATTAAGCGGTATAGAAGATGACTGACTGACTGACTGGTCTAGACAGATGTGATCTTACCTAACTTGAACAGGTGCAAATCTCTCTGCCCTGCTTTAGACTGACTTGTAACTGAGTGAGGTGGTTTTTATAACTAAGTACAACATTTATCAGCCTGTTCTGGCGGGCTATTCTTTCTTCCCAAAGGCCTGCTCAACAATGACTCTTTTCTGAATGTAAAAAAAATGTAAAAATGTAGTTTGAGGCTGGGTGGTACGCTGGAACTAGAGATTGTTTGACAGCATTTCTACAGTATACCATTTCTACCATGAAATATTTTGAGGCATTTGGAGTAGCTATCCACCTCTATTAAGAACTGCTATTTATACTTTTCATCAAAATCCAATTTGATTAGCTCTCAGACTCTTTCAGGTCACAACAAAGACCACTAGACATAGCTGCAAGGTTGAACATTTATTCATCAATCAAGATCCCCAGATGCTCATATAGTGGGTGTTTTGTAATCTTTCATGGAGGACTCTTCAGGCGTTGACATCACCAACATTTGCAGGTGCAACAGCAAAAATGCATATAACAGCTGGTCAACCTTTCATCTTGTCAATATACTAATTAGCGGCTAAAGTTAATAATTAAGTCTCTTATAATTTTAAGCGTATGTGGTACAGAATGAGATTCCCTAAATTATTATTCATACTGTAGGTGGGTGGACCAGTCACCCTGAGACCTCACAAGATGCAACCCTGATCCTTAAGGAATTCATGTCTCCTCACAAAGTACATCTTCAGTTTTTCCTCTTCTAGGTGGCTGACCAATCGTTCATTGTGCAGCTTCAAACTTTGCTAAGAACAAGGTGCCTGCTGGTGTTTACTTTTATGCCATGGACAGACACTAGTAATGTATCTACATTAGATAAGTAAAACATTTGTATTTTTATGCTGTTTTGTCTTTCTCTCCTACACATAGTCTGGACATGCCATCAGTATTTAAGTGATCTGGCGACTTCTTGTATTCTATCTTGTACCTGTATAGGCTCAGAATCAACACCCAGCACTGCATTACATTTACAGCATTTGGCAGGTGCCCTTATACAGAGTGACATACATTCTACATCTTATCATTTGAGGGTTAAGGGCCTTGCTCAAGGGCCTAACAGAGTCAACTTGGTGATGCTAAGGTTTAAGCCTGGCACTTTCCAATCATTAGGCCAACACCTTAACCATTGAGCTACCCCTGCCCCTTAAAGCAACTCCTGCATCCTTAAAGCAACTAACTGTTGCTTTTGGCCCTAGTATTGCCAGCAATGGTTTATGATTTGTGATCTGTGATGAGTAAACTTGCATCCAAGTGTAGAGACACTTATAGAATATTCTCACTCCATAAATGATTGCCAATGCCTCTTTTTGATCTGTGCATACCTTTTTCTGCTTCTGTCAGAAGCAATTGGATGGACATGTCTCTCCATTTTTCTTTTTGGATATGACTCCCTACTCAATATGGGGAGGCATTACATGTCAACTTTAGTGGCTTCTCTGTATCATAATGCACCAGGACTGTGCTGCTCAGGAGCATCTCTTTTTCTTTTTTGAAAGCTTTCTTGCAAACAGGTGTCCAGCTAAACGTCTCGTCTTTCTGTAACAGTACTGCAGTGTCTAGCAGCTTTTTAGAAAGCAGCTATAGTAATTGAACAGTCATAAGAATGATTGTTATTTGGTGACTCTGCAGAAGGGTAATCCTAATCACTAATTTCTAATATCTTTTGTTCGTCAAGGATTATACTTCAGATGTCAGACTGCCTTTAACTGAAAAATGTTCGCTGCTAAATATTTTGCACATTACATCATACATGTCTCCCATTTTTCAGGCTCTCCCTCAACTTGCTCATGTAGCACATCATGTGACTTGTACTAACCAATTATGGCAGTGTCATGAATCGGCTGTCGGCGTGAGTGTTTACGTGGCATAATCGCAGGAGGCAAGATGTTGGTCTCAAATAGTCTTTTAATAATCACAAAACAAAAGCCCTTCTATTAGAGCACCTTGAAACTTTACTATAATACTTTTCAAAACAAACAGCACTACACTCATAAGTATAACAACCATAACAATAACGACAAAAGCTAGACGAATATTTATCATCAACTTAAATTACTCGCCTCGATTCAGGTGTGCGCGCTTGTCACCTTACCGAGGCACCCTATGGGAAATGAAGTTCAACTGAAAACAAATTGAAACACAACAAACATACTCAGTGGGCGTTTTGGCGCCCTCTAGGGGTTAACCCTTACAGGCAGTAGGTTTTAACACAAATATTTTTTGTCTTAAGAGTATACGCATTGTAAATTACATCAAGTTAAATTTACCAGACAAAGTCAACAGAAATGATAAATCTAAATATTATATTTAATTGAAATAAAAATGCAGTTGATATCTTAAATAAAAAAATTGGAAGACTGACCCACCAAGGTGGCGTCTAATTGATGTGTCCACCTGAGGTAATGTTTTTAACTGTTTCCATTTCATATTTTTGTCTCTATCATTTTTCCCAGCATTTCAGCATTGCAGCATTTCAGATTAACAGAGAGGAGTTTTTGCAGTGTAAGTAAAACACCCCCTTACACTTTGTCTAACTTTGTGTTTTGTTTCTAAATCTGATTCATTTTTGCCAGATATTTAATATTTAAAATATTTATATAGAGTGGCATTAGAAGGACCGAAACAAGCAGCTCTCTCACACACGTTTATTATAAATTATGTGATTACGATTTACTGCACTTTACAGATGCCCTTATCCAGTGTGACTTACATTTATCTCATTTATACTGTACAGCTGAGCAGTTGAGAGCTGAGAGCTTTGTTTAAAGGCCCAGTAGTGGCAGTTTACTACCACATCCCATTAATATCTAACCTGTGGACATTTTATTTATTTTAGATTTCTGTTATCTGACTCTGGATCCCACCACAGCACATCATCAACTCATTCTGTCTGAGAAGAACAGAGTCGTGACACGCAGTGAGACACACCAGCAATGCTCTGATCAACCAGAGAGATTTAACTACTGGCCTCAGGTGTTATGTAAGGAGATTGTGTGTGGACGCTGTTACTGGGAGGTGGAATGGAGCGGGGTTGTATCCATATCAGTCGCATATAAAGAGATCAGCAGGAAAGGAACAGGTCATGAGTGTTTGCTTGGATTCAACAGTCAGTCTTGGACTCTACTGTGTTCTTCTTCCTCTGTCTGTTTCTGGCACAACAAAATCAAAACTGATGTCCAAGGTCCAGTGTCCTCTAGAATAGGAGTGTATGTGGATCACAGTGCAGGAACTCTGTCTTTCTACAGTATCTGTGACACAATGAGGCTCCTCCATAGAGTCCAGACCACATTCACTCAGCCTCTGTACGCTGGGTTCTGTATAGATAAAAACTCAGCTGTAAGGTTATGTGACACAAATGTATTGTAATAAAGATGTGTCATGGCGTGTGCCTGTAATGGGCATGTGCCTCAACCTGTTATCGCTCCTCGCTCACTCCGTAGGCTCCCAGAGTTTAGTTACATGTTATGTTACATACCCCAGAAACTTTAAAAGCGAGACCAGAATGCCGCCCTTAGATCACTCTGCCACTTTGCCCAGTGCCGCCTTTTGCCAGCTGTATGCCCACATGTCAATTGAGCACTGCCACTGGACTTGCAGGTGCACACCTTCACATCTTTCCATCCCTTTTTCCAACTCCCCCCCCCCCCCCCCCATTTTCTCTAAATAAAATTATCCTGTTCCTCGTAAGACTTCATCTCGCATTTGCAGGTTTAGAGCACGTGTGGAAGAAAAAATTGTGGGAAATTATGTCTTTATTAGAATCTATATGTACTGTAGGCTTAATTGGACTGGCCATGAAAAAATTTTGAACATTCAGTCATAAATGTATAATCAAAAATAGGCTTGGCCTTTAAGGATAATCGTAGACAGAAATCACTGAACACAAACATTCTCTCACTGCTTCACTTCTTGATTAAAATAAATATTCTGTATATTTTAGTTCTTTATTGATAATGACATTTATACAGAATGTAAAGTAAGTTTGCCATTTAAGTAATAATGAGTTTACTTCTACACGACATATCAGAAAATCCAAATGCACAGTTTACAAGCATAGTGTGGGAAGCAAAACATTTTTGAGCCGCACACAAGACAAAAATTAACTATCTTTGAGATTTAGAGGTAATGAGCCATATTTGAGGCACATTTGAGAAGATTAAGAAAAAGCTACCTGCGATGGATTGGCACCCTGTCCAGGGTGTACCCCGCCTTGTGCCCTAAGCCTCCTGGGATAGGCTCCAGGCCCCCCCGCGACCCTGAACAGGATTAAGCGGTATAGAAGATGACTGACAGATGACTGAAGAAAAAGCTAATATCTCAGCAAGTCACAAAGTCAGCTCATATGTGTATATATGAGTCACACACAAGAAAAATATGATCTCTGAGATTTCGAGGTAATGAGCCACATTTGAAACACCTTTGGGAAGATGCAGAAAATGCCGAACTCCTATTCAAGTCTCAAAGACGGCTCATTTCTGTCTAGGAGAAAAAGAAGAGATTAATATGAGATCTCATCTTGGAGTTTCCTTTGCTATGGGCACCAACAAAGTAAAAGTGTATATAAATGCATAAAGTTTTAATAATGTTTATATAAAAAATATATAAGTATACATATAATGGTTTTTGTTTGCATTGCAGGTCCATAATATAAGCACTAGTTTTGTTTTTGTGGAAATGTATTATTTAATATATTGCATTATATTTTACAATATATTGCCATATTTTTTTTTTCCGTAAGGGAAAACCAGATTCCACAAACACGGACAGTGTTTTTGATGTGAGGCAGGCAGAAAGGCAGGCTTGTGTATTATTTGAAATAATAAAATTTACTCAAACTTCTGTGTCTTTCTGTACAGTACTATCCTGTATATAAAAGCCTTTTCATATCTTCAATCATTTTCTTGTCAAGGGTTTTGTCATAATACACCCATCCATATACTGTATATCTGCAAATTACACCATTATAACAGAATGCATAAATCACATTTCCAAATTTTCATAGCACAGTTGCAGAATAATTCAGACCCTTTCTTATTTAAATCAACTGAGTTCATGGTCTGACCTTCCCCTTTGATGTATGTACTGTACAACATTGTTGATGTTAATATAAATTTAAGCTGACTGGATATGATTTGTGGCAAAACAAGTCACCTATCTTTTGTAGTGGAAATTAAATTAACTCTGGAGACTTTAAATACTATCACAACAAGAGTAGTGGTTTATTTAAACAGCACTGGACATCAAGGTTACACACACCTTCAAGAGAGAGGTAACACCCCACCCCCCTATCCCCACAGCGCCTTATATATTCTGATGGTGCAGGTCTTCGTGACATCTCATAAAAGCAGGTGAGTTACATCTTGTGGCGTAGAGTTTTCTGTCAATGTACATCGATCAAGGCCGATACTCCCTGTACATCTTCTTCTTTCTTGCACATACAGTATATACAGTACATTCCTACTGTAGCTCTGCAATTCTAACTGACCCACAATTATGCAAACTATTAATAAGACACATAGTCGATTAAAATTTTCTACCACACTTTATAAAAAATTAAAAAAAAGCTTGATGGATGTCAAAGTAAAAATCAATTCATGCTTAATTTATCAATCTTTAAAATTTGGGGTCAGAAAACTTGAGATGGGAACCGAAAGGTTTCTGCAGCATTGAACATCCCAAAGAATATAATAGTTTTCATCATTCCTAAAAGGTGTGTGAAGCTTTTATATAGTCCTTGGGACTGGCACAAATTCTCCTGTGTTGTTCTCAGGTCCTGAATGTAGTGAATTACATTTTTACTTTTAATTTTGAATAATATGATGTCAAAAGTAGGGGAAAATTGGTATCCATTTGTTTCTTTCCACACTGTTTTTCATATTTGATTATAATTTTTTCTTAACAAACTGTAAGTTCACATAAACAAATTAATCACAGAAAGATGTAAGGAGAAGAGAAAAAAAAAGACAGGAACAGGATAGAGACTTAACAAAACAAAACAAAACATGGCTGTTTTATTTCTATCCTTCCTTGTTTAATTAGTTTAGTTATACCCTTATGCACCTGCATTTCAATTCTGCCTTTTTTATTCTACATTTTCTTCATACCTTTTTTTATTTATTTCTCTTTGACTCAGATACAGTTTAAATGCTTCTGTGACAAAATCTATATATATATTTTTTGCAGTATGTAGTATTGAAACAAAAATTTTTAAAGAGAATTTGATTTCATTAAATCTAAAGTTTTATATGACCAAAAACACAAAACCCCAACACCTTTTTCTTAAAACCTGAACTCCCTCCTGTTTTAAAGCCACACCCAAGCTCTCTGGCACACTGTACACACACACACAACCAGGAAGCTTCTTTCTGGGAAAATGAAACTCATAATCCTCAGCGTGGATGAGCGGCTCTTCCCCTCTCCCTCTCCCTCTCTCTCCCATTGTCAGTGTATCAGTCCATAAAAATGTCAGAGGCCGGTATTTCAGTGGATCAGGATCAGTTCAGCTGTCCAGTTTGTCTGGATCTCTTGAATATTCCAGTGACTACTCTCTGTGGTCACAATTTCTGCAAGGAGTGTATTAATCGTTTCTGGGATGAGGAAAATCTTTTTTCTTTTTCTTTTTTGGCTTTGTGTTTTGTAGAGCTCCTCACACTTAACTGTTAGTTTATTTTACAAAAATGATCAGCATTTAATTCTTTAAATACTATCATACACTGCCTGGCCAAACAAAAGGTCACACACTAATATTTCATTGGACTGTATTTTGTTTTGATTATGACATGCATTTTCCATTGCAAACTACTTTTCATAAGATTATTCAATGTCACAACATTTATTTCCATGCAGAGTCACATTAAACTTGAGAAGATCTTGTACTGATGATGGGAGAGGCACATACAGTAATGTTGCTGAACCTAGATCTGACAAACAGAAGAAACCATAGATCATAACACTGTCCCAACAGGTTTGTTTGGTAGGCACTAGACATGCTGGATACATTATTTCTTCTGATAAATTCCAGGGTAAATCTGGACTCATCAGACCACATGACCTTCCAATGCGGCAAAGTCCAGTGGTTACATGGTTTTCTTAAGGCTACTGACTGTAGCTATTTAGACCAAATCTCTTGAGTTCTTGTTGCACTGTGTGTGTGAGGAAATGCTCTTATTATTTTCACTATTAAATATAGCTATGAGTCTCAATGATTTATTATTATTATTATTATTATTATTATTAATAATGTTTTTTTTTTTCATATTAATTTATTTAACCAAGTGCTTGAGTGATCTCCCATTATGCTTTTTCGGGATGTTTTTTCGATCACATTTCTTCCTCGAAAATAATGATCCACCACTATTCTTCAAAGTTCTTCAAGGTTTTTAACCCAACTGTAGTAGTATTAGCAGTCTACTTAGTTCTTTTCTTTGCTTGATGCACGACAATAATTTGACCCTTTTGAAACAGAGTAACATCTTCACCACGACCACAGGGTATGTCTTCTGACATGTTTGTTTAGGAAATGAGAAGCTCCTCACTGCACAAGTGAGCGTTAAATAACTTGATACCAGTTGAACCATATTAATCACTGCAGTAATTATTCAGTGGAAGCCTCTTAACTATCTCCCTAGATAAATGCAGGTAGTATTTTTTTTTAATTGGGCAGTGAATTATTACATTTCAAATAAACTGAAATTATATACAGTATGTATAAACAAATGAAAACATATAATACTTTTGTCTTATTTCTTTCAGTAGAAGTAAGTTACATTATCTTTATTTACTTTCAGGACATGAGTAAGAGTCTGATGTTTTAGGTCATATTTATGAAAAAATCTATGCAGAACTCAATTAATAAAAATATGTAAATCACAGAGAAGGGCATTTACACAAAACAGAACACAGAACTCCCTGTCCTTTTAAAGCCACACCTCTCTCTGTCACTCCACACTATAAACAGAACCAGGAAGCTCTTTTAAAAGAAAGTGAAACTCAAATGTTTCTTTCTGAACAAGTGTGTGGGTGTAGGGAAATGGCAGAGGCAAATATTTCAGTAAATCAGGATAAGTTCAGCTGTGCAGTGTGTCTAGCCCCTTTGACGGATCCAGTGACTACTCCCTGTGACCACAATTACTGTAAGGTCTGTACTAATGACTTCTGGAATTGCGAGGATCGAAGGAGTGTCTACAGCTGCCCCAAGCATAGAGAGACGTTCGCTTCAAGACCTGTTTTACGCAGTCCGGCTGAAGTGGTGGAGAAACTGAAGAAGTCTAAACTCGAAGCTGCTTCTAGGGCTCACTGTTACGCTGGACCTGGAGATGTGGAGTGTGATTCCTGCATCGGGAGAAAACGCAAAGCTGCCAATTCCTGTCTGGTGTGTCTCGCCTCCTATTGTGAAGATCATCTTCAACCTCACCATCAGTCTCCTGCATTTAAAAAGCACAAGTTAATAGAACCTTGTGCAAAGCTTCAAGAGAAGATCTGCTCTCAGCATGACAAACTGACTGAGATCTACTGTCGTACTGACCAAAGCTTCATCTGTTACTTGTGTACGATAGACGACCATAAAGGTCATTATACTGTTTCAACTAAAGCGAAAAGGACAGAAAAACAGGTCAGACCAGACTACATAATTCTATAGATACAGTAATGTAGTTTCTGTTGAGTTAATTAAATTGAAGTTATAACTGGCATTTACTGTGATTTCTTACAAAGAGGTAAAGCATTGTTGGGAAGGATGTGTTAAACCTATCAGACCCGTCAGCACAATTTCAACACCCAACAACATTATGATTGAATTTACAGCAAAACAACAGAGGACAATGCTGTGCACAATGTTAAAGCTGCGTGATGGTGTTAAAGTGCTAATGTTTAAATAATTATTTCATTTTCATTTTGTTAATTGGGCTTTCAGACACACCAGCTATTTCATAGCTCTGTATAAAGCTAAAGGTTTACAAGTAAAAAGTAAAAAGTAAGAACTTTATCCGACCCAAGTCAATATTGCTGAAATATCTTAATGCAGTACGGTTTTATTCTATGTGATCATCACTGCATAACACCATTTCAAACTTGAACCTTGTATAGGGAAAACAGCTGGAACATCCTTCAAAGCAGTTTCAATATACATTATCCTTTATTTTACAGATACTTATGCTGTATTTCTTTATTTTTCTGACAAAGTCACTGTGAACTGATACATGTGGGATTGAGATGTAAAATGTGCCTTTTATTTTATCGATAAGGTACGATAAAATATTTTGGTGTTAGAACGTTTGTTTAAACACAGTCTGAGGGGGGTCATGCGCTGTTTTTCTTTAAGCATTCATGCCTATGTTTTTACTCATTAACTGAGTGCACAGGGACACCAAAACACTGTAGTTCACATTCTAGTTCTGGTTACCCAAATTTCCATTATGAATATTTATCCTGAATTAACTTTCAGTGTCAGTGTCCACCTCAGCCAGGATGCCCCTTATTTTATTTTTTATTTTTTACTGCTAATAGGTATATGTTTGTTTTTAAGTAGAACATTTTATCCAAGTCTATTTTATTTGGTCCCAGAATGAACTAAAGCAGAAGCAGAAGAAATCCCAACAGAGGATCCAGGAGAAGCAGAATAAGGTGCAGGAGCTGAAAAAGACTGTGGACACGATTAAGGTGAGGACAGAATAGAGAGAGACTCCTAAACACACATGACCAATCAGAAACATACATACACAAACACAATATATGAACAATATAGAGGGATTGATAAAGGGATTGTGTGTGTGTGTGTGTGTGTGTGTGTGTGTGTGTGTGTGTGTGTGTGTGTGTGTGTGTGTGTGTGTTGACAGAGGCGTTCACAGGCAGCAGTAGATGAGAGTGAGAGGATCTTTACTGAGCTGATCAGCCTTATGGAGAAAAAGCGCTCGGAGGTGAC
>JAQQZT010000003.1:1690723-1707122 GCA_030068275.1 Clarias platycephalus | reverse complement strand
ACCAAAACCTTTATTTTATGAAATTCACACAAGATTCTTTACTCTTTAAATTAAACCTTCTTTTTAACCATGTTACACAGCAAAAGAGACATTTAAACAGTTTAATAATTTTCTTAAACAAAAAAGAGTAGCATCTACATCTGGTCTTTTTCAAGCAGTCACCTATCTACTTTTGGTAAATCTTTGCCCATGATAACCTCAGACTCTTGGTCTTGGCTGACAGAGGTGGACCATGCCATGGTCTTCTGCTGTTGTTGCCAACCACGTAAATTTTTGATCTGTGGCTTCAAAAGAAGAAGACTAAAGTTTTGAAATAGCCCACCCAGAGCCTAGCATTTTAACATGGGTGTGTAGGCCTTGTAATATATACTATTATATATATATTATTTCTATATAGATCGATATATTCTAGATTCTAGATAAATTTCTAGAATTTCCTTTATTTATTTTTCCTTTAATCTTGTGATTTTTTTGCAAAATATACCAAAGCATCCATTAATTAAAATAAATAATCAGATGAAAACGTTGTTGTAGATTATAGTAATAGTACAGTATATCCATGCACAATACAAAGTATTGAAAGACAAGAAAGATGAGGCAGACTATTAAAAAAAAAAAAAAAAAAAAGGTCCAGGGACAATTTATTCAACTTCAGCACCCATGTAGTTCTCCTAGTCAGTGATGATGTTCCCTCTCCTGGAAAAACTGTGCATGACGCATGACCAGTGTGCTTTCTATCAGGAAAAATAATAATTAAAAATGTGTAAAGGATTTACATTGTTTTCACAAATCAGTGGTGTAGGTTAGTTTTTTTTTTTTTTTTTTTTAAATGCAATTCCTAGCATAATTACACATTGCACATGTAGAATTTTTAATGAAACATTTTCTAAGTGCAGTAAAATCTCTCATATTTTATCCTATCTCTATACTATATGCAGTTTTATATATATACAGCATATAAAGATTATGGTGATTATAATTGCATTATTATTATCTTGAAGAAGAAGAAGCGGTTGAAGATGGATGGATAATTGCATTTTAAATATACCAAAAAAATTATTGTATACAGTATTTACGGTAAATCAATCCATTCATTCTATCCCGACGGAAGCTTACTTCCGCGTTTCATGACGTCGTGTCAAGCGCGTTTTGCAATTGGTCAAATCGGTTCCCTGCGTCTGACGAAACCCACTTTTCTTTTTGTTGTAATGCGCATGCCTGGATACAACGTCCCGAGCGGTGAGGGGGAAAAAATTCTAAACCTTTGAAGATTTATGATATATGATCAGCTAATAAAGATCATAAATTGTTTAGCGCTAAATATTTATTTTAAGCATCTAACATAACGAATAATGCAGTCTATTATTATTTTGTAACTCGCAGAGCACTTGCATGCATGTATAATAATTACTGTGAATGTTTATTAACTATGTTAGGCCTAAAAATAAATGATATAAAAAGCTAATTAAATATTTAACCATTAATTTCATGTCTGTCTGCAGGTACAATTCTCAATACAATACAGCCATTACATCTGTACATAGTCTATTTAATGCTTTGCCTAATCCTACAGAAATTCACAATAATGTTTAAAATATTGTTGTTTAGTTTGATATTTATTCTGTTTGTTTTGTAACATTTATCCAGACTTGCTGAACAACATCCTGGAGGATTGTCATATCATAAGACCCATCATGCACAGTCCCTGACTCATATGTATGAAGTATTTCATATATTGAGCATTAAACTAAGAACCTTAAACATTACCCACAATGCAGTTTGATTGCCTGCAGATGGTGGTGTACTGGGATTTAGCCCTGGCTTTATCTCTTCCAAAAGAAAGTGATGCAGCGGCACTTTAGTCTGTCCAGCTCTGTCATGTTCTCAGATAAAACAGATCAACGGCGGACGCGTCATGCTGATACCTCACTGTCACCTGCATCGCACTCGCTGTCTTGTAGATTACCTTACTGATTATTTATTGTATTTTTTAATACACTAATGATGTTTGGGTATGAGTTCATCAAGATAAATATGGGACAATGATGACAATTCAAGCGCTCCTGCCATTTACTTCTATATGTATTACACATTTGAGCATGACCTTTGGTTTGAACCCTTCCATTTGTCTAGTGATCAAAAATATTGGAACATTTAACTGACGGGTGTTTCTTCTTGCCCAGGTGTGCCCTATCGGATTGATATTAATTCATTAATATCTTTGAATGTCTACTCCTGGTTTCAGTCTTTGGTTTCACCTGTGAGTACATTTATTATCAAAAAGAATAAACCAAAATGAAGACCAGAGAGCTGACTATGGAGGAAAAGGAAGACATTTTGAAGCTGAGAAAAGAGGGAAAATCCATCAGACTTATTTCTCAGGAGTTGGGAATAGCCAATACTACAGTTTGGAACGTCTTGAAAAAGAAAGAAACCACCGGCGTGCTAACAACCAAGCAGCGATCGGGACGGCCGAGGAAGACGACCGCTGTTGATGACCGGATCATTGTGAGAGCTGTGAAGAAAAACCCACAAACAACGGTCAGCACCATCACCAATAATCTTCACATGGCAGGGGTGAAGATATCGCAGTCTACAGTTCGAAGAAGACTTCGGGAGCAGAAATATCGATTCCATTACATAAATTGTGACCCACTTACCAACAGGATGAAACAGGAGGACGATTTAGAATTAGCAGATAATCCAGAAATGACAGATGAGGATTTAAAAGAAAAGCAGAATGTTTAAAACTGCGGGAGCAGACAGAATGTGACTGTGATGTTTCATCAAACATGTATCATGAGGGATCAGAAACGATTACAACAGGCAAAGAAACAAAAGGATAAATCACAGCATCCGAATGTTTATCTACCTAACTGGCACACAAATGCTTTCTTGTTAAGATAAAATTCTGTTTAGGCTTTACAAGTTTAACGCAGAGTCTGTTGCAGTCATATACTGAATAGTGCTGCATACAAATCGAAGTCGCAATATGGACATGTGGAATGATCTAATCACTAAAGCCTGCGATTTATAGCAGGTCATGTACGCACTGGCAGTAATTTATTTTGAGATTGTAAATAATGTAAGTATTTGTAAATTTTTGGTTATTTATGCCATTATTTGCTGTTATATTTGATAAATTTAATAAATTTAAATACCAAATAGTATGTTTAATATGTACATATTGCAATTTATGACACATGTGTGAAAATAATCTTGATGTGAAATTTTGACCAAATTGTCCAGTCTAGTATTGTACATCTTTTTCCTGATTGACATCAACATACACTGGAATTGCATTGTTTTGTTCAGAAATGTATCCACAAATTAGTCTGTTTAGTGCATAAAATATAGTTTGTTGAAGTTTCTAACAACAATAAAGTTTTATTCTTCTGAAAACTTAATGCTTAAATTTCTTTTCTTTTTTTTTTTTTTTAAGAGGTGCAATGTTGACCATAATGTGAAATTTTTTGCATTTGAGTTACACTAGGGAGAGAGACACTGTTTGTGTTGTTAGTACTACTGATGATAATATTATTATTATTATTATTATCACTTAAATTGTCACTGTTGCTTGTGGCTTATGTTTGATCTGTAGTTAATTTAAAAAATACCACCTGTGCCCATTTCTACTTCAACTGTATCTTTTTGTAGTTTTTGTAGTTGTAGTTTCTGTAAGAGTTGTAACAGCATACTAATAGTTTTAAAATATGCAGGCTCCGAGCACTCCTTGTCAATAGCTCCCCCAAGTGGCCATTTATTGCCAAGATAGAAACCATAAAGTGACCAAACATAAACTTTTAAAGTCCCATTAAAGAACTTTTAAAGATTTGTTTTTGTTAGTTAATTGTTCTAATAATTAAGATACACTCAGGTGTAAACATTTTGGAACAATGATCAGGGTGTTTTTAGCATTTAGATCCCTAAGATCCAATAGGTAGAAACCTTGCGAGGACCCAGACTTAACAAGGAACCTATCCTCATTTCACAATATCTAGCCAAATCAAAAACATTTTTGAGTAGGTAAGCGTGTCATTGTTAACGTCTACATACAAGAGATGGCTTTATGAAATAAAGACGATTCAGGGCAAGGTGCAAGCCACTGGTAATGCTCAAGAACAGAAAGGTCAGATAAGACTTTGACAGAAATCTTTCCCAGATGCTTTGGACTGATGAAGCCAAAATTACCTTGACTTAACCAGAATGATGAGAAAAAAGAATTGAGAAAGAAAGAACAAGCTTGTGATCCAACTATTAAAGGCAATCCTTATGTTTGTAATTATGTTACAGGGGAACCTCTGCATATGAAATTCATTCGTTCTGGAGGCGAGTTTTTATTGTGATATGCATTTTCCCATAAGAAATAATGTAATTACAAATAATCTGTTCTAGCCACCCAGAAATAAGAGTTAAACACGTGAAAATTCATGTAGCCTTTGAAAGCACACCGAAGGTATCAGGGCTTGACTCTTTCAAAACAGCATTTGCTGCCTGAATAAATAATCTTCAAATCTTAGCATCTGTTTGGTTCGGGTTGGTTTGTTAATTCATATGCTGAAAATGCTTTGTATTTTGAGGCACGATACATTTTTTTACAAAATTTTAATTCTTTATGTTAAAATTCACAAGGGAGTGCCAGGTTCCAGTGTAGTTTTGTTCCATTATTTATGAGCCTCCAAAATATTAATGGCTGTAATTCCTGAATAGTTAATGCCACACTTTTGTCAAACCCTTTGAAATAAAGCTGAAAGTTATGACTTTGCTCATATCTTGAGTGTTTCATTTTATATTTAATGTGGTGTACAGAGGCGAAATGCCAAAAACGTAGCATTGTTCCAAACATAACTGGACCTGACTGTACTGTGCAGAAAATACCAACAAGAAAGAGGAGAAATGATGGCACAACTAAGGGAATATGGTAAGGTTGAGAACACTCTGAAAAGTATTTTAGAATTAGAGACAGAAGCTGTATAGTTTAAAGTTGTGTAGTTGAATAAATGAGTAACAGCAAAAGACAGAGTATTTATATGCTTAACCAAATGCCTGGTGTCATGTACTGTACATCTGTTACTACAAAGGACATAAACCATTGTAATATAACCTGGTGAAATCTTCGAGAACAAAAAGTGGAATTTAGATAGATAGGTGTTATCTTGAGAATAGGGAGAGAGGGAGAGTTGGCACCTTAACAACAGATGCAAGAGGAGATAGGAAGGTAGCAAGGAAGATTTACACAAATACACACAAAAAGCACCAAAAAGGAGGATGCAGGAGCGGTTACATCTGGTCTGGAATATTTATAAAAGATAATGTGAAGAAGAACAGAAACTTGGGAGTACTGTAGTTCTGCATTTACAAGCCTTCAGCAGGTTTACGACCTTTAACATAAACTATACTATGGAATGTGTTTATTGATAGTGCAGTGTGTCGAGGTAAAAGAAAGAAAACACTCTGTTCATCTGCACACAGAATATCATGAAACACTCACTAAAAATTAAATATTCCCTACATCCACGATGGAGAAAAGACGAAAGTAGAATTAACTTCTTTTAGATCTAAAAAATAAAAATCCCTTAGGAAGACAGGAGTTGAAAAGATTCAAACTGAAAGGAAGATTAGGAATAAAACGACCAGAAGGTGGCGGTAGTGCGAAATATTGGATGCCAAAAAGAAGAAGAAGAAGACACATTAGCGCAGCCATTTTTTTCCGGATTGTATACAACGTCGCGAGCGGTGAGAAACAATATAATCTATTATTTTGAACAATATTTATGATGCTTTATCAACTAATAAAGCACATTTAGTAATAAAAGTTATATTTGATTTGTGTATGTTAACAGTAATAAGAAGCGGCCAGGTGGTTATCTGCTGCCTAGCTGTGTTTGTCGGAGGTGATTAATCACCTGGTGTTACCTAGTAACGCTGGATGATGGAGCCACAAAATAAACATAACTAATCAAATGAATGATGCGGGTTATTTTAAGTTGCAGTGAACATATAGGTTTAATAATTAATGTCAATGTTTAGGCTGTTATTTTTCAAATATTATTTTCATGGTATAAAAAAGCTAATTAAATCTTAATTAAGTAATTAACGGTCCGTCTGTGTGCAGGTTGAGTTCCGCATCAACACTCATTCTTAAGGTAGGTATATACAGGATGTCTCATTTAATTCACCTCCTAATCCCAAAGAAATTAAACACTAATGTTTACAATATTGTTCTTTTAGATAGATGTTCATTCAGATTATCCGAACAACATCCTGAAGGATTATTATACACATAAAAATAATAATAAGATAGACGCTGCATGCTTAAGAACAGATTTCCTTCGGTCACCCTGAGCTTTGATTTGGTGTCCAGTGTGTAAATGATTCCTCGTGCTCCCAGAACCACACTTTCACCCTCTGAGTCCTGGAATATGGCGCGTGCCATCAGAGAATTAAACCTCCATAGATGTGATGACCTGGTGATTCAGTACATTCAGGTCGTCAGCTGACTTCATTTTATTGCTGCATAACGTTACTGAGTCTAGACCTGAGCAACTGAAGCAACTCCAGATCGGTGCTTCCCTTCTTACCCAGACACGCCCATCACTCTGAAATAGGCTCAATCAGGACTCATCAAGATCTGACTTTATTCCATTGCTCCAAAGTCCAATCCTTATGCTTCTTAGCAAGTTCAAGCCTTTTGTTCCGATGAGTCTTAATAAGAAGTGGTTTTCTTATGGAGAGACAACTGTTTAAAGTTCTCATCACAGTGTGTGTGTGTGTGTGTGTGTGAGGAAATGCTCTTACTTTAGCTCTGGTTTCTACTGTTAATTTTTTTACCATGCAACTTCACTAAGCGTTTAAATGATCTATATTCATGATTTTTTTCTGATCGCATTTCTTCCACAAAGAATGATCAAAAGTTGACAGTTTAGATTTTTCCTTTAATAGTTTTGATAAATGTTAAATGTTGAAGGGCTCTTAACCCAGTTCCTTTAATTTCAATTCTCCTTAATTTTTTTTTCTCCTTTTTTGACGCAGCCCAATAATTTGACCCTTTGTATCATAAGACCCATGCACAGTCCTTGAAAAATGTGTTGCCCACAATGCAGTTTTATCATCTGCTGATGGTGGTGTAGGGAAATTTAGCTTACGCATAATCTCTTCCAAAAGAAAGTGATGCAGCCGCGCTTTAGTCTGTAAAGCTCTGTCTTGTTCTCATTAGTTCACTCAGATCAACTTCCAAATCGTCCTGCTGATGCGCCTCTGTCAATTTCACTGCACTCGCTGTCTTGTAGATTTTCGTACTGATTATTATTACGTTCATTCTGCATCTGAAAATATTGGAACAAGATATCTAATTCTCTAGTTTATATACGCTAATAATATTTAGGCTTGAAATGATTATGGGATAGCGATCAGAAATCCCAATTTCCTTTTTGATATTTAACCAAATATTTGCCCAAGTATTGAAACATGTAACTGGTGAGTGTTTCTTCCTGCCCAGATGTGCCCTGTCAGATTAATGTTAATTAATTAATATTTCTGAATGTCTTCTCTTGGTTTCAGTCCTGGATTTCACGAGCTGTTATCAAAAAGGATAAACCAATATGAAGACCAGAGAGCTGACTATGGAGGAAAAAGAAGACATTTTGAAGCTGAAAAAAGAGGGGAAAAGCATCAGACTTATTTCACAGGAATTGGGAATAGCCAGTACAACAGTTTGGAACGTCTTGAAAAAGAAAGAAACGACCGGTGTGCTAACAACCAAGCAGCGATCGGGACGGCCGAGGAAAACGACTGCCGTTGATGACAGATTAATTGTGAAAGCTGTGGAGCAAAACCCACTAACAACGGTCAAGAGCATCACGGACAACCTCCACATGGCAGGGGTGAAGATATCACGATCTACAGTTAAACGAAGGCTCCGGGAGCAGAAATATCGTTTCCATTACGTAAATTGTGAGCCACTCGCGAGCAGCGTAAAACAGGATGAGGAGGATGATTTGGAAATGGTAGATAATTCAGAGATTAGAGTTGAGGTTTTAAAAGAGGAGCAGGACATTGAACTGTGGGAGCAGACAGAAAGTGACTCTAAGGTTTCATCAAACCCGCAACATGACGGAGCAGAAACAGACACAACGTGCAAAGAAACAAAGGAAGAATCACAACATCCGAATGTGTAGCTACCTAACTGTTACTGTACACTTTATATATATATATAGTTTATTTTCTTATGATTACATGAAACTGTTTATTCTTTTCATCATTCCAGTATAGAGGAACATTACAACACTGCCTGGACAAAAATGTCACGCACTGAGATTTTATTAAATCATTTTCAACTTTGATTAAACACACACACACACTGTTGTGTCCAGTTCATGTATGAAAATGATTCCTCATGCTCCCAGAACCACTATTTCACTCTCTGAGTCCTGGAATATGGCTGTGCGATCAGGGAAGATGCGGGATGGAAATGCTTTGTTCAGCACTGCTCTTTCGGGTTTTAATAATGTGTTGAAGGGTACTCAACCCAGGTTTCCTTAGTTGTTTTCTTTGCTTGATGCAGCCCAATAGTTTGACACTTCTGAAATGGTGACTTTTTTTTGTTTGTTTGTTTTTTGCCAGGCAGAGTATATTTGTTATTTTGACATGAAGTACACAAGTTTATTGCACAATCTGTTACAGTATTCAAGATGATTTTTTTTTTTTTTGTACTGATTGACATTATCGTAAGCTGGAATTGCAATGTTTTGTGCATAAACTAATAAACAAATTAATGTTTACTGCATAAAAAAAAAGTTTGTGGAAGTAATTAGCAGTGCTGAAAGCAACATATGTTTTTTTTTTTTTCTTAGAACTTGTGCTAATGCTTTTATTCCATATTTTAAGGAAGTATGTTTATTTACACACAATATTAGCAGTTTGTGAAATAAAGAAACCACACACAATACTAGTCAGTTGGAGCCAAAGTACAAACACAGTAAACGCAGACAAAAGTGTGCTAAATCTTTTTTGTTCATCCATCCATTTATACTATACTGCAGGATCGCGGCCTGTCCAAGGAGACTGTGGGCACTAGGCAGGGGAGTTTGCATGTTCTCTCCATGGTTAGTGGGTTTCCTCTGGGTACTCTGGTTTCCTTCCACAGTTCAAAGACTTGCAGGATGGACTAATTAGCGTTCACAAATTGCCCATAGGCTGTGTGTGTGCCTTGCATTGTTTCCCCCATAACATCCAACAAGAACCATTCCTTTATTATAAGAGCATGCCCTGTTTTATTTCTTATGTCCGTTACTCCCAAACTTGTCAAGACATGTAGGTTAGGCTAATTGGCATTCCCGAATTGCCTGTAGTATGTGAATACTGACTGGAGGTCTTACCAAGGGGGTAAAATGAGAGTAAATACAATGATAATCACCCTAGATGAATGGATGGATTAGTTGTAGTAGTAGAAGTAGAAGCAGCTGAATTAGTAATATGGATGTTAGGATTCAGTGTCTTAACACATATGGCCAGAAGATGTCACCAGTGAGACGTGTATAATAATTTCGGGTAAAAATCGCTTAAAATTATCCAACATCCTGTTTTTATAATGTTTCATAGATTATAATTTCTGGAAGCTATTTGTAAAAAAAAAAAATTACAACTTTATGTTAATTATAGCGCAGATAAACGCAGATAAAATGTATGTATATTACTGTATCGTATCAATTTGGATTCACTCCCAGGTTTCTATCAAACGCGCCTTCCTATTGGTCGAATCGGCTGGCTGCGTCTGACGTCACAGCGCAGCCATTTCGGCGCGCGTCCTATTGCACGTACAGTAACGTAAACACAACGGCGCGTGCTGTCAGAAAAAAAAAAAAAAAAATAATATAAAACCTGGAAATATTTTAAAGAATTTATCAATTAAGAAAGCTTATTTAGTGAGAGAAGGTACGTTTAATTAATTTGTTTGGGGATTATGTTAATAACTATGTAATGCTAGGCTGCACGCGAGTTGTATGCTTAGCTAGTTGCTTTGTTGTCAGCTGTTAGCTAGCTAATATTGATTTTTAACAGCTAGTAAATTGATATTTATTATGAGTATGTACAAAGTGTGTATGTACATTTACAAGGTCTACAGATAATAACACATTTAAGTTACTTTACGTCTGTGTGCAGGTACAGTTCTGCACTCCTGAAGCACCATGGAGGGTTTGTACTGTTAAATTAAACACCTAAACCCCTTAAAAAATAAATAAATAATAATTTATGAAATTGCTCATTTTTTGAAAAATTTGTTTAGGCTGCCATTTATCCTGTTCGTTTCATAACTGTAAGCGGACCTTCACTCATCCAGATACTCTGAACATCCACCTGAAGGATCATCATAAGAATCCTGCACAATCCCTGCCTGGTGTGTAGGAAGTATTTTAAGTATATATAAAAAAAAAAGTTTCATACCTAGTGATTGGTAACGGTCATGCTTCCTGTAATTTAAACTGTTTGTTTTTCCTTTTCAGGTAAATCGTTCCTGTGCTCGACGATAGGATGTGACGGATCTTTCACCACCATGCAGCAGCTGATGGATCACATGAGGCATCATCACAAGCCGAATAATTTCTTTCTGTACGTTGTTAAACATAATATAGTTGTATGAAGTTTTTGTTTTTGCATCGTCATTATAGCAAATAACAAGAAACATTGGTCTCTAATCTGTAGATGTGAGAGCTGCCGGGCCAAGCTCCGCTCCTACCGCACCCTCCTCAAGCACCTCCAGACATGCGCCAAGGTCGCCAAAGGCAAAGGCATGAGACCCGAAGGAGGTCTGATACCCGATCCGTCTGTTCCCAGCACTGATTCCGATCCTGATGGTTCCTTCCAATCTCAGCAGATGGAGTCTGACCCCTCGCTGCCTCCACAAGCTCATTTTCAAGCGATTTCATCAGACCAAGAGTCCCTGTCTCCTCTGGCAGAATCTGGACCTACTGCTTCTGAGGCAGCAAAGTACCAGAATCAAGCGGATGCTCCCTACAGCCCGTTTCCCCCAAGCCTGTCTCCTGCACCTGATCCTGAGCCCCAGCGTTCGCCCAGGGTCGGTCCGGTCAGCATGGCGCCTTCTGTGCCACCACCTCCACCAGGCTCTAATGCCGTCTGGAGGAAGAACCAAGGTGAACACCTTTGAGGCTAGAAATAAAGGGTTGAGACTACAGTAGGTTGTGTTATAATCTCGAAGATGCTTTGTTCCTTATCATTCACTGAGATGTAGCTGCTCTTTTAACGTCTCAATACCTTTCAGAGTTTTATATAAAATCCCCCCCCTTCAAATAGAACATCCAGCATGGTGGTTTTAGACTAATACTGATGAATATTAGGAATAACGATGTAATCAGACGTGAAAGAAGTAAATAGTCTTCCGTGCTTTTATGATCAAGTAACGTATTCCAGATTAAACACTGAGCATCATCATTCATCATCCTAAACAGTTTTCGAGTTCCTGTGCATCTGTTATTTTTACTTTCTTTATTTCTTTATTTTTTAAAAAAGTTTCTCATCTGCTCTTTACTACACACATCATCACACGTGTTGAGTGAACTCTGTTTTTGTCGTGTCACACTGTCGCCCCCCAGCAGACTTGCCTGCGCCCATTTTGCACAGATGGAACTCTCCTCAGACTTTGAGTAGAGAGGATGTCCAGGTGAGGAACGGAGAAGCGTGTACACACAAACACACACACACACACACACCCTAAGGAGAAATCAATCCAATCTGCTTTGGAAGATCTCATCGCTTCTGCTGCTCCTTCTGCCGCTGCTTCTTCGCTTCCCAGCAAACTGTGTGGCTGTGATGAATCTCATTATTACTAACAGATTGTAATATTTCACAGAATAAATTCTGTTCTGTCCTCCTGGTTGAACCCCTCCCTCACCTCACTAATCATCAGCTTGAGTCCTGGGCTTGATGGACGTGTGCTGAGATGCTGACAGTGCTTCCACATTCTTGCTCTTAGGTCTTTGTTCTAATTTGTTCTTGGCTGCCTTCACACTCATGGAACTTTTTTTCCCTCTCAGCCCTACGTAAGAAAAGAAAAAAAAAAGTTAAAAGTATCTAATAAATCTAATCTTGAGAAAAGCTTAAACTGGTTAATTAGCCAGTAATTTAAAGTGTGACATGAATTTTTATATCAATGATTTGAGAGAGCAGGAAAAAAAAATCTAAGTGTGAAAGCTACAGGGATATTCTTCAACCTGATCTGCCTGAAACATCTTCAACGTCCACAACTGCAAAGTTGTTCTGGAATTTTATCAATTATTACACTTATTTGTTAGCAGCTTCAGTACAAACCATGTTTCAGGCTGATTGGCTGCATTAAAGCTTAAAGGTGAAACTGTGCACATTTTCTGGGGCAAACTTTTTCTTTCGGTTGGTTAATTTTGGGGTTTATCCTGCAGGCACAGATCAAGCCTAGTCCAGTAAGTCAGTCCTGGCGATAAGATGCTATATATTTTTTAACCAGTCATATCTAGTCCTAAGTGTTTAGGTTTAATCTGTGTCTTTGGTAATACTCCTGTTATGAATCCAAAAGTCTGATTTCACTGCCATTCTGTAGTTATTAGTGAATTGTTTATTTTTATCTGTCAAACGAGCATTCTTTACTATGTAAATATGAAAAGTGTGTAGAATGAAATTCTGATTGGGTTGATATTTTTGAGACTCTCAGACTTTTGAATTCTATTAAAAATGGATTTGTGTCAGTTGTCTTAATCGTGTGTTTGTGTGTGTGTGTGTGTGCGTATGTAAACCGCCTCTCCCAGGTCAGTCCTTTAACAGTCGGATCCTATGGGAGCACACCAGGGGGCGATACAGCTGCCTTCAGTGTGGTCACTCCACCCTCGAGCGCAAAGAGATGACAGCACACATCGAGAGCCAGCACAGGAGCCCGGGGGCCAAAACTAATGACACGGGTATCGCTGACACTCATGTCTAATGACTAGTGCTGTTAGTTAAACTTGAAACAGTAACTACATCCATCCTAAAATGAGTTGCAAAATATTGTGCCTTTATGCATTATAATTGAATACAAGTAAAAATGTATCACTCATCGTCTATACTGCTTTATCCTGTATTCAGGGTTGCGGGGTGGGGGGGGGGCATACACACACTACGGGCAATTTAAGAATGCCAATTAGCCTAATATTCTTTCTTGAAATGTTCCACTTCAAATGTATGGGGGAAAAATTAGGATGAAAGTTGGATCTGTCCAACTTTTTTTTTTTTTTTTTTTTTTTCAAGAAAATAAAATAAAAAGAAGTAATAAGCATGGGGCAGAAAAGAAATCCTTTAAATATCAAAATAGATAATAAAATATTATAAGTAAGTAAGGCAATTTAAAAGGATAATTATAAATTGATAATAAATTCTTACACAGTTCTCCAAAGAAAAATATTCCAGAAGAACATTTTATTTTTAATTTAATATCTTTTAAAAGAAAGACTAAAATAAATATTTTAATGGTTGTTATACAGCCAGTTTTACTAATATTTATTTAGTTTTATATCATTCCATATTATGACACTGTATGACTATGTTTTGTGTGTTTTTCTTTTTTTTTTATTATTATACACAGACGCATCGGTTGGTTCGCCTTCGTCCCTGGGTAAAACCTCAACAAACTCAGAGAGCACGAATTACACTCAGCTTTAGATTCCCACCAGATGATAAACTTCGGATTTGGACGGCTGTTGTAGCTCACACGATGGAACGGAATCGAAATCTCAAGTATTAAAACAGTGACTTCCTGGTGAATCTCTCCAGCAACTTCATGTTCCACTTATTTTCCATTTCCATTTTGATTGTTTGGAATGTCCATTTTAATTACAGTATGATTAAAAACAATGTATAAATTGTATTTTAAGGCTTACAGCAGTAGATTGTATGTGCTTTAGTAGTGGCATGTAACTGATTTGTACTTGATTGTACACAGAGGTAAGTACATCAGTGTTTTTGATATCAGTAAAAATATTGAAGTGGTCAGAATTTGCATTCATTCCCTCCTTTGTTTCTTAATGTTTGCTTAAAATTTTTTAATATAGTTGCAAGCAACAACGAGCGGGCCCCAGCACCCTGCGCCATCGCCACCCGGGCGCACTGCACAACCTATTTGTCTTTGAGCATGTTCAAAACCTTCAAAACGCCATCGTTGCCCGGCTGCACCGGGTGTCAGCTTGGGCCCTAAATATTTGTCATATCAACTGTGTGTGTGTGTGCGTGTGAGAGAAAGAGAGATGTGTGTGTGTGTAAGAGTGTTAACATTTGTGATGTGTGTTTGTGTAGAATAGGGGGAATTTTATGTTAACACTCCAAAACATGTGCATACGTGCAAGTGTGTATGAGCTATGCAGCAAAATCTCATTTGGGGGCAGGCATCCTGATAACTGCAGATTCCAACCTGTCTGCCAATTTTCATGAGTTTTTGAGCATGTTATGACCGCCAAAAAGCCCAAAAGGGTGGGAAAAAATAATCCTTAGGAAAACAACAGGGTCCTGTGCACCCTATAATGCCTGGGCCCTTAAAAAAAAAAAACCCACTGGCTCTCTGGATAATTTAAAGTATATAGAAAATTAATTCATCCAATTAAGATGAAAATTATATTATGAAGCTAATATTTAAACATAGCCCTATAAACATTCACTGCATTACAGCCACAAGTTAGTTTCATTAATATGTTTCAATCATAGACATTTTTAGTGTTTTATTGTGTCTCTGTTATAAAGATTTAAGCTGTTTTTAATGGTAGACGGCAGTCCATGGTTATAATTAGCCTGCAGCGCAATCACTGCTAAAAAGTCCTAATACAGTACATTTTCAGAGTATAATATGTGCAAAAGTTAAAAAAAAAAAAAAAGCCAAAAGTCTGTCATTTTTTGCATGTTTGCTGTGTTTGGAAGTTTAGATTTGATAGCACAGATAGAAATCTCACGGCTAAGCTATTCATTATTTCAAGTAGAATAAAATCTAAGAATTTAAAAGAGACGGGTGTAAAATATGCAGACATGCAAAACAAAAATAGACCACCATAGTTTTATGAAGTAGGATTTAAAGATTTGTGGTCATTTTTCTCTGAGACAGTCCTATCTCAGATTGACCAAAAATCTGTGAACTAGTCTTAAAATATCTCTTTGAATATCAGAACTATATTTGGAATTGTTTTGTTTTAAGGTGAGTCTGTTCCAATCAGAAAAAAAGATTCCAATTAAAGTCCAAATAAAGCTGCATACATTTTATCATAAACATCTGAGGGTATATTAAATTCTTGAATGATTGATTGAATAATGTTTTTAACATTTACTTGTAAGTTCATGTGATGTTTGTTATTGACTTCAACTTTGTCCATATTTGAATGCCTGTAGGAAAATATATGATAGAAAGACGATAGATTCTGAGTTTGTGGACTGAGTCAGCATTGCTGAAGGACAGATTAACCAGTAAGCTAACATTAGTGATCCTGTCAGCTATTTTTAGCTCTTTTTTTGTGGAAAAATAACCAGCCAAATGGTGCACGATGAAGGTCACAAGGGTCATGTACAAGCAAAACTCATGTGGAACTGCAGTGTGGGCAGGTGGGAATTACCTGAATTCCTTCTTGTGCAATGAGAATTTTCAACAAATTCTTGTAGTGTATTCCTCTAACTCTTACAAAGTCCTGACACTGGAGACTCCTTCCATAAATTGCAACTAAACAGCACCTTCCCGAAAACTTTATGTTTATAAATAAAAGCTGCTGTGATATTTTGAAATCACCTAAACAGGTTCAGTTTCCCAGAAACATTAGCATTTTATTAATTTGACAAATGTAATTAATTATTGAGTGCGATAAAAAAGTTTCACTGCACCACATCGATCCCATGTCCTGTGCATTCTCATATCAATGTGAATTGCCTTTCTTTGTCTGACATTTCATCACCCACTCCCTACAATACTACACCACTACAATATTGTTTCAGGGTTTTTTTTCTTCTCTTCTTTAGGTAATTGTTTTTAATTTAATTTACTTTTATTTTATTTGACAAATATACTGTGTGGAGGGGGGGGGGTGCATTTTAATTTTCTCGCAGTTTACTCAGCTCTCAGTGAGGTGTGTTTAACTATGGAAAATTGTGTAGATTGCAAACCTGGTGAAGGTCAAACACCTATAAAATAACATGTGCCATATGACATAAACCATTATAGTATTATAATTAGAGTTGATGAATGAGGAAAATGAAAGAGAACAAAGAGTAGAAGAGGTAACCGTTGAGGAACAAGAAGTAGCAAATATTAGTAAAAGTGAGGTGAGAAGGAGGTTGAAGAGGATGAAGAGTGGAAAGGCTGTTGGTCCTGATGACATACCTGTGGAGGTGTGGAAGTGCTTAGGAGAGG
>JAQQZT010000003.1:1672204-1682376 GCA_030068275.1 Clarias platycephalus | reverse complement strand
TGTCAGGCTGATTAGATTAGCACCTATGCATTTGAAAGCCACTGCTGGGGAACTTCCGTTACCAGGCCGACTCCTGTTCTACACTATGCTTTGTTTAGATTGTTCTCAATAAAGAGTAACTTCTGCTTGAATGATATCCCAATGATATCTCCTGGTCTCTGAAAAAGTTCCCAACACTAGAGAAGTTTTTCCTCTAGTTTTCTTCCACGGTCCCCCAGCAGAGTGCACAGTGAACGGGTGGATTGAGATCGGTATGCCTGAAAAGCTGACCATTCAAAACGTGGCCTAAGCTCACTTTATGAAGATGGCCTAACAAACAAACAAACAAACAAAACATTACTTTAACATTCTTATTAACAGACATACATTTTTTTGCACCTTAATATTTTTTAATTATTAAAAATTATTTATTTTATAAAATTTAATTATTTAAAAAAACTACAGTGCAGAAAAATGCAGATTTTTAAGGTGTGCTCAAATGCAGTGAATTATAGAGTAATGCCATAACCACAAAAATTATAGCATCACTTTAACTTATAATCTAAGTAGGGGTATGTGTAAGGTGAGTGGTGACATCATCCTCCCCCAATAATACACAGTACATTTGCATTCAGACATACACTTATGTCATACACAATCTGTATCATGAATACGAACGCCATGACAATACTGGGTTTCAGGATTCTTTTGAACTGATCTTTTTCTACAGAATAATGATTATACAATATACACAGGGGAATGTGGAGCTTAATATTTAATGTATTTCATCTTTTCTGGACCAAAAATACACATACAGCCTTGACATATACTGTAAATACAGTACAGCACACCAGAGAGCATACATACAGTATGTGTATTAGTAATAGGAACAGCAGAGGCTATTGCTTCCTCGCACGGTCATAAATTAAATTGGATAAATGTACAAACAAGTCACCATAGTGGACTTTGACTTCCAACCAGAATGTTATTACACCTATTATATTACTTTTTATTTCGGTTGGAAGTCAGCTTTAAGGTGCATTACTGCCACCTGCTGTCCTGTACATAAAAAAGGCATACAATCGCATATCTCACTCACTCACTCTCACTCATCTTCTATATCCCGCTTTATCCTGTATTCAGGGTCACAGGGAGCCTGCAGCCTATCCCGGGAGGCTTAGGGCACAAGGCAGGGTACACCCTGGACAGGGTGCCAATCCATCGCTGGGCACACACATACACCCACTCACACACCCATTCACACACTACGGGCAATTTGGGAACGTCAATTAACTTTGCCTACATGTCTTTGGACTGTGGGAGGAAACCGGAGTATCCGAGGAAAACCCACCATGCACGGGGAGAACATGCAAACTCCATGCACACAGAGATGGGAATTGAGCCTGGCCAGGAATCGAACCCGGACCCCTGGAGGTGCAAGGCGACAGTGCTAATCACTACACCACAATTGTGCGTGCCTCGTGCCTCAATAATTCCATAATTATCCACTGTTATTTTACAACTTGTTGCTTTTATAGCTGCCATAAAATCCTGCCTTTGTTCACTAAAACTGTTACTTTCTATTTGCAGAGTGGGTCTCGTAATTGGTCCTGTAGGACTCCTTGTCCTGCATATTATGATGTTTTTCACTGCTATTTCACGCCATTTTTTATTTAGAGAAGGTTTTTTATTAGCTGTTTAAGTAATTATGATGTGCTGGAACCTAAGTAAAGGCCAATGGATTGAAAACCGCAGTATTACCATATGTATAATTGTCTGTGCGCTTGTTTAAGTTGAACATTTACCTATTCTATAAACATTCTCATTTAGTCCTGCGTGTCCAAGCCTCAACTGGGTTATGACTGTGTTTCTCTCTGGTTCCCCAGACGATACGCACCCCTACATGTTGTCATAGTGTCCTCTTGTGTCACCTTTGTTCCAACATTTTGTCATAATATTGTCCATATGATTCGTGATAAATTTTTTTGACTAAATGCCCACTTTTTTTTTTACTGATGGTTTAGCCAACATAACAGTTAGAACTGCCCAACTCCATCACTACAGCACAAGTGAGAGAATTTTCTTTTTCTCGCTTTCTTTTCTAACTATAGAAAAATAAGAGGAAGCATTAAGAATTTGATTCAATTGTATACTTTGACTCAATTGGCTAAAATTAACTACGCAGATCCCTTTGAAATATGTGGAAATTTGTGCTCCCCTAAAATCTACTTCCATCACTACAAAAAATACATAAATCTTTATGTCTAGGCAGTGTAATAGCAGATTATTACTGTAGATTATTAGTATTCTACATTATGCTTACTTTATTTCTTTCCTTCTATCATGATGGGAGTTGAGGCAGAATGCAAGAGCAGATGGTTCTTTAATAGTAAAGTTATAACCTTGTAAAAGACAAACATGACGTACAAACATCAGCTGGAAGGATTAGAAACTTGTTAGACTCAAGTTAATACTAATGATTCAGAAAAATACAGACTAATTAGAGATCCGAGATTAGAGTCAACTTTATTCTAATTGTGCAAAGTACATGTTAGCATCTAACCAGACGTGCATAAGTGCCCTAACAATAAATAACAAATGAAGCCATTTCTACGAGATAACATCAACCTAGACAAGATGAATCATACAATTTTAGTTCATGTGACTGGTGATGTATAATGGATACAATCATGAACATTAAAGTCTTACAAAATACAAAGGTCAAAAGAGACACAAAAACATGAACTACAGTATGACACTGTTTGACAATTTATTTGTATAGTGCTTTAAGCAATTGTCATTGTTGCAAAGCAGCTTTACACAATCAAAAAAATGTGAATGAATCAAAATGATTAGATAGTCCCTGTGATAATACATGATGGTATAGAGAGTAACTAAATAAAAAAAATTGGTCACAGTTGATGGTCTCCGACTGCATGATTTGTTTTTAATGCTGGTTTCCCCTTCTTTATATTTCTTCAGCATCTGAGCACAGAGCTCTTTTCAATGGTGTCTTGTCTGCTAACATTATTTAAGGCAGTGAGAGGACCATCAACTAAGGCAAAGGAAATTTTGAAAGAAGATTCAAGAGATGGGTTCAATAATGATAAATTCATAACTTGCGGTTAAGACTATGTTGAGTAGTAAAGTTACTCTTCTAACATGTGGAATTTAAATGATTTACTGTATATCAGGTAAAAAAAAAGGTTATGCCCAATTTTGCATTACTTTTAGTACAGTCCTCATGTACCACTTTTATTGAAATTTAATATTTCAGGTCTTCAGGGAGAAATTCACTCTGTCACCTGAGTTTTAATTTTGAACGAACATTTACTAAAAGTTTAATATCGGTTCAAACAACTTTACAGTTGACTTGAACGAAGTTAGCCAGAACCCTGCGTACAGAGGCTGAGTGAATGTGGTGCGGACTCTGTGGAGGAGCCTCATCGTGTCAGAGACGCTGTAGAAGGACAGAGTTCCTGCACAGTGATCCACATACACTCCTATTATGTTCGATGCTGGACCTGAAAGCTTAGTCCTAGTGTCATTGTGGCAGAAAGAGACAGAAGAAGAAAAACACTCCAGACTCCAGGACTGACTGTTGCGTCCAAACACACACTCATCATCCCCTCCTTTCCTGCTGATCTCTTTATATGAGACTGATATGACCACATCACCGCTCCACTCCACCTCCCAGTAACAGCGTCCACTCAAGCTGTCCTTACACAGCACCTGAGTCCAGCAGTCAAATCTCTCTGGATGATCAGAGTATGGCTGTTTTTTTCCACTGCGCGTCACGACTCTGTTCTTCTCAGACAGAATGAGTTGATGATGTGCTGTGTTGGGATCCAGAGTCAGATAACAGAAATCTAGAACAATAAAATGAGAGCATTTTTATTCATTCATTTATTTATTTATTTATTTATTCATTTGTTTATTTCTTTGTTTGTCTGTTTGTTCATTTGTTTTCAAATTGTTCTTTTAATAAATGTATATAGAGGTCAGGATTGTGCAATATAGAGTGATAATTGTTTTCAGCACTAACTAGGCAATATTAAGAATAAAAATGTATTTCATTTTAACCACCTATACCACTATGACTCCACAAAATATAAAAAATGGGTCACACAGGCAAAGAAATAACACAGATACATATGCTCTGTGTATTTATGTTTTTTTCAGTTATTTCAAGGACTGATAATAATAATAATAATAATAATAATAATAATAATAATAATAGGAGATTAGTATAAATTACTAATTACAAAATTTTCAAAATGAATGATAACTTTGGTTCTACCTGACATAACTGAAAACTCAAAATGATTTGATGTCTGAAGCCTCCCGCATCAACACTGTCAGAAAGTCTGTATAAGTAGTTCTTTTTCTATTATCACGGTTAATCACAGGAATGTAATTAAAACATAATTATGATATCTCATATGCCTCCCCCCTTCGTGTTTATGTCTTTTAGTAAAAATTTGTGTGTGTGTGTGTGTGTGTGTTTGACTCATACACTGCTGAAAATCTTCTCTGCCCTGTAATTGTGAGGGTAAAGTCAGCCGAACTGCTGCAGCTTCGAGACACAGAGACAAAACAGAGATAGAAAAATTATATGCATCGTCTTTACACATTATGATTTCTTTTGGTAGGTGTTAAGGATTATAGCTGCTATTAAGGTGAGTTTACACGTCTTTACTCTTTACTGTTGTGTAGCTTCTCTTAAAATCAAACCAGCTTATAATTGTAATATTTATTAGACTTGAGGTTTGAAGGATATGTATGTTCACCTCAGTGTAAATTACAAGATTAATATCTGTCACATTAGCTTTAATGAGCATCTTATGTCGTTGTAGAGTTAGTCTTGTTACGACTTAAACCTGTTATGACGAGGAGGCTTTTCTAACCTTGTGGATGCATTCTGTTGAATTCCTCATCACAGACCTCTTCGACTTGTTTTTTCAGTCCAAAGAGAGATTTCATCATTCCATCAAATGAGAGATGTTGATTGACTCTTATCCTGGATGAGTTCTTACATCCAGGAGAAGCACAGAGCCGCTTGAAACTCTACACAATGAAATAATAAAGCCAAATAGAAATGGACAAACACTGTACAAAGAGGAGTCAGACCAAAGACACACTTGTGATCTCAGACAGGAACATTTATTGTTGCTGTAATGAGCTTTTAGGAGGAGACTTTGTGAGGAACAGCGCCCTCTGTAGATCAGACAGTGAGTGTTACCTGGAGGAAGTGGATGTGATCGTGTGTGTGTGAAAGCTGCTCCAGCTCAGTGACTCTCCTCTTAAGATCAGCAATCTCCTGCTCCAGTTGCTTCAGGAGTCGTTCAGCTCGACTCAGTTCAGCTTTCTCCTGAGCTCTGATCAGATCTTTCACCCCACAACGCCTTTTCTCCATGGAGCTGATCAGCTCTTTGAAGATCCTTTCACTCTCATCTACTGCTGCCTGTGAACAAGTCTGTAAGAACACAAACAGTTCACTTGATAATCAGTTATTATTCGTATTCTTATAAATAAATGTTTAAGGTCCAGTCAGCTATGTTAATGGCGAGTACCCATATAACAATTTTGTTTTTTGTTTTTTGGTTTTCATACAGTATTCAATAAATTCCATGAGATATTCAGCACTTCATTATAAAATAGGCTTTTTATTAGATAATTTTGCTTGACTGTAGGCTAATGTAAGTGTTTAGATGTGGCTAGACTAACCTAAGATGTTAGGTGTGTGTACACTCCTCACCTTAATAGTGTCCGCAGCTTGTTTGAGCTCCTGAACCATTTTCTGCTTTACCTGAATCTTCTGTTGGAATTGTATCTGCTCCTTCTTTATGTCATTCTGAGGCCAAATAAAATACATTTTATTATTTTTAATCAAGAGCTATTTGTGTCAATATTATCTGCAAATAGTTAAAGGAAAACTCTGCTTGTTTCTATATACACTGTTCAGTCAGGCCTCTGGAAGTGTGCTGTGGTGTTTGGGACTGGGAAAGTTGGCAGTGGACCTTTTGGGTGCAGTAGGTTGTGGAGTAGAGCCTCTGTGGATCAAACTAGTTTGCCCGGTGCACCCAATGGGTGCTCTGTTGATTTGAGGTCTAGGGAGTTTTAGGCCAGGTCAACAGCCTTGGGCTGAGCTTTGCTTGGGCTGAGGTGCACTGAGTGTTCTGGTGTTTCACTGCTAGCACTGACTTTTTTTGGTGATTTGTGCTGATTTTGGTGATGTAGGCTTTTCTGTGATACCAGACTGAATGGGCTGGCCTTTGTTCGCTGTGGGCACGGATGAGCCTTGGGTGCCCATGATCCTGTCACCAGTTTACTGATATGTAATTGGTAATCAATGTTGTTCACTTCACTTCTTAGTGGTCATAATGTTATAGCTAATCATTGTATGTCTGTATACACTCCGTCACTGCTACCACTCACTACCAAGCTTTATATTCCTGTTTGATGGTGTGATTTTGATCCTGGTGTGGTTTTTCTGTTTCTCTGATGCTGTTTGCTTTGATTCATGTTGTTATCTAAGTATAAAACAATTTGGTGCATTGTTCATAAACCTGACTCTCACTAGGGTGATTGTTGTCTAGGGGAAGTGGTACCTCTGTTGGTTGGAGCTCTAGGTTGCTGATTGGGAGGCTTTTTATTGGAACGCCTTTAATTTTTTTTACAATAGTTAATTTCCTACGCATTAATCAATTATGCTCCAAAAATTAATCACTAATTTATACAGATAATAACTTAATCAACTCCCCAGATTGGACAAGTTTAGAAAGTCCTATCATGCCTCCTAGGAACCAAAACAATAATTTTGTTGTTGGTTTTTTGGCTGCTTTCGTTAAGGGTTCACCACAGCAGATCATCCGTATACAACTTGGCACAGGTTTTACACCAGATGCCTTTCCTGACCATCCCATTTTATTTAGGCTTGGACCTAGCACTGCATCCAGTGGCTCTGGTTTAGGCATTGGCTGATTGGCATTGATTTCAAACTCGGGCATTCCATGTGGCATGCGAGAAACCTACCAATGAGCCACCAATGCATATAAAACCATCATTATATTAAAGAAAGAAAATTTAACAGAATTTCTGTGATATATCATTGGGTTCTTATTGACAAAGACAAGGCATCAGCAGTGCACAATCTCAAATACCCTGATCCCTTTAGGCCCTTTATTAATTAAGTAGATTTTTTTATTTTATATTTTGTTAAATGGTTTTTATTTAATTACAAAGTTAATAATAGTTACTGCTCATGTTAAAAAGCTGTTAAAGGAATGGAGGCGGTGGCTTGAAAGTGTTTTGCAAAATGAATATTGGTAATATAAAACCTGCTCCAAAACGTATCTCATGTCACATGTTAACTTCACTATCTCTTATCACCCAGGATTTAAGAATATCATAGCTGACTCCTTGCCTCATCTGTCCCCAGTGTCACACAAATAACCCTCTGAAGAGCAAAGTACCTACCCTGCCAAGCCAACTTGGAAGGGTGGGTAGGGACAGGGTTCTGTCATGTCTAGGGCAGAATTAGTGCCACTATTACTACAAACTACATTTACCAGAAAACAGCATGGTCTACAAACATGTCCGCAAAGAACTGCAACTCCAGATACACATAATAATAATAATAATAATAATAATAATAATAATAATAATAATAATAATAATAATAATAATAAGAAAGAAAGAAAGAAAGAAAGAAAGAAAGAAAGAAAGAATTTTTTTTTTTAAATAAATAAAAATTTCCCATTATTTTAACCTGTAAAATGCACTGTACGGTTGTTGACAATAAAACGTTTACTGACTCTGTATAGGAAAAACATATTTAACACACCTTTCCAAAAATTCATTACTTTGTGTCTTGGATAATGGATTAAAGAAATTATAAAGCAACTCTTTTTTTTTATTTGCATGGCTTGCTGCTGAAAAAAAAGTTTTCAGTTCTTACCTGCTTGTCATTTCTTTCTGTTATAGCTGGAACCGTCTCATGGCTTTTGTGTTCTTCCATCGTACACAAGTAACAGATGAAGCTTTGGTCAGTACGACAGTAGATCTCGATTGGTTTGTCATGCTGAGAGCAGATCTTCTCTTGGAGCTCTGCACAGGCTTCCACTAACTTGTGCTTCTTAAAGGCAGGAGACTGATAGTGAGGTTTAATATGATCTTCACAATACGAGGCCAGACACACCAGACAGGACTGGACGGCTTTATGTTTTTTGTCAGTGCAGAAATCACACTCCACGTTTCCAGGCGCAGTGTAAGAGTGAGCAGGAGAAGCAGGTTGGAGTTCAGTCTTCTTCAGTTTCTCCACCACTTCAGCCAGCACGGTGTTCCTGCGTAGAACAGGCCTTGGACTGAAAGTCTCTCTACACTGGGGGCAGCTGTAGGCACCCTTCATGTCTTCCTGATCCCAGCAAGCATTAATACACACCTTACAGAAACTATGACCACAAGGAGTAGTTACAGGATCATTCAGGAGGTCCAAACACACTGGACAGCTGAAGTGATCCACTGAAAACTGATCTACTGAAATTCCAGCCTCTGCCATTTTTCCAGCCGCGAGACGAAGAGCGAGAGAGAGAGAGAGAGAGAGAGAGAGAGAGAGAGAGAGTCTGAGTTTCGTTTTCAATGAAATTAACTTCCTGGCTCTGTGTATTACACCAGACAGTTAGAGCAGGCGTGGCTTTAAAGAGAGAGGGCAAATGTAGCTCTGCATGGTATTAAGATCACTCCTGTGATTTTGAGAGTGAAACAGTCTGATTTTTAGGAATATCTTTGTTGCATGATTAAATGGATACCATTAAAAAGGACCATATTGAATAAACAGTTGATAGCATTCATTTGACCTGAATGAAAAAAATAACTTTGAATGAATAAAGGCATTTTTGATAGAAGTCAGACCTGGAGAGAGAACACAAGAGAAAAAGAGAGAACACAGAGTATTAAGCTTGATGTTATTCTGCATTGTCCTTTTTCTGATTGGAGTTCAGGTAGTCTCTCTTACTGCTGTTAAGGATGGATCCTGAAGACTGGTAACATGAGATTACAGTGAATGGTACAACTTAGAAATCATTAAAAATAGACTAAACTAGTATATTACCAATAGCTTTATTATATTGACTCCAACAAAAATCAAACTAATTGTTTTATATATTTAGCTCTTCCAAAAGATAAATAATACGAACAATCTATTGTAAAGTTAAAAAAAAAAAAAAGATTTTTAGTAAACTTGAGGATAGAGTCACTTAGTCTGCCTGCTGTGCTTCCGTAAGCTTACTGACTCCAGGAGTGCTACAGTACATTCAAACACTCAAAAAACGTTGTGTGCCAGAAAGGTCTTCATTTATTAACAGCAAAAGAGTTTTTATATGTTCAAATGTTGCTTTCCTGGCGTCAGTAAGCTTATTATTCTGGACAACAAAGAGTGGAAGTTGTATTAATGTCCATCCGGAGACGAACCAGGAAGTGTTAGGTCAAGGGAAGGGGAGAGAGAGAGGAAGAGAAAGAAAGAAAAAGAGAGAAAGTGAGGGATATGTGGGAGATTGATCACATAGAGTTTACATATTGTATATTCAATTCAATTCAATTTTATTTATATAGCGCTTTTAACAATGGTCATTGTCACAAAGCAGCTTCACAAAAATGAAAGAATTTTTTTTAGAAAAGAAAACATATATCAAAAACATTAACATCTATCAAGAGTTAAAGTTTGTATGCTATAAAATTACTTTACAGGAATTCTGTGCTAAGTTACCTGAAACCACTCTTTGACACTACTAAAAAATGTAAACATTTCTTATTATTTTTTAATGGGCACTGGTGACTCAGTGGTAAGTTTCGCTTCCGTGCAGAAGGCCTGGATTCGATTCCCAGCCAGTGCCCAAACCAAAGCCACCGGATGCAGTGCCAGAGCTCGGACAAAATGGGAGGGTTGTGTCAGATAGGGCATCCGGCTTAAAACCTGTGCCAAATTTGTACGTTTGGACCAGATGGTCAGCTGTGATTGCCTTTTGAGACCCATTTATTATTTTAACTAAGTATAACATTTTTCTTTGGAATTGGTTACATTAAGGCATTAAGGTGGTGTAGTGGTTAGCACTGTCGCCTTGCACCTCCAGGGACCGGGTTCGATTCCCGGCCAGGCTCGATTCCCGTCTCTGTGTGCATGGAGTTTGCATGTT
>JAQQZT010000003.1:1558010-1570376 GCA_030068275.1 Clarias platycephalus | reverse complement strand
AGGCTTCCACTAACTTGTGCTTCTTAAAGGCAGGAGACTGATAGTGAGGTTTAAGATGATCTTCACAATAGGAGGCCAGACACACCAGACAGGACTTGATAGCTTTGTGTTTTGTCTCAGTGCAGAAATCACAGTCCACGTTTCCAGATCCAGAGGAACAGTGAGCAGGAGAAGCAGCTTGGAGCTCAGTCTTCTTCAGTTTCTCCACTACTTTAGACAGCATGTTGTTTCTGCGTAGAACAGGCCTTGGAGTAAAAGTCTCTTTACACTGAGGACAGCTGTAGACACCCTTCACATCCTCCTGATCCCAGCAGACATTAATACACACCTTACAGTAACTGCGGCCACAGGGAAGAGTTACAGGATCATTTAAGAGATTCTGACACACTGGACAGGTAAAGTGATTTCCTGAAAATGCCATTTTCCCGCACTAACACACTGAGAGAGAGAGAGAGAGAGATTTCTGTTACAGTGTGTGTTATAGTGCGACAGAGAGTAGGTGTGGCTTTGAAGGAGACGGGGTTCAGGTTTTAAAGGAGACAGCACAGATATTTTTGTTATAAAGAAGTGTCTATGATTAAAAGAATCAAGTTCATCAAAAAAACTATTTATTTGTATCTTCTTGTGTTACATCATTGACGTATAACATTTGCAAAATCCAGACTATTGTCTCAATCCAGCTAGTCTTTGTAGGAGTGAAATTGTGAAATTTGTAGAGTGTGATATATACAGACACAGGGAAACTGCTGTTGATGAAAAACTTTGATTATGTTTAGATTTTTTATTTTTTTTTGTCCTGCTTCACTGTTGCATGGCTTCTCCAAGATCAAAACTGCAATGGTGATAAAAATGGCACTAGGTTTTCAGCACCCATCTGGAAGTCAGACAGAAACCTTTTCAAATGTCTTATGTTATTTGTGTTATGGTGGAACTTCTTTCAGTTTTCTGAAGTCCATCTTTCTTGGACACAATAATCACTGGGCTGCTCCACTCACTTACAGATGGCTCAATTACACCCAACCTCCGCATGGTCAAAATCTCCTCCTTCAGGGCCTTCACCAATCTCTCAGGCACTCTGTATGGTCACTGTCGGATGGGTGTTGGATCTTTGAGGTAAATTGTATGCTGCAGTGCTTCATGAGTTCTGCCTGGTTTCTGGGTGAATAGAGCTGGAAGATCCCCAAAAAGCTGTTTCAGTTCTTTGACTTGCTTTGTTGGTAGGTGGCCAAGATCCACCGGTCCTTCCTGCCTTACAGGTGAGATCTCGCTCTCCAGGTCTTCTGCTTCCTGAACCTGGTAAATCAGGAGCACCTCAGTGCCAGGGTTGCCTTTTTCCTTCCACTCCTTTAGCAGGTTTACATGGTAGGTCTAGTGCATTTCTGGAGCAGGTCAAAACAGGAAGCGCATACATGATACATGGTACTCAAAAACCAAGACTTGTTCTTTTTTTAAAGTCAAAATTTATTAAAAAATTTTGCCCATCTTGCGGAATGCTTGCAAACTGCGTTACGCACAATCCGAGGTTCCACTGAATATTATTAACATGCAGACAATGGCCAAATGTACACATCTCCAGTTATACACAGTTTTTCCCCTGATTCATCAGCGATGCGCATGCTCAGTTTTTATTATTTTAATACGTGTGCCATGGATGATGCCCACTCCAGGGAAACCAGCAATGCATGATGGTGGGAGAGGCATAGATGCAGAGGGAACGGACTTAAAAATTTTTTAAACAAAACATGAACAAAAGCAGCTTTACTGCTGGAGCATGTTTCAAACAAAACAGTAATCAAATAACAGACTAGGGACTAAACCTACTAGGAAACAGAACCGACAAGAAGACTATAACTAAACAGACTTGGAGACTAAGCACACAAGGGACCAAACATACGAGGGATTTGACTAGGCCTACTAGCTGTTACAGACACTACAGTAGCTGCTAAACTGGATGGTAGCTAAACAGACTAGTAGCCAAAGAGCCAAGGGACTAACGCACTAGGTACACAGCAGACTAGGTATGAAAAAGTGGCTAAACAGGTTAGTAACTAAACAGACTAAGATCTAAACAGACGAGGAGACTAGAAAGACTAGGAGCTAAGCAAGTTAGTAGTTCAATGGGTAGTAGTTATACAGACTAAGAACTAAATATACAAGAGACTAATCCTACATGGAGCTAACCACGCTAGAGGCTAACCATGCTAGGAGATACACAGACAAAGAGACAAACCAATACATACTAAATCACAAAGGATGTAAACTCAACTTAAACACACAGACTAGGAGACACATAGACTAGGATACAGACTAACAACACAAAATTAACCAAAACAAATGTAAACTTAACTCAAATAGCTTCATAAAACAAATGCCAACTAAAACAAAATACAAAACAAATGCCCACTTTAACATAACCAATGCTCGACCCAGTTTCCCAGAACAAAGAACTATTTATAAAGAAACTAATGAGCTACCTCGGTTCAGGTGAATGCTCTCATCACCTGACCGAGGTGCATTCTGGGAAACTGAGTCTACAAACAAAAAAACTACACAAACAAAGGTATCGGGCACACAGTGCCCTCTAGGGGTTATCCGTTACAATAGCAGAGACTCATGTGCCAATGAGATAATGTAGAAATTCTGAAAATGTTCTTTATGCTTTCAAAATGCACTGTGAGCTACCTGGATTTCTGACCACAGCAGCAGCACAGAAGGACAGTTTAAGAAAGAATTATTATTTCTAAAGATACAGTCTTTACCAAAGCCAATACAGAGTTTAATTTACGACAATGGTTGGAATTTAACTAAAAATGACAATAATTGGTATTATAATTCTCCCACTTGTGCATATAGTTAACAATGCTGGACAGAACACAAAGCTTGCGCTAATAATGAGAAAACTCTGCAGTATGAGCAAGCTAAGCTCTGTTACTAAGAGATTTGTAAATACACATGACTAAGCATATGGGTTCCCTCAAACAAACAGTAATTGTATAATAGTAAAATGTAGACTGTAAAGTATTTAACTTTAATAAATTATAGTTTTTGTGTTTTTATTTATACACTCCTTACAGAATTTGGCTTATTTTGTCAAATAACGCACAACACTTGTAGATAAACTCAAAGCAGTAACACACTGATGTACTATATATAAAAAACGTTTCTGACTTTAGTACTTTGCATATTTCACATTTATTTCTCTACTCACATCTCAATAAACACAAATACAGAAAGACTTACATTATACAATATATAGTATACAGCCTATTTTTACAACAATGAAAATACACAAAGTTGAACCACAATAATTAATACAGTGTTGCTGTAAACTTCTAAAAAAAACAACAATGTGTTAAAGGTTGTGACATTTCATTTTGAGTCACATAACCTCACAGGTGAGTCATAATCCCATAGACAGAACCCAGCGTACAGAGGCTGAGTGAATGTGGTGTGGACTCTGTGGAGGAGACTCATCATGTCAGAGACGCTGTAGAAGGACAGAGTTCCTGCAATGTGATCCACATACACTCCTATTCTGGAGGACGCTGGACCTTGGAGCCTAGTCAAGATGTTGTTGTGCTGGAAAGAGACATTAGAAGGAGAACATGCCAGACTCCAGGACTGACTGTTGCATCCAAAACAATTATGTCCTTTCCTGCTGATCCCTTTATATGAGACTGATATGTAGACACCACCACTCCACTCCACCTCCCAGTAACAGCGTCCACACACACTCTCCTCACACAACACCTGAAGTGAGGAGTCAAATCTCTCTGGATGATCAGGGTATAGCTGTTGTCCCCTACTGTGTGTCACAACTCTGTTCTTCTCAGACAGAAGGAGTTGACGATTTGATGTGTTGGAATCCAGAGTCAGATAACAGAAATCTAAAGCAGTAAAAATGTCAGAGGTTAGATATCATCAAAAGATTTACCGTGATGTGAAAAAGTATATATATTTTTTATTTTTGCATATTTGTCACACTTAAATGATTGAGATCATAATATTCAATATATGATAATATATTCAGTGTAATATTCAATATTACAGAAAAACGACCTAAGCAAATATGAAATGCAGTTTAGAAATGTTTTCATTTATTAAGAGAGAAAAACTGTCCAAATCTGCCTGGCCCTATGTGAAACAGTAATTCCCTCCTAAGCCTTATAACTGGTTGTGCCACCCTTGGAAGCAACAACTGCAATCAAAATATTTGTGATATCTGGCAATGAGTCTTTCACATCACTGTGGCAATATTTTGGCCCTCTCTTGCTAAAAAAATTTAGTGCGCATTAAAGACTGTGTAATTATGTGTGAGAAAGCATCTCAATGGGCAGAGAACATCTAAAGACAGCACTCTAGACATGCGGATATCCTAAGTGGGACTTTAACAAAATAGCAGATCCATAAGAATGATGACAGAGAGATGACGGAGAGAGGTTCAACGCAGTCAAGAGTGTTCGGAGCTCTACATTGGGGAGAGAAAATAACCTCTTCATAAAAAGATGTATCAACACATAAAGAGCAACACCCCAGGTCCAGAATCAGCAGTATACTGTACCTTCACCTGAAGGACAAAGGACATACGTTTCAGGATGGAAATGTACGTATATTTGACAGAGAGAATAAATGGTTCGAAAGATGAGTGAAAGAAGTGCAGGTGGAAAATCCTTTTCTCAACAGTGTTGGAGATCTGCGACACAAACCGTCTCCTATTTTTCATGCTTCCCTTTCATCTATCCGAAGAAAAATCAAGATCTCTTCACACGTCCATCAAAAAACACACTTGAGAACTTCCCTGACTCTTTCTGGTTGTTACACCTTAATGTCTCTCTCTCTCTAATCTCTGTCTATTGTCTCCCTAACAGTTCTCTCCCCTCTACTCTCTAACGACCCTCCCTCCTATTCTCACCTTCTTCATTGTTCACGTAACAAGCCCAAGGGGAGGACCCTTTGACCTTGGAGGACTTAAATACGTGAAACTTCCCAACTTACCTTAGACTGAAGAAGCTACTTGGATAAGTAGTGAAACGTTTCTACTAAACAAATAAGAAGTTCAGTTGACGTGACTCAACTTCCAGATAGTGAGTGTGCACATCAATACCAATCAATTCAGCACCACGGAAAGCTCTTCTGAACTTGAAAGATGGGTGGGGCGCTCTAACTCTCTACGACTGGCAGCTTGTTATCTACAGACCTGCTTTCATCGCCGCCTATAATAGAGCCGAGGACCCTCCAGGAGTAGGATGGTCATTGAATGACAACTAATGTCTCTTCTTCATTCCTCCGCAGACTCTGACCAATCCGGCACACACGTCGGGGATTTTCTTCACCGCCGGTGTTTTCGGACGACAAGCTCGAACGCCCCAGCTGCACAGGAGCAACAACCTCGCCATCGTCTACAAGGGTGTCTAGGCTGCTCCGGACACACACGTCTCACCTAAATTAACTAAGAAGGCTCTAGTGTAAGAAGTGAAGTTTACGTTGATGCCCTTTTCCGCACTCTGTTTTTGAACCTGAGCCGATTGAACAAGATAAATAAAGACTTTTCAGTTTTGACACTGCAATTTCGTCTCCTGGCTTCCTTGGTCCACTTCAGTGCCCACTACAGCATGTTAGTGTGTGTTATAGAGAAAATACTTTTGTAAAAGTGAGGCTGGGAGATTAGCTCAAGGTCCGGAGATCCAGAATACAAGCCTGGAGTTTTAGGTAGGCTGTGACTGCGAGAGCTGCATTAAGGAACCTGCAGGAGCCACTGCCCCCGTCTTTTTTCATAAGACCTCGTCTTTTCATAAGACCTCGTCTCTTGTCTGTGAGTCTGTAGTGAAAGATCGTACAGTGTGTAGTGTGTGTGAGAGTGACACAGAGAAAGAATATGTGTGTCTGTGTTAGAGTGTGTGTACTACTATATAATGTCTGTCTATGTGTGTATTGAAAAGTGTCTGTGTGTGTGTTTGTGTGTTACACCTACACTGCAGAAAATCTTCTCTGCTCTTCGGTTCTGAGAGTGAAATCATCTGAACTGCTGCAGGTGTTTAAACACAGAGACAAAATGGAGAGATAACAAGAGTTTAAAGCATAAAGATGAAAATGTGATTCCTCACTGCTCAGACGTTGTCAGTCAGTCAGTAAGTTGTTTTATGGCTCTCTTTACTGTGATGCAGAGCAAATGTTTGCTTCTTTACCTTGTGAATGGATTTTGTTGAATTCCTCCTCACAGATTTCCTCAACTTGTTTTTTCAGATCTGAAACAGATTTCCTCACTCCATCAAATGAGAGATGTTGATTGACATTAAACTGGGGTGAGTCCTCACATCCAGGAGAAACACAGAGAGACTGGAAACTCTACAGAGAGGAAACACATCATAGAGAAGGAGAAATGAGTAGGAGAGGAACGAATGAATCTCAGGGCGCTGTCACGCTGAGGTCTGGGAGGCATTTCCGAGAACACTTGTCCCGAGACCAGTTGATTTTGATCAGTGAGAATGCAATCATTCCATGCTTGGGAACCAATCCTGGCACCTCTTGCAGAGGCTGTCTCCAGAACAATTCATGCTTTCCCAAGCAGAGTGGAAAGGATATGTGTACACAATCAGGCTCAAAAGTGGAGGTGACATATTTACTTTTTAACTCGCCTCTGTGAAGTAATGATAAAGCACAATGTTTGCTCAAAATTTGGTCTGACGAGAACATTCAAAGACAATTGGACACTACACATAAATTTGTGAGTATTTACACAAACACAGATACAGCAGGAGCACTGAGTAATATCGTGCATAGCTCAAGAAAATGCAGCTCAAGCAGAGCTCAAAGGCCCGAATGCACTACGAAAGTGAGGAAGTTCAACAGAGGGAAAGGACAAATAATAGGATGAAAACCATCGAGCCAGCCGAATATGATAAAATCATCCATCCAGAAGTCCATCAAGCACGGGGAGAACATGCAAACTCTGCTAATGTAGGTATTAAAACCTCCCAGGCCCAGAATCATTTTCATCTCTACCACTAAAGACTGCAACTGATACTTTTCTCTTCTCTCTTTCTTCATCCTCATTATCTCTATGCCCTCTGTCCTCTAAACCAAGGGAGATTGCTTGTCATGCTCCTTGGCTATCCGATGTATTGCATAATAATTAAAGCCTAATTAAAAACCGCAGAGAGAAGATGGAAGGAATCACAGCTTGATGCAAATCTCGTCTCTTACCATGCTCTTTTCTCTAAATTCTTATGTAAAGTGACTTATGCTAAAACTGCCTTCTACAGGGAAAAGGTGGAAGCTTCTGCAAATGATCCTTGCAAACTCCACAATATCTTCTCTTCAATGCTCAACCCCCGGGCTCCTCCTGCTCCATGCTTTCTGACTGCTGATGACTTTGCCATAGTCTATGATGGGAAAATATTTGCCAGACCTTTGCTCCCAACCCAACCCCTACAGCAAAGCTTCAGGACCATCCCCCTCCTCCCTTAGCAGATTTTCCCAACCTGATAACTGATGAGATTCAGCACATCATCTCATCCTCCAATCCCACCAACTGTTCATAAGACCCAATCCCTTCCACAATGCTACAGGCCATCTCACAAGACATCCTTCTTTTCATCAGCCATTACATATTATCTGCTCATATTCATGTTGCTTTGTCACAAGATTCTATTAACTTTTCTTACAAGCCATGGAATTTGTGGCATGGCATGTCATGGCAATGATTTGCTTCCTACCTAGAAGATAGGTTGTATGAGGTGGCATGGAGGGGATGCAAATTTGCCCCACGCAGACTCTTTACTAGAGTAGCACAGGGCTCAATACTGGGTCCTCTTCTGTTCTCCCCCTAAACCTGGTCTCTTGGTAAGGTCATATCACACCGCTTTTCATACCATTGTTATGCAGATGACACACAACTCATTCTCTCCTTTCCTCACACTCAGGTTTTCACCCGAATCTCAGCATGCCTGGCAGACATCTCATCCTGGATGACAGCTCATCATCTGAAGTTCATTCTCAGTAAAACTGAACTGATGTTAATTCCTAGTGATTTAGCTCCCTGTCAAGACCTTTTAATATCCCTGGACAACAATCGGATCACTCCTTCAAGCACTGCCTGCAATCTTGGGGTAAATCTAGACAATCAACTGTCATTTTCCCCATACATTGATAACCTTATTTGCTCTTGTCGATTTCTTCTTCACAACATCAGAAGGATTTACCCATTTATCTCACCAAAGGGTACTCAGGTGCTTGTTCAGTCCCTTATTATTTGAAGACTGGACCACTGCAACTCTTTCTTGGCAGGTCTGCCTGTGGTCACCTTTCGTCTTTTGCAGCTGATCCAGAATACAGCTGCAAGTCTCGATTTCAACCTTCTAAGTTCTCCCACATCATCCCACTTCTTCAGTCCCTGCACTGGCTTCCTGTAGCTGCTCGCATCAAATTTAAAACCCTGATGCTTGCCTATAAAGCTAAAAACAGCACCCACTTACCTCTCAGCTCTAATCACACCCCGCACCACACCACATTCCCTCTGATCCTCCAGCACTGCTCAGGCAGTCCCACAATCTCTCAGAGATCATGGAAGAAATTCATCTAGACTGTTTTCTATTCTGGCATCTACTGTAGGTGGTGGAATGAAAAGATGTCCGTACAGCTGAGTCTCTAGCAAACTTTAAATGATGACTTAAGATATATCTTTTTCTTCAATACTTGGATTAATCTCTTCCCAAAAAACAAAAAAAAAAAAAAACCTTCCCAAGTGTTTGACTGATGGTACATAGTTAGTAACCTAGTAACCTAGTGTAAGGATCTATACAATGACAGAAAGTTAAGCACTTTTGTGAGTTGCTCTGGATAAGAGCATCTGCCATGCACTTCAATGTAAATGTACTTTCTTGGAGACAGGTACTTTGGAGGAGACAGAGACATCTGACAGTAGCACTAGTCCAGCTAACAACTGAAGAAAGAGACAAAAAGTGATGTGAAAGCACGATGATGACCTTAATGAACTTACAAAAGAAGCAGTTTACTGAATTTATCCAAGCAGAGCAACTCAGGCAAGAGCAAGACACTTGGGATGAAGTCTCAAATGGAGATAGAGGAGCATCGACTACAGATGCAGAGGAAGGAACATAAAGAGACCAATTGAATGTGCAGATGATAGACAGAGTGTTTCATGGTGCCATCATCTTCTTTTCAGCAACACACACCCTCTTGCTAGGTAAGTATGAGGGAAATATAGAAATAACATATTTTAATGTTTACATTTTCTTGTATTATGACAGCTACTTTTCTGTTAAAACATTTACTTGAAGGACATTTTACCAGAATATTTTTTTAATAAAACATTGTATTTCACACACTTTAACCAGTGTTTTTGGAAAAGGGGTTACTTATTCTTCTTTCATCTTTGCGTAAGACAAATCAACTTTCAAACAGAAACATTGATTGTTGCTGTAGTGAGTTTATGAGCGGAAATGTTGTGAGGAACAGCGCCCTAAGAGTGAAGAGTGTTACCTGGAGGATGTGGATGTGATCGTGTGTGTGTGAAAGCTGCTCCAGCTCAGTGACTCTTATTCTAAGATCAGCAATCTCCTGCTTCAGTTTCTTCAAGAGTTCTTCAGCTTTGCTTAGTTCAGCTTTCTCCTGAGCTCTGATCAGCTCCGTCACCTCCGAGCGCTTTTTCTCCATAAGGCTGATCAGCTCAGTAAAGATCCTCTCACTCTCATCTACTGCTGCCTGAGAACGCATCTGTCAGGACACACATGTACAGTACACAGGAGGGAAATTCTTTATAAAGCTAAACCCTTTAGTGTGTGTGTGTGTGTGTGTGTGTGTGTGTGTGTGTGTGTGTGTGTTCATGTGTCACTCATAACCTTAACGGCAGCCACAGTCTGTTTCAGCTCCTGCATCTTCCGCTGCTTCTCCTGGATCCTCTGCTGGGAATTCATCTGCTCCTTTTTTATCTTATTCTAAGATTATATGAAATACATTTTATTATTTCTGCCTCACGAGCTCCTGTTCTATAAAATTAAAAGGAAAAAGGTTAAAAATGTCTTTAAAATATACACTAAATAAAATATTTACAGTGCCAATTGAAAGTTTTTTGGAGTTTTTTTATATTTTTTGTTAATTTATTATGCAATAAAGACTGAAATATAACATTCACAAGTATTCAGATGCTTGCAGTTCAGTTTTGGTGCGTCCTGCTCCTGTCAGAGGTCCTTAAGACCACTTGAGACTGTGCCTAACTGACTTCACTAAAGATAATAAGGAAAGGCATGCATCTATACAAGATTTCACAGTAGATTGTGCATGTCAGTGTGAAATTGAATCCATGAGGATCCAAAATTATCTGTAGACATGCGAAACAGGATTGTGTCAAGACACAGATCTGGGGAAGGATACAAGACACTGTCTGAAGCATTGAAATTTTCTGTTGATTGCCTTCGTGATTCTCAAATGAAGGAGATTTGGAACAACCAACAGTCTTTCCAGATCTGGCCGCCCAGCCGATCTGAATAATCTGGGAAGAAGTGCTTTGGTCAGAGAGGTAACCAAGCACCCAAGAGTCACTATGAATGAGATCCTGAGTTCCCTTGTAGAGATTGTTGGGCCTTACAGAAGGACAACCATCACTGCAGCACTCTAACAATTAGGCTTATATGGTAAAACAACCAGATAGAAGCCATTTCTCACGTGACAGTCAGCTGAGAGTTTGCAACTGAAAGACTCTCAGGCCATGAGAAATAAAATCCTCTGGTGAGACAAAGATTGAACTATTTGTAATTCTGCCAAGATAAGTGTTAAGGTGTGCTGTTGCATCTTGGAATCAGGCTGTTAGCAGCGGATCCTTTAAGTCCTGTAACGTTTGAGGTGGAGCCTCCACGGATTAAACTTGCTTGTCCAGCACATCCCACAGATGCTCAATTTGACTGAGATCTGGGGATCTTGGAGGGAATACCTTGACCTCTCTGTCATGTTTCCTAAACCTGGTGTGTGAGGAGGGATGGCAGAGATCATAGGTGCTCAGAATGGGGCAAAGAGGGTATCCACCAGCACCATGCTCCAAGGAGAACCTGACAGCTTAGAAGCCCAGGAGGAGGCAGAGAGATCGCCATGTATAAGTCAAAGAAATGGCCTCTCATTTCAGGTACCAATCATGTCCTGTTTCGTGCTATGAGTTGCCTGAATCACATTATGTTTGAGTTGTTCTGTTGTTTATGGTTTTTGTTTACTGTTCGAATCTTGCATTGGTTGGCATTAGCATTAGCTCTAGCTCTACCCCTAGTTTCTAATCATAGTTCATTTAGTCAAGTTCAAGTCAGTTTTATTCAATCATGCTTAAAATCTACATTAATAAACAACAGTCTGCATCCTGGATCTTTGCCAGGTGTGACATTGACCAATTAGTGTAGTTAATTAATTAGTTTGAAGGCCATGTCAGTGTCTGGGTTTTCTCTGGGTTCTCTGCTTTCCTCTCACCTCCCCATAACATAAAGCTAGGCAGAGCAGCTAGGCTAAATTGCCCCTGGCTAGGAGTGTGTGAACCTGTGGGTATGGTAACCTGCAATGGCCTGGCATGCTGTTTGGAGTGAGTTTTCACTTTGCACCCAGTGCCACTAGGCTACCCTCAGAAACTCAACCCTGATCAGGACAGCTACATCCAAAACAGGGGCCCTGGAAGGTGAATTGCAAGATGCCAGTTTAACTTTGAGCCTTTTTTGGCCTGGCTGTCAAGCGCAGAAGCTGCAAAGATTCTAGATTAGTTGAATAAGTATTCACATCCTCAGCCAGCAAATTACATCAATAAATCTACATTTGTAAATATACAAAACTAAAACAAAAGATCATTTCAAATGAAAACTATCAACAGCTACAATCTTACAGCTACAATATTAACACTGTTACAGAGCTTAAACACAGTTATGTATGAAAAATGTCGTAGGAATGCGGGTCGATGTTTAAAGCTGCACAGACTGGTCAGACCTGTTCAATAGTTCCTTACAAACAACCACTTTAAATAAAACATGCATCAACTAATCCAAAAGAGTTCGCTCAGATTAAAAATTATGGAAAATAATTGTGCTCAGTTGTAACCTGTTGTTCAGCGGTTTTAGCTGTAACCGTCTCATGGCCTTTATGTTCCTCCATCTTGACGGCTTTGTGTTTTGTCTCAGTGCAGAAATCACACTTCACATCTCCAGGTCCAGGGTAACAGTGAGGAGAAGAAGAAGCTTGGAGTTCAGTCTTCTTCAGTTTCTCCACCACTTTAGACAGCATGTTGTTTCTGCGTAGAACAGGCCTTGGAGTAAAAGTCTCTCTACACTGGGGGCAGCTGTAGACACCCCTCACATCCTCCTGATCCCAGCAGCCTTTTAT
>JAQQZT010000003.1:1474933-1492366 GCA_030068275.1 Clarias platycephalus | reverse complement strand
AACCGGAGTACCCGGAGGAAACCCACCAAGCACGGGGAGAACATGCAAACTCCATGCACACAGAGACGGAAATCGAGAAAACAGAAAATATTTAAGCTAAAATTAAAGCTTTAGATAATTTATTGTGAGCACGGCGATATCCCAGTTACAGAGCTTTAAAGCAGGCGTGTGCGCACTTTAGCCGTATAATACGCTAAAGATGTTTGTAGTATGTTTTCTGTTTAAGGAACACTGACTGATCTCTCCTGTTTAACACTTCTTTACAGATGACACTTTGACTGTGAATTAAAAAATGTTTCACATGGAATGAACTTCAATTTAGAACCAATTAATAGATTGGATTGGATAACAATCAGGTTAGAAAAGTTTTTATATAAATTGACTTTGAGAATAATAATGATGTCCAGCTCTTACGTGTTTTTTAGTTCTTTCAGCTCCAGTTGAAACTGTATCGTGACATTTATGTTCCTCCATCGTACACAAGTAACAGATGAAGCTTTGGTCAGTACGACAGTAGATCTCGATGAGTTTGTCATGCTGAGAGCAGATCTTCTCTTGGAGATCTGCACAGGCTTCCACTAACTTGTGCTTCTTAAAGGCAGGAGACTGATGGTGAGGTTGAAGATGATCTTCACAGTACGACGTCAGACACACCAGACAGAAATTAACAGCTTTGCGTTTTCGCCCTGTGCAGGAATCACACTCCACATCTCCAGGTCCAGCGTAACAGAGTTCAGTCTGCTTTAGTTTCTCCACCACTTCAGCCAGCATGTTGTTCCTGTGTAGAACAGGCCTTGGAGTGAAAGTCTCTTCACACTGGGGACAGCTGTAGACGCCCTTCTCATCCTCACGATCCCAGCAGCCATTAATACACACCTTACAGTAGCTGTGTCCACAGGGAATAGCTAGTGGATCCTTCAGGAGATTCATACACACTGAACAGCTGAACTGATCTACTGACAAACGCTGATCTTCTGATGCACTGGCTTCTGCCATTGTCCTGCTGTGAGAGAAGGAGAGAGACAGACAGACAGAGTCTGATGTGTGATCAGAGTTTTCTGAGTTTCGTTTTCTCTGAAAGGAAGACTGTGGTTCTGGGTGTGTGTGTGTGTGTGTGTGTGTGTGTGTGTGTGTGTGTGTGGTTACCTTGTGACAGAGACAGTGAGTGTGGCTGTAGTTAAGTCTTGAGGCAAAAATGAAGCCTTACAATAAGCCAGTATTTCTAATTGAAACAATCTGGTTCATTTGAATCTAATTTGTGATTTGTTGTTTGTGGTTGTTTTACAAAGAAATGGAAATATTTAACGGACAACATTCAAATCCTTTGCTACGTGCATTATGCTTTTGTAGTAGTGATGATAAAAGTTTGGCTTACCTCAATACAATGTGATAGGGTTGAGGCTAATAGCAGCCATAAGTCTCATTGCATTATACAGTATATTTAAACTAATTCTCTACATTTTGAAAAACTGATCCATTCACTTCATGCAATAATCTCCTTTGAACAGTTGATATTGAGATGTATATCTGCTACTTCTGCTCTGTGAAGCTTCATAACGGCTCTAATCTGAGGTGCTGGTTGAGGTTAATTGGTGATTTCTGAGGCTGGTGACTCTAAATGAACGTCTCCTCTGCAGCAGAGCTCAGTTTTGGTCTTGTTTTCCTGGGAAGGTCTTCATGAGGGACAGTTTCATCATCATGGAGCTCGATGGGTTTCACAAACACACTCGACACAATACTGTTCTTGCAAGAACTGTTCCAGAACAGCCGACCTCCACGTCTTAATATAACAACTGACTGTTACTGCTGTATTTGTTGTTAATTAATCACTTAATGCCATACTGTATAGTGTTAAAAAATTTTAAGTATTCTGTTCTAGAATGTAGAAAATAAATGAGTAAGGAAAACATGTTGAATTAGAAGGTGTGTCCAAACTTTTGACTCAAACTGTATGTAAACAATTGTGATTAGCTAATGAATATTTTATTATTAGTAGTAATAGTAATAGTGGTGGTAGCACAGCAGTGTACTGACTAGACCCGGCCCGCACCTCCAGGGTCGAGGGTTCGATTATCGCCTCAGGGTCTGTGTTCGCAGTTTGCATGTAATGCTAGTCAGTGAAAGAAATTAATTAATTATAAATAAAATAAAATATTTTTTTTTTGTAAGGTTGTATAATATGATGTGATTTTTCCCATGCCCACAGGACACCTGGTCAAAAGCCAATACAAAAGAAGAACATCTTTTAGTGATAAACGGTGCACAAACTTTTGCACTAGAAGACGGCACGAGCCACCGTTATTTTAAATCCCAGTGTAACCGTCACTTTTACTCTAAAATCTTTAACCGGAAGTGATGCCGGAAGTGGCTGCAGACTTCACGCGCTCTGTCACCAGTCAGCTTTACCGGCAGTTCAGGGAGACGGATGGAGAGAATTCACACCTGCTTTAAGGTACAAAAAAAAAAAAAAAAACGAGTAAAAAAAGAAACTAATCAGACATTCTGATAGGAAACGACACGAACGAACTCTTTAATTCCGACATGTAAAATAATCTGGATAAAACTAGTTGGTGGTGTAGGCTAAGACAAACCTGTCATGTTAGCATACGGATGCTAACTTCGATGAATTAGCATCACAAACCAAAGTGTCTGGTTTAAACCTAAAAACACGTTATATTACAAGACACGACGGGGTTATGACTTTAGTTTGTCGGAGTATAACTTTATAGGATTATTATTGCACTTACTCAGTGTTTGTGTGGTTTATTAAATACAGCTCTGGGCAGGTTTATTGTGTTTGATGGTGGTGTTTTTTTTCTTGTTATACCTTAAAAATTCAGGGAAAAAAACATTCATATACAGCTCTACTTCTCAGATAACCCAGAAATCTATTTTTTTTTATCCTAAGATCCTTTTAAAGTCCTATTTTTCCTTATAGTAATAACATACTTGTGTATATTTAACAACATGAGATGTCATAGTGTTGATCCTACAATATATCTAATTACTTTTTTTATTTGAGTTTTTCTTTTCTTTAGTAAAATAATTTGCATTTGTATATGCATGTAGAAATGTGTAGTAGTATTCCAGTGATTATATATAATTATATACAAACAAAACGAGATGTTCTGATGTTGATCTCTTCGTTGTAAAATTTATTTACAGTACTATTTTTTTTCTTTTGTTGAATTAAAATGTGTGGATATTTATGGAGAAATGTGTAACAGAATTAGTCTGTGAGTGACAACACCAGACTATAAGAAAAATTTAAAGGACAAATGTCTATTTTTGGTAAATTTGTTGATTAAGACTGCTAAAACCTGTTAATATTTACGATGAACAAGTCGACTTTCTTTTGTGTGTGTGTGCAAATAGAAATAAAATCTTTGCAGGTTTCTTGTTTTTAATCTGCACTTCAGGACCCAAAATGTTTGGACTGTATTTCAGATAAAAAAAAAATAATAATAAATAAAAGGAAATTATAATAAAAATTTTAAGGTCGAGTCAATAACATGTCCTTCGAGCCGAGGTCCGAATTTCATGTCTGCGTTAGGATTCAGATCTTTATATATGTGTTTATTATCTATAAGAAAATGAGCGGTTTGAAATTTCTATAGCTTTTCAATAATATTTTTTGTCAGTTTTCAGTAACTATGATTAACAGGTGTAAGTGAATGTGAAAGGACTCTGGTTTCTCTGTCTGTGTTTTGGAATATATGAGACAAACTGGTTTTAAACTTCTCGCAGGAAGAAAAAAACGTATATTTATTGATCTGTCCACTCATCCTTCAAGATTCAGTTTTCATAGTCTACGTTCCTTTTCTTGGAGGAAGCCATGATGTGTCAACCTCTGTCGGTACAGTAAACTATCGCGTTGTTTGGCTCTGTTGAGTGACACATATAGCCACGCCCACCTTGAGGGAAAAAACGCTAGATTACTGGAATATCAATTATTCTCATTTATCAGAAAAGCATAATAATAAATGTATTAAATTTATAAATGTATAAATTACACAGAAATTGCAGAAAGTGAAATTGTAAACTGGAAGATGTAAAAATATAGAAGAGTAAAAATATTGTGTGTGTGAGATGGTGTGTGTGTGTGTGTGTGTGTGTGTGTGAGATGGTGTGTGTCAGCATGAGGTTTTAATAAGGTTTTCGTTCCATATATAGATTGATGGAGCATTTTGTTAGTCTCAAAGGGAAGTTGTAATGTTCGGACAGCCAGTTCACAGATTTTACAACAAGATACAAACAATAAGGAGGAGAATAATATTAAAGGCTAGGTTTACAAAAAAAAATGACTATGAGAATAAGGGTAAATATATTTGTGTTTAAAATAAAATGTAAAAAGCTGTATAATAAGAATAAGAATAAACAGTTTGTATGTGCAGGATGATTGTATATAATGGTGGGAACTTAAATAAGTCTACATAAGGTGATCCAGCAGGGTGTAATGTTAATTAAAAAAAGGATGTAAGTAGATGATCATATCAGTGCATCAGGTGGAAAAACTGAGAGACTGTATGTTAGATTAAGGGGCGTTGATGTGAATTTAACAGATTAACAGTTTGTGGATAAACTTAAAGCAGATTTGTGAGATTGTGTGTGATATATTGTGTAGTGATTGAGTGTCTTTTGTGTGTGTGTGTGTGTGTGTGTGTGTGTGTGTGTGTGTGTGTGTGTGTGCGGCGTTCAGGACGTGAGAGCGGTAGATGATGAGTTCACAGCAGTATCAGCGATCAGGACCGAACCCCGCGCACACACAGGGAGGAAACACACCAGGGGTCCAGCCCAAGCAGTCCAACACAGGTCTGTTAAACAGCGGGACACACACACACACACACATATAATTGTACAATGCTGTGAAAAGGTATTTTCCCCTTCCTGATTGATTTATTGATTTTTGCATATTTGATTAAGTGATTGAGATAACCCGAGTAAATACAAAATGCAGTTTTTAAATGAAATGAAATGAAGCCCCGTCCATGCTAAATCAAGATGAACTGAGATTAACCACATTTTTTTTGGAAAGCAGAGTTAAAATTCACTTTCCACACCCAGGCCTGATTACTGCCAGACCTGTTGGATCAAGAAATCACCTTAATATAACCTGTCTGGCAAAGTGAAGTGACAAAAGATTTTAAATCTAAAGAAATTCAAGAACAGATGAAAAACAAAATAATCGACACGTATCAGTCTGGAAAGGGTTAAAAAGACATTTCTAAGGCGTTGGGACTCGGGAGAACCACGGTGAGAGCCATCAATCACAAATGGAGAAAACCTGGACGACTCATCCAGGAGTACGTCATCTAAAGAACATCGTGTAAGGACCGCAGGCCTTGAATTCTGCTTCATTTCTGCAGGTCATGATGATGGAGGACGTGACTCGGGTCTCGCCCCCTCCTCCAGTGCCGCCCCTCCCCCGCTCAGAGACGATAAGCAGGAGCCGGTGGTGGTGCGACCGTACGGAGCGACGTCCTCCGCTCCACAGTCACTGACTCAGCACCTCCCCGTCACCTTCACAGAGGGACCCGGGAAGGTACAGGTACTGGAGCAGCACCATCATGCCTTCACCACGAGTCTCCAACGGTTCCTCTAATTCACCTTCTGTTCTCTTTCCTCTCGTATTCAGTCTGCCCTGAAGACTCCTATTCCTAGCCGTGTAATCGCCCCGGCCCCAGCCCAGGGGCATCTCGCTTTACCCCACAAGGTACCCACCCACATCAGCGTCCCCATGGAGAGCGCCATGTCGCAGACGTCCGCCATCCCGGTGGCCACCATCAGCGGGCAGCAGGTGAGGGGGAAAAAAGTGTATTCAGGGTTAAAGGGAAGCAGTTTATCATCTCGTGTCCGTCGTGCGTACGTGATCAGAATGCTTTTATTTAACAGGGTCACACTGGAAACCTGCACCGCATCATGACCACCAATCTGCAGATCATCCGTAGCGGGACGCCAGCACTGCAGATCGGATCCCCGGCCGCACCGCAGCATCCGTTTCCCTCACATTTACCCAGAGGTCAGTGAGAGAAGCTTCTCAAAGCTCAGACAACCGAGTCTGTGCGTCTTATCTTCTTTACTTTATAATTATTATTATTATTTGCTGAATTTATAAAGTCTTCAGCAGTACTTCCTGTGCCGTGCAATGCTGCAAGTCAGGCACATCTTAAAGCGAAAGATAGCTTTCATATCTATGTATTGTGTTTATGTTGTACCCCTTTACATCCCCATATCTTTACACATAGCATCAAAAGATCCTGTAAGATAAACCGAGTAGATCTTTAGGTCATGTGAGTGTCATCATTCCTGTGAATGAGTTCCTGTTTCTAATAAAGTGACAAGACGATAAACCGAGTGCAGTAATACCAATCAGAATCCAGATCTCAGCAGCACTGTAGTGTTTTTTTTTAACATCATAAAGCAGAGACACTGTAATTTGGTATACAGGTAATCCCCGACTTACGAACAAATTCGAGTTACAGATTTCCAGAGATACATTTGACGTTTGAGATTCATTTCCTTAGGCGCGATTACAGGTTTTTGGCCACATGATGGCAGTGTTGGAAAAGTGGACAGAGATTTAGTCAAGTGGATCGTTATGGTTTACACTGTATATTCGTGTCAAAGGCGTACAAGACTCAAGAACAAATCCGACTTAGGAACGTTCTCCTGGAACAGAACAGTATAAACTTTGCGATTAATGGAATCTTCTGTAGGATATAGATATGAAAATATAAACATTTTATTATACATGTCAAAAATATTGGCTTTAGTATGTAAATACAGGTTGTATCATCATGATGGCAAGAAACCTGGACCCCCCCCATTGGTTTCTTTGTCTTTGAAAATTAAATAAAGAACAAAATTACCCTCTAACTACATTTATTCTAGCAGTTTATTAAAGTGATTACTTTATTAGGAGAAATACAGTAACTTCCTCCAAAGAGAGAGGAAGTTAGATTTTTCTGATTCCTGCAAAAAAAAAAAAAAAGACAAACAAGGCTTTATTTGGAACCGCCCCCTCAGCTCGACACAAGCTTCAGAGTCTCTGTGTCCTGCGTAACGTCACTAGTGTATCAGTGTCTATGTGCGGTGTTTAACCCCCCCATGTGTTGGTGTAACCTGTAGGAGCTGCAGCCGCCGCCGTCATTTCCAGTACAAAGGGAGCGACGGTGCTGAGGCCGGCGTCAGGACCGAATCCTGCAGCAGGACAGGCGACGGTACAGCACATCATCCACCAGCCCATCCAGGTTCCTCCTGCTTCACTCACACCTACACTGTGTGTTAGTATTCAGTTCACTGCTCTCAGCTTTATACACTCAATAACACACAATAACTCATTATTATTGTTATTATTATTATTTTAACTATTTTATTTTATTAGTTTTTCACTTTTTGATCATTCTTACACCTTTCCCTTTCTTTTTTTTTCTTTACTATTTTGTTTGCATTTAAACAATTCTCTTCCTTTCCTCCTAAGCTTGTTTCTTTCTTTCTTTTTACTTTTACCTTTCCCATTCATTTCCTTCAAAATGACTTTTTTTTTCTTGCACTTTTTCATATTTCTGACTCCCATCTTTCTCTGTTATTTTCCTTTCTTTTCTTTCTTTACTTTTTTATTTCCATTTTTTTCCTTCCATTCTTCCTTCCTCCTTTCTTTACCTCTTTTTGTTTTCCTTTTTTTTTCTACTCACTCCTTGGCCTTGCATTTTTCTTTGCTATTTTCATTTGCTTTTCCTCTGATTCTGTCTTCTTTATTTCCTTCCTCTTTCATCCCTCTTAGCATATTTTATTTCTTTCTTTTTACTCTCACCTGTTCATTTTCCTTTCTAAATATTTACATTAACATATTTACAAGTGATAGTTTTTTTTTCCTGCTTTCTTGCACTTTCATAATTCTGCAAATCAATCAAATAAATAAATCTCTTTTTTCTTTTTCTTCCTTTTTTCTTTGCCCCTTATGCTTCTTTTCTCTGACAGATTTTTTTCCTTCTCTTCCACTGCTTTTTTTCCTCTTTATTATTCCTCACCTTGCCCTTTCTTTTTTCCCCTTTTTACTTTACTTATTATTCATCCCTCTCTTTCTTTCCTTACTTTCTTTTTTAATGAGTTAAACTTTAAAACTAGGGTTGTTTTTATAATTTTTGGTTTATAATCTAACCTCAGCGAGTGTGCTGTAGTTGGACATAAATCAGCCTCAGGGTGGGAACAGTAACTCCACCCCCCCACTGTTGATTATTTATCTAAAGCAGCGTGACTCCACTGTAGCGTGTACTGCGTTTGACGGGTGTGTGTCTGTGTTCCAGTCCCGCCCCGTGGTCACCACGTCCACGCCGGTCATGCCCACAGTGGTGGCGCCGGTGGCAGCCACCAGGCCGCAGTCTCCAGTCATTACCACGATGACGGCTCACTCGGGAGAGTTGATGCACGGGTAAGAGAGGCACCCATCCCCCCCCACTTACCTGAGGACTTTGTGTGTTTAAACACCGTGTGTGTGTTTTTATTTTGAACAGACGCTCAGCTATTACCATCCACCCTCCTCCTGCCACCCTGAGTATCCAGCGGGCCCCTCACGCCCGGGACACGCCCACACGCATCACCCTGCCCTCCCACCCAGCCATCGGAGCTCAGAAGCTCCTCCCACACTCCATGGCGCAGGTCTGAACACCAGAAACAAAATGAGCACTTCTCTTCAATAACGGTTTTTATTTGACCCTTTTTTAAAATAACTTTACGGAATTTCTTCTTTTTCAGAAACCAATCTTTAGCACCGTCACGCCTGTTGCCGCGGCAACCGTGGCCCCCATACTGGCCACCAACACGGTTCCATCGACCACCACTACAGGTATGAGAAGCCTGAACACAATAAATACAAAATAAATACACACTCTGGTCTTAATGAGTGTTAACCTGTCTGTCTGTCTTTTTCTGTTTTCTTCTGTTATTTTCATATTTTCTTTTTTCTGTCTTCTTGTGTTCTCACTTTTTCTATTTTCCTGTTTATTTTTTTTCTCTTCTAATCTTTTTCCTCACTTACATTCTTTCTTTCTTTTGTTCGTTTGTTTTCTCACTTGACCACTTTTTCTGTTTTTTTTGCTGCTTTTTGTCTTCCCTCTAACCCCCTCTCTTGTCCTTTTATTACTGTTCCTCCATCTCTTTCTGTCCTCTGTGTGTTTCAGGCTCCATGACTCAGTCCCAGGTGTCCAACAGTAACATAGTTACAGTGACCATGGCCTCGCATTCCACTCACGCCACTGCAGTGACAACCTCCACCATCCCCGTGGGTAAGTCTCACACACACACCTCCACCATCCCCGTGGGTAAGACTTACACTCACACACACACACACACACACACACACCTCCACCATCCCCGTGGGTAAGACTTACACTCACACACACACACACTCTCACACACTCACACACACACCTCCACCATCCCCGTGGGTAAGTCACACACACACACCCTCACACACTCTCACACACCTCTATATATACACACACCTCAACCATCCTCGTGGGTAAGACTTACACTCACACACACACACACACACACACACCCTCACACTCTCACACACTCTCGCACACCTCTATATATACACACACCTCAACCATCCTCGTGGGTAAGTCACACACACACACCTCTACACACACACCCACACACACACACACACACACACAGAGATGGTGGAGGTGTGTAAGACTTACACTGACACACACTCACACACACTCACCTCTACACACACTCACACACACTCACAAACACACCTCTACACACACTCACACACACACCTGTACACACCTCTACACACACCTCTACACACACTCACACACACACACCTCCACACACCTCAATAATCTGAGAACGCTCCCACGCTGGTGTAGTTATTATTCCGTGCTCCGTTTCAGCGAAGGTCGTGCCGCAGCCGATCACACACACCTCACCTCGGATCCAGTCTGAGTTCAGTGGAGACAGAGGGAACCTCATCCCCATCTCAGCCCATCACACGTCCCCTAATCCTGCTGCTGCTGCCATGGAGAACCGCAGCGACGCCAGGTACACACTCACAGCCTTAAAGGGGACTGGAGCAGGTGATTACACTGGGTGTGTACTTACTCTCTCTCTGTGTGTGTGTGTGTGTGTGTTTGTTTTTCCACAGGCAGTCAGTCCCTATGCAGTTTCAGTACTTCCTGCCAGCGTACCAATCAGCTTCTTACCCTCTGACACACGCCTACACGCCCATCACCACCTCAGTGTCCACCATACGCCCGTATCCAGGTAACACACAGGCCACGCCCTGTTAAAAAAAAAAAAAAAAAAAACTAAGCACTTTATTGAGCTTCTTGACTAAGAGCTGTTAAGGTAATAAAATCAGATTAGTGAAGCATTAATTGTGTTTCTGCTTTGTACCTCCTGATACCTACTCGTGTGTGTGTGTGTGTGTGTTAAAGTGACAGCTCAGGCTCCCTCTGCCGCTCAGCCCGGCATGGGCGTGGCCTCCGCCGTCCACCTGAACTCCATGCAGCTGATGACGGTGGATCGCATCGCTCAGATCAACACGCAGAGCATCCAGTCCGCGGCAGTGGCGGCACCGGGAGCCCAAAACGCCGCGATCGCCGCTCAGGGGCTCCACACCAATGCCCCGATGGCACCGCAAGGCATCCAGGCTGCTCCCATTAACCCCCAACCGAACCCGAGCGACGCCAAGACTTCAGGTCCGGAGCCAGACACGGAGACGAGGCCAGATTCGTTTATTTATTAAACATGTCTCACTGTTTGTTAAATACCGTCTCTCTCTCCTCAGTGGTGCTGGCAGACGGCTCGGCTTTGGTCGCCAGCTCCATCAACAGCACCTTCAACGCCAATCAGCCTGTCGCCACGGTAACTCAGACGCACTCGCAGGGAGGCACGTCGGCGCTCGTTTCGTCTCCTCGACCCAGCATCCTGCGCAAAAAAACCGCCATCGACGGGTGAGTCTCAGATCAAATCCCCGTGCAGCGAAACTCTCCCGTAGTCTCCCGGAGTTTCTTAAACCGCTCCCGCTTTAGTTTCATCAGGATTCAAGTTCTCACAACGACTGACTGTTGGGGCCAAAACCATTTACAGCACAATGGGGGATAAAATGGAATAAACTAAATGCAGTGTTTCACACAGAAGTTAAATATTACTTGCAGTGGGAGACCAGGTCCCGTTACCTGAGACCACAGACGTAGACTCGATGTAGATACAACAAATACATGTGGTCGTCAACATGATATTTACATTTTTTTATATTTCTATTTAACATTTCAGAGATCCAACCTAATAACCATCTACCCAAGTGTTCAAGAGTAAGACGAAGTAAAAAAACACGTTAAGAAATAAAAACTCTTTGGCGTACAAAGATGCCGCTGTTTGTCAGAGTTTGTTTTTTCACATTACTGTGTTTTAATAAATACAGTAAGTCCCCTACATATGAACGAGTTCCGTTCATAAGTCCAATTTGTTCGTAAGTCCAACAAACAGTGTCTAGGTACTAGGATACTAATACAGTTGGCGATATACAGTATACTACAGTACAGTGTTATTTAGAATTGTGCCGATGGTTGAACGATTCGTGTTAGAAGAACGAGCGATGTCCGTCTCCATCCTTATTGCTCGGTGCTTCTTAGCAGTACCAGCTTCAACATTGCTTTGCTTTGAAGATGGTGATTGCGTAATGGGGGCAACTAGTGGCAGGGGGCCGTATGTAGGGGACTTACTGTATACATAGGGGTCAGGATTGCAGTAAAATTGATACACAGTTGATACACTGCTTTAAAAATCAACATACAGTTAAAAAAAAAAAAAAAGTAGAATTTTTTTTTTTAAACCTAAAAAAAAAAACAATGTGTGTGTGTAGGGATGGGCAATATAGTGCTGTGTAGTCATTACATTATACACAATATCAAATGAAGTAGTGTATATATATTGTTTATGGTAGAACTTCTGCTTTCTAATACAGTGGAACCTTGGATTACGAGCATAATTCTCGGTACTTGAAAATCTTTGCTTGTCTTGCAGAACACTCGCAAACCGCGTTACTCGCAATCCGAGGTTTCACTGTATAGCTATAGAAGATGTTTTGCCTCATCACAAACCCCCTTGTAATTTTTACATGTATTTAATACATTTAGAGTGTAAAGTGTTATGCCGGGGCTGTTATACCACAACATACTGTAGATACTTGTGTAAGATTAAAGGATGGGGAAATATGAAGGTGTTATGAAACAGGCCTGTGTTATCTGGATCTCAGTAATCAGTTGGTCTTATATTTACGGTCTTGACGTTCTTGAGGCTTCTTCATTGCGTACTGTGTCGTAACACAGCTGATACCGAGCTTTAATAACGCGTGTAGAGCTTTACAACACACCATGTGTGTATCTCACCATAAATATCTCACCTGATATAGCGTTTCTCAGAATTTATGGGTTTTTATATGTTTAACCTGAAATACGACTTCACAAAGCATGTCATGAATTCATCCATATATAATGTGTGTGTGTTTGTATGTGTGTGAAGGTCTGCTGTGAGGAAGAACCTGATGGCGACTCACCTCGGTGACTCGGCCCGGATGGACGGAGGTCTGAGGAACACTGCAGGATCACCACGACCCGCTGGGTACACCTCGTCACATCACTCACACACACACACACACACACACACACACACACACACACACACACACACACACACTAGGGGCAGGAAGGACTTTGCAAACATGGAGAGAACATTCGAACCTTTTGATTCAAATACACACTCTCACACTCAGACCCGAGGTGGGAATCGAACCCCCAACACTGGAGGTTTGAGGCCACGGTGCAGTTTGTTTTTTCTATAGTATAGACAGATTTGATTGAGGTGACATTTCGCTGATTTATATAAAAGTTACATGCTTGAGCCTGAGCAGGTTCACACGTTGATGTTTTTACTGGGAAGAACAAAGGCTTTTTCTCCCACGTTAAATGTAGAAAGGTTCACGTGTGATGCAGTAAGGTACGTCAAAAGCTATCCGTTCTCTGGCTTTAGGGATTTATTAGAATTAACATTTAGAAAAGTGTAACTGTAGGAAACTGTAACGACTCTGTCGATTGTTGAACCTTTTTCCTGATGATGTTCCAATACTTCTGGCCCGTGGTGATTTTTCCAGCTGATGGTCGATTTTTGAACTTTTTCAGCGATTGAGGATGTTTCCGTCCCAGACTCTGCCGTCTACTCTCAGGTTTCGTAGTGATGATCCTCTTTAAGGAACTTTCGCCCTTCCGCAGAGTATCGCTCCATGTGTTGTTCACAGATATCCAAGCACTTCTGTTTGTGCTCTTCCGTGAGTTGTTTCGGCACCGGGTTCACGATCAGACCACAAAAAAAAACCCAGAATCATCAAAAATGAACTGATGTCCCACTGATGTCCCCACCTGCACGGCTGTGACTGGGGAGATGTGAACGGAGAGCGCTGATAAGACGGTGTTAATATAACCGAAGTGCGGATCATTTTTGACTCACCTCATAGAATAAACGTCAGAATGTAATATTGTAAGAACAGTGCACAAGCCTTTCCTATCGGAGGTGGTTTATTCTGTAATTAATTGTTAACAATAATGAAATAAGAATCATCTCTGACTGAAATCATCTCTAACTGTCCATTCCTCTATCGCAGTGTCAAACCCAAACCGGACATCCTCATGGGTTTGGCTCATCACGTCAGCGCCGCAGCGGACGCCGTCTCTGGACAAAGCGGCGAGCAGAACGTAGCCCCGTCTCCTTCTCAAGTCCCCGCCCAGCCCATCTCCACCCACCTGGCTTCGGTCACGCCTCCTTCTCATCCTGTCCCTGCCGCCATGGCGGTGACTCCACCCAACCCTTCAATGGCCAACGTGGTGGCGCCGCCCTCTCACCCAGCATCCAGTAGTACTGCAGCATGTGCCGTTAGCTCCGCCCTTCCAGAGATCAAGCAGGAGGCGTCGCCCATGGACACTTCAAAACCAGGTAGTCTGCTCATAGCTATTGTACAACGATTAATGTGGGATTTTTAAACTGAAATTCCCAGCATGACATACGATCCCGTCTGCTTCGTCAGGAGCTCCAGCGCCACCTGGTGGCGCTCCTTCCCTGTCAGTGCCACCTGCAGATCTCGTGCCCGGAGCTTCGCCAAGAAAAAAACCCCGGAAGCAGCAGCACGTCATTTCCACCGAGGAGACCGAGATGATGGAGACCAACAGCACAGACGAGGAGAAACCGCCCGCCAAACCTGTCAGTCAGCGGCCTGAAAAACGCAAATCGCCTCCTAAAGAGTACATCGGTGCGTCACTTTACACTCCGTGTGACTGCATTAATACTGTATAATATCTCTCATGTTATTTGGTGCTTCATCTAACTTACACTTTCAGGTATTTCTTTCAACCAGGAAGTATTGTGAATAAATATTGGTGTTGTTTTTTTTGTGTGTGTGTAGATGAGGAGGGCGTGCGGTACGTTCCCGTCCGAATCCGACCCCCGGTCACTCTTCTCCGTCATTACCGTAACCCCTGGAAAGCCGCTTACCATCACTTCCAGAGATACACCGACGTCCGGGTCAAAGGTCACACCCTACTGTCGAGACACATCTGTAAAAAAAAAAAAAAAATTTTAAATAGCCGGAGGGATTTCAAGCGTCCTAATGAAACTTTTTGTCGTTGTTCCACAGAGGACAAGAAGGGCAGCCTGCAGGACGTGGCCAATCAGAAGGGGGTAGTGTGTCGAGCGCAGGGCTGGAAGATCCATCTGTGTGCTGCTCAGCTGGTGCAGCTGGTGAGAATCTCCCTCTGTCACGATGCAGCGCAGAGATCTGATGAAGCAGATGGAAATGTGAAAATAACATAAATGCAGGTCAGGGGTCAAAAGCAAGAAAAGGGAGGGAAAACAAAAATCAAGGAAGTAATGATGGAGAGTGAACACGAGGAGAGAGAGTTTCATAGACCAAATCTTTGCTTCATCAACATTACTAATAATTTACTACATTTAATATAGTGTGTAAACTGAGTTCCTGAGCCCAGCACATCATGCAGGTCCAGTAACTGATCATTTGAACTTGATGACATAAAGAGCGAGTCCGGTTAAGGTTAGATTATTAGGAGTGTAAATCTTCACTTCTTACATGTAATAATAGCATTTATCATGAAGTGTAAAATTACATAAAATACATAAAGTGTCATTTTGATTAACAGGGCAACAATTCAATACAGGTAGTCCCCGCTTACGAATGCGTTCTGTTCCGGGAGCATGTTTGTAAGTCGGATTTGTTCTTAAGTTCAAAGTGAGTCTTGTACGCCTTTGACACGAATATACAATGTAAAGCATACCATTCCACTTGACTAAATCTCTGTCCCCTTTCCCCACACTGTAACTGCGCCTAATGAAATAAATCTCGCACATGAAATGTAACAGTGTTGTCTCTGGGACTTTAACTTAAACAATCCACATATTGTTGGGCATCACAGCGTCCAGTGTTGTAGGAGCAAATTACTTGTTTAAAATTGTAACTAAATCTAAAAAGCATTAATATTGAATCAGGATATTTTGAAAATCATGATACTAGAAGAATCTAATCGAATTAACACAGAGGTATCGTGATGATATCGTATCAGGTGGTTCATGGTGAGATCCGTCCCTTTAATCTGCCCCCCTAAAGAGCAGTTTCTGTGTTGTGTTTTGTGACTTATAGACGAATCTGGAGCATGACGCCTACAGCCGTTTAACGAGTCTGCAGGAGGGCCTCGTCCCCAAGAAAAAAGCCGCGGCAGACGACGATCTGCACCGCATCAGTGAACTCATACAGGTGAAGTTTTTAAAGAAATTTAACACTGATGTTGCTGTAACACTAGACAAGTCCTCCTGTGAAACCATGGTAACCAGGAGTGACCTGCAGACGGAAATTGTGACTAGCAACCAACAAAGACGAGTAAAATTATAATTTTTTTTTCCTTTTTCTCTCCGCAGGGTAACATGCAGCGCTGCAAGCTGGTGATGGATCAGATCACGGAGGCTCGCGAGGCCATGATGAAGGTGCTGGACCACAGAGAGCGAGTCCTGAAACTCCTCAACAAGAACAGCAGCACCAAGAAGCTCCACAAGCTCCACAAACGCAAAGACAGAGCGTGACGCAGGAGTCGGAGTCAGAGTCGGAGTCGGCTCGCCGCCGCCGCCGGAGGAACAGAAGGAAAAAAAAATAGCACGCAGGAAACGCGTTAAAACTTGGGAGAAGCCTCTCTCTCGCCCCGGGGGGGGTCTTAGCATTAACGTTTGTAGTATAAAAAGCCTTACCTCCACTACAGAATACACACACACACGCGCACACACACACACACACACACGAGGGACAATCACACAACGCAGTATACCTACACCAGTCACGCTAAAGGACGGTTAAAGAGATTAAAAAAATCAACACGGACCTTTCGCTAACGAGTGTCTGACGTCTCGTTACACCTTCATTCAGTAAGAAAAGAATATTATAGGACAATACTTGAAGACATTTTCACAATATATATATATATATAATATAGTACGATATATAATCATGATAATATGCTGAGAAACATTTCCGTATTCAAAAGAAAAATGATTATTTAACATCTAATAAAAAAATGAACTATTTAGAGAAAGAGGAAGAAACACAATGTCTCCTTTATCACAAATACGGTGCGATGTGCAGCCGTAAAACCGTCCACCTGTAGGCCACGCCTCCTACCCGAGGCCGCTGCTCGCTAACCAGGTGAGAAAGAAAGCCGATACGTTTGACATGTTCTTGTGGTCATTTTCAGACACTGATCGACCTGAACATAATCAGATTAAGACGGCGTGTGAAGTGTTTATTATACATAAAGGTCTTCCGTTATTTCTGATTCAGAAGTGGACAGCGGGCGCTCCACTAGGCCGAAGAGTGGTAGCGAAGGTTATTTAAACATAATGTAATCTGGTTTGTAATGTAATACAGGGCTCGTTAGCGAGGTAAGTGTGTTAATACAGAGAAAGCAGAAGTTTGTACACCCCTGACCGTTAGCACACACTCCATTCTGCTCTTCTGTGAAGGACTTGTACACTAGATGTTGGGGATTTCTGTTCATTCACACGTTCTGTAAGAGCGTTGATGATCTCAGGCGCTCGCGTCTGGATATCAGTGCGGCTCATCCCACTCCAACACACTCTTAACTCTTAATGTACCCTGTCTCCGTGGAGCTCGCTTTGTGCTTCCATGCCGGAATGGAAACAGATTTCAGCCTCGCGTTTCTTGTGAAGGGGAAAAAAAGGAATATTTAGAGTGATAGACATATACATACATGGAGTGTGATGATGGAGTGTCCAGAAACTTTTGATCAGGCAATGTAATAGGAAATAGCATATGTTTACGTTCTTCTGTCTTGTGTGTGTATATATATA
>JAQQZT010000003.1:1463462-1474833 GCA_030068275.1 Clarias platycephalus | reverse complement strand
ATAGTAGCAACATCAAAAGAAACTAAACCCCCCCTCATAGCTGTCGCTGTATCCCTGGAGTAAAAACACTAACATACCGGACAGGATGTCCTGAGCTGCTGATTTGTCCACCCTTGCAGTTTGGATGAAGTGGGACATTGTGTTCATTTCCGTCTTTCTTTCTTCCTCTTTCCTTTCGCTGAATATATATTCGGTACAGATATAGATGACACATCATTCAAACAGCTGCTCATTTGCGCAAGTGACAGTGTTAAGTGTAAAAGTATTAAAGATGCTCTGAACAGGACAAAAAAAAAACACGGAGTCATCACTAAGTCACTATCGTATCTGTTGTATCGTTACAGAAGTAAGACTTTGTCCTACTTTTGACGACCGGGCTTGAAATTCAGAGGCTTAATGTCAGCGTCTCAACTCTCACACGAGTAACACTAGACTGTTCTATCAAAGGGGCGGGGCTCCGTTAACGATGTACCTACATTTAACTAATCGAGTCTGTTCCGTTTTTGTAGTTTTACGCCACGGTTAACGTGATGCACTTTTTTTTTTTTTTTTAAAGCATGAGAATGAGATTTTGGGACAGCTTGAGCATGGAGAGGTAAAAAAAAAAAAAGACACAAACCAAAAACAGTCCACAGCACTGTCTGTATGTCCTCAGTCTTTGCTAACTATACTTCTTGCGCAATACAATATATATTATATATATATATATATATATATATCCTCTATATGTACTCTGATCTTTATGTAAAGTTCTTCTATCAGACAGACACTGTGAGAAACGAAGCACAAAGTGCTGTAAGAGGTAACAACCAGTAATAATTGTATCCCCTGTCTGGGTGCCTTGTGTTGCTCATGACCTGCTATAGCTAACGGAGCATGCTGTGTGATTAACCTCTGAGAGTCAGGCGCGGCATGAAGGTGTGTGAACTTAATAGTCTAAGAGTCGATTCATTTTTACGGTAGATGTTCGAGAGACGATTCGGTCCACCGCGAAAATCTTTAGTAGAACCAGCAGATTCAGAGTTTCCTCCAAAGCTTAAACTCAAGATCAGTTTAATGTTTAGGTTTATTTTATGTCTGAACTCAGTAGGCTCACTCCCTGGACAGGCTGCTGGTAAAATATCAAAGGATCAGCGGTAATGGTTGAGGATTTGAATTGCCATCGATACGATCTGATACGATATTATCACGATACCAAAAGGTGGCGATCTTGCGATTGATTCTGTAAGTATCTAGTGGGAGTGTGTGTTGCGCCCAGTAAAGAATATTCTATAACATCGAGCTACAAATCCCCAGCCTCATGATTTTACTGGGATATTCTGGCATTTTCGTATGTTTGTTTTTTCTAAACCTCATCTCTGTAGTATCTGGGTTATGTGATGTATTCAGCACGTATTTTTCAAAATTAAAAAAATTTCATTTTTTTAATAGAAGTTTAAGGGCGATGGTAATGTATAGAAGGTATAAACCTTCATGAATGAATATATATATATTAACCAGAGCTACTTCTTACTGTTCAGTTAGACACGTTTTAATTATTCGCATTATAAAGCTGTGTATTTTAAATATTTACTGAACAGCCGTCCATCATCACATGACGGTTCTACACAGAGACCAGGCTGAAAAAAAAAAAAAAAAAAAAAAAAGGAGCACTATTTGAATTTGAGCCGTTGTTGTATTTTTCCCAGAGTGCATTGCGTACGAAGGCGGAGACGTCTTCCTGTGTGCCTCCTCACTGTTATGTTTACTGTGTGTGTGTTTGTGCTCACGGATGGAAACCTGCTTCTAAAAAGGATGAAAAACATAGTGTGTGAACGTCTCGTTTTTTTCCATTTTTTCCATTTTGTTTTTAACCCCCTTGATGTCTTTGATGTGTGTTGTGATCTGAGACGGTTCTCGGAGAGCGCAGTGTCGTGATCGTCTTTCTCCCTTAGCTCATCTTTATTCTAATCGTAACGAAATATATATGAGTTTTTAAAATAATAACAATTGTTTGAGTGTGTGTGTGTGTTGATGGTCGTATGCAAGTCATGTATGCAAATCTTTGGTTTAAAAATGTGATTTTTTTTTTTTTTTGCCATTATATAATAAACTGACAAGCTTGCGTTGTGTAAGTGGTGTTTCTTCTTCTTCTTCTTAAAGCTGTTAAATCAGCGTCACACAGACGTACCAATGTGCTTTAGGACCCAGAGGGTCTTCCAGTCTTCAGGATTATATGCCGCAGCCAGTTTGGCTTTTTCTTTCCCCCCGGTGTTTTGGTTTCTCTTGAACCTCCTGCTCTGTTTATTACAGTGTGAGGACGTAATGTGATGGTGGCCGTCTGCCAGATGCTGTATGTCAATATAACTCCAGTCAGCAGTAGCTCCTGAATCTGATGGAGGCTGGATGATGATTAACACACTGTCCTGGACATCCGCAAAGTAGAAGTGTGTAATATTATGTTTCACAAACACCAGTTATTATCAACAGATTATGCTTTGTTTCTTCAACCAGTTATTTTGCTCCGCCCACACACATCCTTCCGTGCCTGGAGGACATAACGTTATCAGGTGTGTGTTCTTACTGAAAGTGCTTCTGTGACTGGGTGTGAATGTGGGTTTTGGCAGGCAGCTGCTCTCTCCTCAGTGGAATGCCTCTCGTCCCATCAGATTACTCGTCCTTGACCTTGTCTCACCATGAGGCTAACTGTGCAGGGGTGTAAGATATATACACCACAGCTCTCCTAGAAAATACAAACCGTTCATGTCTTTGGTAAATACTCAGTTAAAGTAAATAGACACTCATAGTCGTGTGATAAAATGAAAATGTATTACGTTTTCAAACAAGATTTAGCTTTTAATACTTTACTACCTACTGTCTTCAAGAGCAACAACCGGCTTAAGTATAGAAGCAGAGCGTTGGTCTTCTAAGAACAACACCGATGACTTTCAGAAAGCTCAAAGACAAAGTATTCTGCTTCTGATATTTTACTCTTTTCTTCATCTTGAGCTAAAATTCTCCAGTTACTGTACAGCAGGGGGCCAAAAGTTTCGAGAATATGAAAGTTTATATTTGTGTCAAAGTCTGCAGCTTCAGAGTTTTTAGATCTTCGTGTCAGATGTTACTCTGGTCTGCTGAAGTGTAATTACAAGCATTTCAAAAGAGTCAAAGTGTCTGATAACTTCAGTAGACCAGAGTAACATCTGACACGAAGATCTAAAAACTCCGAAGCTGCAGACTTTAGGAAAATTTATATTGTTATCATTCTTAAAACTTTTGGCCCCCTGTTGTAGAAATTGAGATTTCAAGACTTCCAATCCAATGGTTAGGACACCTCATCTAACACCACTGTATTTCCTGATGTTTATTTCTCTCTACACTGTAAAACAATACTGAAGGCATAAAAGTACATGATGTATATCTGCTACTTCTGCTCTGTGAAGCTTCATAACGGCTCTAATCTGAGGTGCTGGTTGTTAATTGGTGATTTCTGAGGCTGGTGACTCTAAATGAACGTCTCCTCTGCAGGTCAGTTTTGGTCTCGTTCTCCTGTGAAGGTCTTCATGAGGGACAGTTTCATCATGATGGGTTTTACAAACGCACTCGACATGACACTGTTCTTGTGAGAACTGATCCAGAACAGCTGACCTTCATGTCTTAAAATAACTGACTGTTGCTGTTGTTGGTTAATTACTTAAGGCCATTTGTGTTATTTCATAGTTTTGAGATTTCCAGTCATTCTTCTAGAATGTAGAAAATGAAACATTAAAAAAAAAAAAAACAACAACATTGAATTAGACGGTGCGTCCAAACTTTTGACTCGTATTGTAGGCGTCTTCGAGGAGTCCAAACTCGACTGATCAACGATCCGGCCTTTCCTGATAGAGAATCAGGCATTTCTTAAGATTCCTTAAGATGGGAATATTTCAGTACCACGCTTTATCATAAAACACATTTATATGATCATTTATGACCCTTATAGGGTGTATTTACTTCTTGTATGTCTGTGTACTGTTTTTACCTCCAGTGCTAAGACTGGAGACTCCTTCCATGAACATTAGAGACACTTCTCGTCACCAGGAACTGTACATCAACATCCATGTGAATCAGCTGTTACTATAGAAACCATACTGCGTTATTAGAACAAATGCATCGAAATTATAACTGATCTACAGCTGTCGGGTTTAGAGTTGAGGAAAATCAATCATCCAGTCAGACTGGAGACCTGAGTGACGCTCTGGCGTAACGTTGACTCCCTCACGATACTGGAGGATGATCATTATTTCACCGAGGGCAGAGCAGTTAAAGTGTTATTATTTTTAAAAGAATTATACACACTTCCATATCTTGAGGAGGAAGCGAGTGTTTCTCGATAAGAGCCGTATCTCGGGGTGTGTCTCGCCTTGTTAATGTGCTCTTATGTAAATCATCACTATAGAGTCCCTTCTGTTTTATTGGCTTCCAGAAACCCGTCTCGTGCGGTGAAGGCTGTGTATACACCGTCACCACGGAGATAAATAACAAGGAAGAGGGATGCGGCGTCATCTTTGGACCCGGACTGATGTTGTTTTTTGATTTTCATTTTTTTTTCTTCAACATTAATTCATTTCACAAGCAGGTTTATTTAATTCCATGTTTTGTGAGTTGAAGAGGCAAATATATGCTGTAGTGTAAAAGATCATGAGTGCACTGACGGAGCGAGCTTTAGGATCTATAACGTCTCCGTCGTGAAATCCTCCTCGGCTCTGTATTTAAGAGCTCTTGTGAATAAGCTTTACGGCTTTATTGCACGGTGTTAATCCCCCGGGGCTTGGTGTATTCCCAGGTCCAAAGGGCCTCCTCAGGTCTCAGTTAGTCACGTTAACACCGTGGTTTTTGTCCGGTTCCTATTAGAACCTGCTTGGGTACGTTTCCAGAGTCTCCTCTCCGGAGCTGATAAATGCTTTTTCAGGAGACAAGTGCAAAGTCAAAGTGCCATAAAGAGAACCACGTGTGTCTACGTCTGACATCAGCATCGACGTCTTCCTCATTCCTGTCTCTTCCCTGAGGTGGAGACAACCTCGGACACTTCCAGCTCCTTCTTGGAAAGGGACGGCACTTGAGGGACGTTATCGAGTGGAGGGAAGACGGATGATCCTGCACGGAGAAATAATGATCTCAGCATCGCTAGTATAGAGTTAGTTTAATACGTGAATGATCAGCGTTCACTGATCGATCAGGGCTGAGTTTGTCTGCATTTGAGTCCAGAGTGAAGTCCCAATGGTGGTGCTGAACAAGGTACACTTTAAACTTCTGTCGCTTTAGTGTCATGTAGATAGCAGTGCTGTAGGGGCCATAAAACGTAGGACTTTAAAAATCATAATCGATTCTGTTCAAAAGACGTCCAGGCTTATAACTTCTTATCCATGAAAAAAGCAAAACTGTAGAAACTTTTTATTTAGTTATTTGTTTGTTTGGTTGTTTGTTTTCTATGGACGAAAAAAATATATAATATATCCAAAGATTAGGATTTTTTTTTAATGAATTAAAATTTATACATATTAAATACATTTTATTTTAAGGGAAAAAAGCTGGTATTTCATTATTTCTGTGACGCAAAGTTTCCTTAAGAATTGAATTGTGTCATTTTGTCTGATAGAATCTTTCAAATTATTTAGTTATAAACTTTAGTGGGAAATGATTTTTTTTGTTCCTTTTAAATTGACGGCCTTATCAATCCAGTGCACAAAATAAAGGACAGCTTTTTTTATATTTAATTTTTCTGTGCAAATATTTTTGTTAACAAAGTTTATCGTCGCAGTAAACTTAAAAGTTAAGTTTAACATCTTAACAGCTTTTAAAAACTTTTTATTTAAGTTTTTTTAATCATTAATCAGCATTTATTGAAGTCTGGCAAGGCAGGTTTTTTATTTTTATTTTTCTATTAGAAAATAAGTATTTTACGTTTAAATAAATGTGCCTTTCACTTTGTTAAAAAAAAAAAAAAAACGTAAACTTTTTGAAAAAATTTGAAATCCTAGATGAAAACATATATTTTAACTTGAGTGATCTTGATTTGCAACAAAAGTGACAACAATGAAAAATTTTGAGAAAAATCTCAAAGTCTTGAATAAAGTCTTAAAATGTTACATTTCCAAGTATTGATGAATTGGTTGGATATTAGAAGTCGAGGGGCTCTGCTGTTCACTCGGTGCTCATACGGAGTGCTTGTCTTTAGGGCGATCACGTCTGGGTGGACGTCAGGAACGGGGTCCCGGTAGGGGCTCGGGTCAAGGCGCTGGACGGCAGGCAGGTGCATCTGCTGGATGACGAGGGGAAGGTGAGAACGTGTGACTCTCTAATAATCCCTGGTTTACTTTAGATCTGACGTCGTCTGACACACCGTGACTCTGCGCTATCAGAGGCGTGTACGCGCAGTAGGTCATAGAGCGCGGCCCACTAATAATCTCAAAGTTCCACCACTTATCAGTTCTGTAGTTGCAAAACATCTTTACACTCAGCGGTTCTGGTTTTATTTATAGACATTTAAATCGAGCTGATGTTCAGCGGGCGACTGACGGAAAGTCCTGGAACTCAACTCTGCTTTCTAATGTTCCTAAATAGGCTCAATGATGATGAATTGTAATTAGTGACAATTAACATAGTAACAGGGAAAAAAAGACAAAAAAGGAGATAAGAATTATGGAGAAGAAGTTGAAGGAAAGAAAAAAGAAAGGAAAGAAAGATGGAAGAAGGCAAAAAGGGAAAGATGGAAGAAAAGGGAAATAAACAAGAGAAAGAAAAGAAAGAAGGAACACGAGAAGAAATATTTCAGGACACAACTTCTACAGAAAGAAAAATAATAAAGAAGAGAATGAAAGGCATGAGAAAAATAAATAAAGTGGACAAAAATAATATAAAAGAAAGGAAAAAGGACAAAGTAAGGAAAGTAGGAAAAGGAAATAATGAGGAAATAAAAAAAAGAAACAAAAATAAAAAAGAAAGAACAGAAGAAGAAAATTTATGAAACAAAGAAGGAAGAAATTAATAAGTGAATAAAGTTAAGAAGGAGATGAATAAAAGAAGGAAGGAAAATATGAGGACGAGAAGAAGGAAGAAAGGGATGAAAGAAGGGAAAGAATAGAAACAGTGGAACATGGAGCCGTGGTGCGATGGCATGAGGTTTTGTTCTTTACAGCCGTGCGCTTTGTCCCAACCTTCCCCAGTCTCCCTTAATAAGTTAACCAATAATAATATATTCCTGTTAATGTGAGAACGTTGCCATGGTTACCGTGGACCGTTTCCCCGTCAGCACATGAACACACTGAGTTTCCGTCCCACGTTTTCTGGCTGCTTTTATATTTTATACTTCATTCACTGTAAAAGGAGTCGTGTTGTTTCTGCCTCATGTGTCCTATAATAATATAATATTAATAATATAATATGTATCGATTTGTGTAATAAACCTCCAGTAGAAAGTGTGTGTGTGTGTGTGTGTGTGTGTGTGTGCAGTAACAGTGTATTCTATAAAATGACTTTATTATTAGAGCTTGACTTCCTTGTGTGTTCTGCATCGCGTGTGTATACGCAGTGCTCTACGGCCGGACTTTGTTTTATAAGCTGAATATTTAATATTCTCTACACAGTATGTGATATTTTGTTTATAAAAGGTGTGTGTGTTACTTTAGTTTGATTTTATATGGACTTTAATATGTATTTTATTTGGCTAGTTTTGATTTGAACATTTGCTGCTTCAGGAGTAAGGGTGTGTGTGTGTGTGTGTGTGTGTGTGTGTGTGTGTGTGTGTGTGTGCGTGTTCTCCCCGTACTTGGTGTGTTTCCTCCATGTACTCCAGTTTCCTCCCACAGTCCTAAAACATGCGCTGTAGGCTGATTGGCGTTTCCAAAGTGCTCTTAGTGCGTGATTGGATGTAAGTATACATTACATGTTTCTGCGCTATGACAAGCTGGTGTCCCGTCCTTGGTGTATCCTGAATACTGAGTTCCGTGGAATATGATCCCAGGCCTGTTGGACTAAAACACTTATACTATAGCAGCGGACGCACTGTTGTGTACTAGTTATAAATGTGGCCTTGAACCTCCAGGTACGAGGGTTCGGTTCTCCCAGTGGTTGGTGGGTTTCCTCTGGGTTCTCCAGTTTCCTCCAACAGTCCAAAGACATCCAGATTAGGCTAATTGGTGTTCCCAAATTACTTGTAGTGTCTGTGTGTGCATTCGTGCCCAGCAGTAGACTGGCACCGTGTCCAGGGTGTACCCGACCTTGTGCCCTGGGAGAGGCGCCAGGCTTCCCGTGACCCGGTACAGAATCAGCACTACAGATAATGAATGGATGAATGGTAGAGCGGCTATAAACACTCATTCCCTCACTAACGTCTCTTGAAGTGTAAACTCTTCTGTCCTACAGATGTCGGAAACCGTAAAGTTACAGCTCTACCCCTGACTGTTAGGAAGCGCTGACACTGGAGACTCCTTCCGTACACGTTAAATAAACACTTACCCACAGAAAACGTCACCGTATCAGTGATTCTTAAGCGATGTTTTATCCTGTGAGTAATAAGATGGTGTTTGTGCTGTGTTCAGGAGCGGTGTGTGTCCGAGAGCGAGCAGGCGTCTCTCAGGCTCATGCACCCCACGTCGGTGGAGGGAGTGGACGATATGATCAAACTGGGCGACCTGACCGAGGCAGCCGTGCTCAGGAACCTGCTGATCCGACACAGACAGGACATCATCTACGTAAGCGCGATCCCGACCTTCCAGTTCACTGAGTTCATCAGGCGCTGCTCTGTTTTTGTTACTTTACTACACAAAGACTAGATGATTGTTTGGGTTCACTTAAAGTTCTTTAATTTAACCTTCTGAGACATACTGTAGGCCTGAAGAACATGATAATGTTTGATTTACAAAATGACTCAACCTGAAGAAAGTGATTCCTCTACTGCAGTTATGGGTCTTAGTGTTTAATCCTGATCTTACTCCGGGAAAATGGATCCAAGCTGCATCTAACGATTCCAATATGTGTTCCAGTTTATTCCAGATGTTCCCCAAGCTGTTCTGTTTTCTAATTGGATCTGAGGCTGATTATATTCCTGATTTATCCTGATTGAATTGAAAGACTTATTTTATTCTGATTGCATTCTTAGAACAACAATATTCCAATTTTATTTCCACTGCATTTAGAGACTGATAGTTTTATTTTGAATTCATTTCAATTGCACACATTTACAGTATTCTGATTCTATTCTGATTTTATTCTGAGGCTGATATTATTCCAATTTTGTGCTCATTAACTACTCGATAATGAAGAACATGCAGGGTGACTGACAGGAGTCGGACGGTTTTGAAAAACACAGTACTCAGTAAATTTTAAACTTTAAATAGATTTATTTTTGCAAAAACGTAGGTAAAGACATGCCATGTGAGTTACTTACTCAGTTATGGAAAATAATGTCATCTAGATGACGACCTTCTTCTTCGATCCTTTTCTTGTAATGGTCCATCACTCGGGCCAACGGCTGTTGATTAATCGTGAGCACTTCTAGTCAGATGGCATCCCACAATTCATGTAAATTAATGGGTTTGGGAGTGTACATGCGGCTCTTCAGGTACCCCTATGAGGCTCTTCGGGTACCCCTATGAGGCACTTCGGGTACCCCTATGAGACTCTTCGGGTACCCCTATGAGGCTCTTCGGGTACCCCTATGAGGCTCTTCGGGTACCCCTATGAGGCTCTTCGGGTACCCCTATGAGACTCTTCGGGTACCCCTATGAGGCTCTTCGGGTTCCCCTTTGAGACTCTTTGGGTACCCCTATGAGACTCTTGAGGTACCTCTATGAGGCTCTTCGAGTACCCCTATGAGGCTCTTCGAGAACCTAGGGTTAGGGTTTTATTCAGAGTATTTAGGTTTTATTCCAGTTGTAGACCAAAGACCGATTGTATTTTAATTTTAATTCTCATTTTATTGTAAGACTGATATTATTATTTAAGTTTTATTCCAACTGTATTTCAAAGAATGATTTTAATCTACTTGTAATCCAAGACTCCGATTAAATTTTCCTTTTTCCTATTCGGAGATTTCAGAGTTTATAATACATGGCTTTATTCAAGTCTTCACTTAATTAACTCCCGTCTGGCCTGTTTCCTGTTTCTCTTCGATCAGACGTACATCGGCTCGGTGTTGGTGGCTGTGAACCCGTATCAGCTGCTGCCCATCTACACCGGGGATCAGGTGCGTCTGTACCACGGGCGTCGTCTGGGTGAGCTGCCCCCCCATGTCTTCGCCATCGCAGACTGCTGCTACAACAACATGCAGAGAAACCAGCGTAACCAGTGCTGCATCATCAGGTAACCGGAGAATCGAGTCTTTGATCTTGTCTTTGATGAACTTTGTCCATAACTGTTGTGGTTAAAAAAAAAAAAAAAGCATAAAAGCATAAAGCAGATGGTTTGGAGTGAAGGTGACAGATTTTACAGTGTCGGTCATTACAGTCTCTCGCTGTCAGCATTTAGTTCAATACACCGTGATGTCATTCCACCCCTTAGGCCACGCCCTTGGAACGCAAGGTTTATTTTATTTTAGGTTTTCACAAATCAATACAGTAAGAAATCATTGTCATACACACACAGTTGCATAATAAATTCAGTGGAGCTAAAATTCACGTTTGTGCTCCAGTGGAGAGTCGGGAGCAGGAAAGACAGAAAGTACGAAGCTGATCCTGCAGTTTCTGGCGGCGGTGAGCGGTCAGCACTCCTGGATAGAGCAGCAGATCCTCCAATCAAACCCTGTGCTGGAGGGTAAAGTGTGTTTTTTTTTTTGTTTTTTTTATCAATTCCTGCTTCCGGGGATTGGGAATGTCACACTGTCATAAACATAATGAAGTTTCTCATAATTCACTTCCCAAAACAATTTGGTGTCAAGAAAGTCCAGCTGCCGTAACATTCCTTAGGTGTATTATAACCTAAATTTAAATACAGCAGCATTGTTCTGTTACAGTATGATCAGGACTAGATAGAAAACTTGTGTCGTATTATAACCTAAATTTAATTCAATTCAGTTCAATTTTATTTGTATAGCGCTTTTAACAATTGTCATTGTCGCCAAGCAGATTTACGCAATCAATTGTAAATAATAATAAAAATAATAATAATAATAAAATAATAATAATAATAATAATAAAATAATAATAATAATAATAATAATAATAATAATAATAATAATTATTGTTATTATTATTATTATTATTATTATTACTATTACTACTACATAATTACTAATAAAATTCAGCTATTCATTAGGCACGAGCAAACTATAAAAATGAATGGGAACATTTCTAACAAATTCTTTTTGTAATATGTTTTTGTCTGATATGTTTACCATGTAGCATTTTTAAATAGT
>JAQQZT010000003.1:1443987-1454906 GCA_030068275.1 Clarias platycephalus | reverse complement strand
TGTGTGTGTGTGTGTGTGTGTGTGTGTGTGTGTGTGTGTGTGTGTGTGTGTGTGTGTGTGTGTGTGTGTTCTGCAGGTGTTCGACCGGGATCTGTGCATGGAGCAGCTGCGTTACTCAGGCGTCCTGGAGACCATTAAAATCTGCAAACTGGGATACCCGATCCAGCACAGGTTCGAGGAGTTCCTGGGACGCTATCGGGTTTTACTGAAGTCGACCGAGTGCGATCCCAGCAAGGTGCGGAGAACAATCACTGTGTGCTGCAGGAAGGTCATTTCACTGCTGTAAATGCTGATCCGGTGTGTGTGTGTGTGTGTGTTTAACAGGAGTCTGTTTCTAACTGCTGTGTCGCCATCTGCAGAGCGGTCATTAAAAGCCAAGACGACTGGAGGATCGGCAAGACTAAGATCTTTCTCAAGGTGACCGCAGCAGTTTAAACCTTTTAAATCTATTTTTACATTATTATTGTTGTTATTATTATAGCTTATTGTTTTTTTTTTTATTTAACATTTTTTGGAAGAAGCCATACTTTTACTTGTTTTTTATTTTTTGCCTAACTTAAATAGGACATAATGAAATTAATTATTACTATTAAATTAAAGAGTTGAATTTTCAGTTTGATTTATGATGTATTTTTATTGCCGCAGGCGTCTTGTATCAGTAACTATTTTACGTTGTAAATTGAGGAATGTGAACTCGAGGCACGCGAGTGTTAAGTTTTGAAGCGTGATCTTTCATTCCGGCTTTGTCTTTCCTCAGGATGATCACGACTCGTTTCTGGAGATGGAGAGAGAGCGAGAACTCAACAGGAAAGCACTGATCATCCAGAGAGTGATGCTCGGCCACAGAGACAGGTGACTCAACTCCACCTCAACTCCAAGAAAATCCAAACACGAAGCCTACTCTACCTCTCAACTCTAACTCAATATGAACTTTAATTCAAGAGTTAACGCAACCTCGATTCTAACTCCATTTCAAACTTGACTCCAACTCAATCCTAACTCAACTTTAACTCAAAATCAACTTTAACTCAACTCGAACTCGAACTCAACTTATACTCGTCCTTTACCCTAATTTAATTCTAACTTTAAATTAACTCTTTAGCTAACATGATTCTAATTCAATTCCAACACTAATTCAACTCTAACACAACTCACAACTCTAACAGATTTAACTCTTAATTCTTAATCAATTCTCATCCTAATTCCAATTCAAGCCTAACCCCAACTCTAACTCAATTTTGCTTCTAAGCCCACCTCGACTCTAACTCTAACTAAACTCTGATTCCTACCCTGATTTAACTGTAACTCTGAGTCAGCCCTGACTCTAACCAAAATTCAATGCTAATACAGGTCATCTCTAACACAACTCTTACTGTAACTCAAACCTGAATTAATCTCAACTCAACTTTATCTGAGCTCTAATTTTAACATCAACTAAACTTTAACTGAAACTTCTAACACTTCTAATGTCCATGCTTCCGTTTGGTCCAAGTCACTTTTAGGGACACCTGATGTACAAGGTCTGGGGGTAATGATGCAATAAAGACTTTTTTCTTATTCAGTATTTGCTGAGCCACTGAGGAATTGTGTTCTTGTACAGGATCAGGACCAAATGTCAAGTCCTAAAGATTATAAATTAAATTAGTGAGTTAGAATTTAATCTTGCTTATTTTGTCATTTTAATTATATGTGTCTATTAGAATATTAGGCCACACCCCATTTGACAGGTTGAGGCACACTGGATCACATGTTCATTTGATCTGGATGTTGCCGGATGTTAATTAGAACCCTGTGCTGTTGCTTTCGTCTGTAGGAAGAGTTTTATCAGGAAAAGAGGTGCAGCTGTGACTGTGCAGAGATCCTGGCGCTCTTATAAAGAACAGAAAGAGATTAGGATAGTAAGTGACCATTAAGTTCATCGTTGATGTTCCATTCGTGTGCTGTAGATTGTCTGTGACGGTGCTTCCCTGTCCTTTGACAGCTGCGTCAGGGTCTGATGCGTCTCCAGGCACTGGTACGTGCTAGGAAGGGGTTGCTGCGGTACCAACGCGAACGAGCCGCTGCTGTCACGCTGCAGAAACAAACACGCCGTTACCTCGCCGCCAAAGACTTGAAGCGTAAACAGGATGCTGCCGTAGTGCTGCTGCAGGCGCAAACCAGAGGCCTGCTCGCCAGGAGACGACTCAAAGACCTCAAAGAGGATGTAAGACACGGATACACACACACACACACACACACGCAACATTCATTATAATTAGACAATAACAAATAACATATTGGGTGTGGTTACATATGGTTAAAATAATGCACAATACGTAGCTTTATACTGAATGTTAACGATGTGTATCGTATCATCAGCAGTAATCGCTGGAATAGACACACGGTTGGGGCTCACTAAAGGTAGTAAACAATAAAAAGTAAAAAATATATTTATTTCCACCATCAGCCAATCAGGATGTGTTCAGTATCATGTGTCTATCGAGTTACTATAGTTAATAAAGATGCAGTTTTAATTAATGCATATTTTATTTGTTTTGGAAAAACAAGACAAAAGGTTCATTCCAGATTCACAGAAGTTTGATAGATGTTTTGATAATTGTAGTAAGTGGAAAAAAAACATGTATGTTCGTGGAACAGATTTGCCTTTAGCCACGCCCCCAAAACTCCATATAAGGCTAATCTTACAGAGACCTGAATGTGAAAGAGCACCTTCTGCTCAATCCTCCAGTAAAGCAGCTCAGTCCAGCTCAGCTATCATGGACACACACACTGTGCTTTTCCACAATCCCAAACATTTGGCTAAAGTGTCCTGAATTTAAATTTTTGACAGTTCTTTGGTTACTTGCCTCTGCGACATCACATGACCTACGCATTAGCTACAACATGTTATAAGGTTCTTACAAATCCCCTAAATCACTGCTACAGCACCACGAAAGAACTGTCATGATTTACCTCCAACTGTTACTAAGAACCTACCACACCTCATTATCATGACTTATCAAGAAGTGCTACTATTCCACTTGAACCTCAGTTTTTTTTGTCTTTATTTATTTACTTGATTTTTTAAACCTTGTAACACAAGTTAAAGATGCCCTGTAATACTGCCCAATCCATCTCCAAAGTAAAGTACATAAAGGCAGATCCATCCTCATCTTCATGGTGCTACATTTCTCTTCCTTTTCTCCTAAAATAACAGCAGATTTACAGATAATGGTATCTCCTACTGATTCTTATTTTGGCACTGGTTTATTCTCAGTTTAATTCATCTGCCTTTTTTCCGTGACTTGGTCCCTCTTGGTGTTATTTAAGGCATTCTCGTCAGCCCGGGAAGATCAGGATCGTCGGGAACGTCAGGAACACCAGCATTGGGATCTCGCAAATGTGGAGCTCCAGCACAAGACCATCTTCCAAACAATCGAGACTCAAAATAAACAAGAGGAGAAAAAGAGTGAGGAGGAAATGGTGGAAGACATGTTCCGGTTCCTTCCCAAGTCTGCAGAAAGACAGGAGGTGCTAAGGGAAAGCGTCACACGGGTAAGACCTCAGGTGAACCAGGAACAAGGAAACGTCTGCAAAAGTGATAACGTAATAAATCATATAATCGTATTTTGGATCTTAGTGGCCAGTAGGTCACAGCTCAACCTCGAGGCTCTAGTGTCATCTTCCAGCGTTCGGTGATAAACTTCTCACACATTCACAGCTTAAAAAGTGAATGCATTCGTAAAATAAGAGGTTTAATTCATAGAGTTCTTGCTAAAGATGATTATAAGACAAAATCTAACATTATGATGGAAGGTGACGGGTTTTATTGCTCCCACAGTTATAAACATGTAAAGGAGCAGTTGTGTGAATTGTTCTCCTTATTGGTTTACTTTCTACAGGAAGAACGAATTGTAGAGCCAAAGAAGGATAAAGTGACAGAGGAACCTGTGCGGATCGTAGTAACTCCAGTAACTGCAAACGACAACAACTCTCACGAAGAGGAAGAAAAGAAAGAAGAGGAGGATGAGCATGATGAGGATTATGATGATTATGATGATGAGTTCTCGTTCGCCAAGTTCGCTGCCATGCATTTCCAGCACTCTGCTACTCACACGTACATCCAGCAGAGACTGAAGAGCTCGCTGCTTTACCACGAGGACGAAGGAGAGGCGCTGGTGCGCGGCGCTTTATCATCATTATTCTTATTCTTCCACTCTCACGCTTTGTCTATTCTTTTGATCTCTCGTCCTTTCCTCCTCTACGCAGGCGTGTCTGACTGTTTGGTGGATCATTTTGAGATTCATGGGTGATATTTCCGAGCAGAGGACGGCTCGCATGTCTCTAACCGCGGACGTCATCCAGCAGCACCTGGGTCAGCGGCAGGGCCGGCGTCTCAGTCACTTCGTTGGTTTGGATCAGGTGAAAATCTGACAGGGATGATTTCGTTGCTCCCACAAATGTAAAATTGAACAGTATATCTTATAGTGTGTGCGACGTTTATTAACTTACTGTTGTGGTCTACAGAAAATCCTGCGTAAAAAACAAAAACAGAACAACAAGAGGAAACACTCCACCATTATGGAGGAGGTCAGGAATTCCTGCACAGGACACACAGAATATTTCACAGCATTATTATAGTTTTCCGCTCGCGGTGTGTCACGGTGTTTCAGCCAAATGTTTGCGCGTATGTCTCGTGCCGCAGGGACCCATGGAGGACATTGCTGAAGAAGACGACATTATGATTGGAGAGGGACCCAGTTTGGATCGTCCCATGACCACCTTGGAGAAATTACACATCATTGTAGGATACGGCTTACGCAGACCCCACATTCGGTACACTAGGTTTTTTATTTTAAAGATATAATAATGTTTTTTTTTTTCTTGTAAGGCGTCTTTGCAGGCGGAAACCGCAAACCTTTCGTGCTGTGTGTTTCAGAGATGAGATCTACTGTCAGATACTTAAGCAGCTGTCGAAGAACACGGACCGGATGAGTCGAAGGAAAGGCTGGGTGCTTCTCTCTATATGTCTCGGGATTTTCTCTCCGACTGAGCGCCTGATTCCGGTAAGAACACACCGAACAATCATACACACACTACGCTCTATTGTATTCTTTTTAGGTAATCAATCAACCCTTTACTATTTTCTTGGATCAGTTGTGCTATTGTGCTTCATTCTGTCCTTTTTTCTAACCCTAACCCTAACCCTAACCCTATTGTCCAAATGAAATCTATTGTGCTGTATAACTGCTGATCCTCTAGTTTAGAGTGAGAGTAGGTCTGTACGGTCCGCAGTACTGAGGAGAGAGCAGCTGCGTGACAAAACACACATTCACACCCAGTCACAGAAACACTTTCAGCAACTGATAACGTTATGTCGTCTTAAACAACACGCCGTCTCTGCACTAATCACTTCTAAGTCGTTCCAAAATGGCTACAAAGCTAACTGGCTCCTGACACAAGCCTGAATCCCAAATCCCTCTCTAACCCCTGATTAAGGGCACTACTTGGTGTGTGGAACAAGGGATTGTACTGTACACCCTACATAGCGCACTAGCTTTCCATTTAACTATTGGGATTCGATTTTGTAATTCTATCCTGTCCTCTATTCCTGTGTCCTGCTTCCAGTACGTGGAGCATTTTATTCATCGTGGACCTGCCGAGTTCTCCTCCTCCTGTGCCGAACGCCTCCAGAGGACGCTGACTAACGGAGAGAGAAAAGAAGTGCCATGTTGGATCGAGCTGGACGTAGGTTTTGTTTGTTTGCTTGTTACATTACAGCAGGTTAATGCAGTGTATCCTTAGAAATACGATTGTAATCCAGTCACGCTGGTGTGTAATTCAGGCCGTGGAGATGAAGAAGCCCATGAAGGTAGACGTGACGCTGGCGGACGGCCGTGTCCTCACTCTACCCATGGACTCGGCCAGCGTCTCATCAGAGCTCTGCAGAGCCGTCGCAAAGAAAATCAATCTGAAGGACACGGTCGGGTTCTCCATCTACATCTCCTACCGCGACAAGGTTCGGCGCTAACGTGGCCTCAGCTGTTCCAGTCTGATTTTTTATTTTTTTTTGTATTCTTTGAACTGGAAATGAGACAGACATGGCTCTGTCCAGTAGCTTTGGTTCACTCTTGTGTTCTTGTCTGTGCAGAACTGGTCTCTAGGCAGCACCGGGCAACACGTGCTGGACGCCATCTCTCAGTGTGAGCAGGAGGAGAGGAGGCAGGGGCAGGACGAGAGCGGGGCTCCGTGGGGTCTCGCGCTGCGGAAAGAGTTCTTCACTCCGTGGCACGACTGCACCGATGACCCCATCAGCACCGAGCTCATTTACACGCAGATCATCCACGACCTCCAGTCTGGAGAGTATCAGTGTGATGAGGTCAGACTTCACCCTGTATTGTGCGCTGGATTAAGAATTAAATCAAATAAGATCTGGATTCTCCAGGTGGCACGATGGGGTAGTTGTTAGCACTGTCACCTTGCACCTCCACGGTCTGGGTTCGATTCTTACTTCAGGTCTGTGTGTATGGAGTTTGCATGTTCTCCCATAGTCCAAAGATTCCCGTTCCCAAATTGACGGGAGTGAGTGTGTGTGTGTGTGTGTGTGTGTGTATGTGTGTGTGTGAGCGCTGCGATGGGTTGGTACCCTGTCCAGGGTGTACCCCTCCTGGGATAGGCTCCGCCCTCCGAATCTAGCCTACCTATAATTTATTAAAATAAGTTTACAACCAAATATAACATTATTCAGCTTATTTCTAGGTTAATATCTAGCATTCTATAGCAATATACAGTAATGCAAAACTTTCTTGTTCTATTTACAGAGTATTTTGCCTCTTTCAAGAAATAAATTCGTAAAACTGACGAAATTATCTTCCGATAGAACGAGAAAGTTTTTTAAATTTTGGTAATATTTAACTGAAAATAAGCTTAATAATCTTATAATTAGTTTTTTTCTAATTTTGTTTTAAGGAAAATATAGATAAATGTGACTTTCTTCAAGATATTTTGACCTGTTTCATTATTATTTTATAGTTCATAACAAGTTAGTTCTTTTTTTAAACCGCAAACTATATCTTAGGAAGCGAAAATATCATAAATACATTTATATTTATTGACATCTTCCTTAAAATATATGATTACAACAGTATTTAATATTACAACAAACCAAATATATACAATTTTACTAACAGCTGATTACAAATGAGCTCGATGATCTTATATAAGGTTTGCTGTAAACATATTTTAAGAGATTGTAGATATGGTTTGCTTAGATTCAAGAATATTTTATCTAATGAACTGCTCTTATAGAAAACTAATTAAATCCTTCTGACCAATAAGAATCCAGAACTCAACTCACATGTAAATGGTGTAAATTGTAAAATAAACAAACAGAAAAACACTTGATATGTGTATGAATTGTAGTTAAACGATAAAAACAGCGCAAACGGATAAAACTAGCTCTTATTTTAATCAGAATGGACACGAGTGTCCGAGATACAGTGTGACTGCAGCACGACTCCTCATTAACCTGCTGCTTCACCCCCTTTATTTACTACAGGATTAAATTTAACATGCTAATTAAGTTATATATCCTGGAGCGATCGTGGCTCAGTTTAAACCTTGTTGTGCTGAGTCCTGACTCTTTATTGACGCTCCTTTATTCTCCAGGAGGACGACTATGTGCAGCTTGCAGCCAAACACTATTACATTAAGTACGGCAAGGAGAGCAGCCTAGACAAGGCCAGGAGCATCGTGTGGGAGTGTCTGAGCCTCAATCTGATTGAGAACCAATCAGAGGTCAAGCTGGTGCGGCTGGTCGGCGACGCCCATGAAAAGGTATCTTTCAGACTTTTTGCAGACACCATGATGTCAGTCACAGGAGGCTACGGCAAAAGAAGCATCAACTGACATTAGGCTACTGTGTATTTCATTGGTGATAACATTCGAGGTGTACAGTACTTCAGAGCCAAAAGAATAACAGAAACCCACCGGTTTACCTGCTGCTTTGTCACCAAGATGAAGGAGAAACATAGCAACTGATAGCTTCTGTCCTGCTGATTATTTATATATATATATATATATATGGTGGTTTAATGTGTTATATTTCTACTCACTAGAATAGCAATTAGCCTTGCAGTTTAAGAATAAATTAAGAATAAAAGATAATAACACAAAAAGATACATCTTGTCATGTTTAAGTCATAAAACTTCAAGCTCTAGGTTTTAGCCTCCGTCTGACACTGGAGACTCCTTCCATACTCGTCCCATAAACATCTGCTTACTTACTGTCAGGTTATGTGGAGCACAGCGTCTGTTGTACAAAGTCCCACATTCATATAAACCAGATGTGATGTGCAGCTGTGCAATTCTCAGAGCTGCTGTTCTAGAAAACAAATCAACACCTTCTGACCAATCAGGATGCAGAACTCAACAGCAGTGCGTGAGCTGGATCTCCACTGGAGCTGTAGTGAAAACATGATGGAGCGATAGGACGTGTGATGTGTGACTAGTGACATGTGACGCGTGATTTGATCTGTCCGTATGGTTTCTCCTGATCCAGGGCACGTACGTGAACTCCGGGGCGACTCCCGATAGCGTGAAGGCAGAAGTGGTCGAGTTCGCGCGTCTCCACTGGCCCATTTACTTCTCGAAGTTTTACGAGGTGTCTGTGATTTCAGGTAAACGGACTGTGTGGTGAATTCGCACCTGTGTAATAACTCTACAGACTCTAACGCAGACGTGCTGAGTGTTTCCCTTTTTCCGGCTCCAGGTCCCGGTTTACCTGAGGAGAAGCTGGTGGTGGCTGTTAACTGGTACGGCATTTCGTTTCAGGAAGGAAAGGAGAGAACGTACCTGAAGCTCTCGTACACGCGGTTGACGGGGGTCCAAATCCTCAGGTCTGTGTTTGTTCTTCGTTCTTGTCTTTGGTCAACTGAGAGGAGAAATGTAGTTTGGAAATATGCTAAGATGCTAATGCTGAGATCCAACCAATCAGCGGCTCTGGCTGTAGCACCACCTTTCCTTTCTCCTCCTTACGCTTCAGATCCATTAAAAAATTTTTTGCTCTTTCACATCGTCTTCCTTCCTTTTCCTTTCTCAGGACGGTATATTACCTTAATAGATGCTTCCCCTTCTGTTGACGCGTATCTTTCTGGTTTCCCCTGCAGTGAGGGTCGGATGGGGGAGGTGGTGTGTCTCTCCACGCTCAGAGACGAGTATAAGCTGGTAGCAACTTACGCTCACAACATGGTGGAGCTGCTGTCTAAGATCCTCAAGGGGCTGAAGGAGCGCTCCGTCTACGCTGTGGCTCTCCAGGACTGCAACAGGCCAGGTACAGTGCAAACACACACACACACACACACACACACACACACACACACACACACACAACACTGTGTCTAAACATGCCCAATGAAATCGTCTAGTCTTATCAATTCTAATTACAGGTCAGGTTTAATCAGCCGAACTCTTTCCTCTTTAGATGACGTGACGTTCCTGAGCTTTAAAAAGGACGATCTCATCAACATCATTAAGGACAGACAGTACGCCTCTGGGGGAGGGTGGATTAACGGGACGAACGATAGGACAGGACAGAGCGGAGCCGTTTCCACAGACGCCATCATGATCCTGCACACACTGAGACGACCCTCCGATGACGTCCTGGTATTTCTTTTACTTTTTTTCTTTACTCGATTCTTTACATGAAACATTCATCAAAATATCATAACATCATGTCAGAAACAGTCTTTTTTTTTTCTTATTATTTGTTGTTTAACGGCGGTTAGAATCCAGTATCCATTAGCGCCACCTGTAGGTCTCACTCTCGCTCATCGTCCCGGCCTCTTTGAGCCGACCTTCCAGTCCAGTCTTCCTTAAAGTTACAGTTTAATGCGTCCTTCCCTGACCTCGTCTCGTCACTTCCACACACTCTCTCTTCTTGACATGTTCCCTCTTAGTATTTGGTTGGAATCCTGTAAGGTGCATCACCCTGACCTATAGATTTCTCTTCCTGGTCCTCTATAGCTGACTTTATAGCTGGTTATGATTGTCATATGTCAATCTTATTCTTCCTATGTGTCATGATAAGAACTTGATTCATTTGCCTGTGAGAGTTAAAATGAATAAATATTCTGCCATGAATGTCCTAACAGAAACTGTCCTCTTCATGCTGTGATTGTCTTGACATTACATGACACTGAATTACATAACCTGTGGCAATTTCGTGTCATCAAATACAATAGAAATTGTTAAAGGAGCTATTATTTATTGCATGTAATGACATGTTTATGGCACGCTTATGTCAGTTGTATGACACAGAGTTTTAACGTTAACTCAGATCGTTGTGGTAATGAAATGTTGTTTTTGTGATACACTTCCGTCTTCAGGGTTCGAGAAAATCTCTGATGATGGTTCCATCGAGTGACGATTTGGCGGAGAAAGTGGCTCAATTTTCACTCAAAGAGTTCTCCTACGAGTTCTTCAGGTGTGTGTGATCAGAGTCAGATCTGATGCTCAGCAGTGAGATTACCGACCTGCTGTATGAAAGACATGTTTAGAACAGACACTGATTCAGTGCGGCGTGTTGATTTGCAGAGAGCCGAGTAAGGATGCGGGACGTCAGGGTAAAGCCAGGGTGCGAGAGAAACTGTGGGTCCGGTCGAGAGAACCGCTCAAGCAGCCGCTGCTGAGGAGTCTGCAGAAAAACTCCGAGCTCAGCCAGCTGGCCTGCACCTCCTACAGTGATATCCTTCCTGATCGCTGAAACACACCAACACACACCAACACACACCAACACACACCAACACACACCAACACACCCCAGCACACCCCAACACATACCAACACACACCAACACACACCAACACACCCCAAACCACCCCAACACACACCAACAAACACCAACACACCCCAACACACACCAACCCACCCCAACCCCCCCC